>VBSM01003143.1:43953453-43987918 GCA_008086735.1 Cheirogaleus medius
CCCCAGTGCTGGGGGTGTGCCTCTCCCTCTCTCTCTCTCTCTCTCTCTCCCTCCCCCCTCCCTCTCCCTCTCCCTCCCTCCACCATGTGTGTGCCTGTAATGATTATGTCAACACTTTCAAAAGCCAGACTTTATCTAAAAACTGATTCCTAGCTAGGCCCAAATTCCCAGGAGGAATAGGCTAAAGCAGAATAGCCCCACAGGGGACACAAGTGCCATCTGCATGTCTCTACCACACCCTATGTATGGCCTCCAACTTGTCGCGGGGACACTTTCTACCTGGACACAATTCGAGCTGATTCTGCTTGAAGCCGACTTGGTAACAAACCCAGATACCACAACTGCATCACAGGATTTTTATAGAGCATCAGAGTGAACATAGAAAATTGAAGATTCTACAGGAAGCCCATGTTCCTGAGAACGCATCCATGGTTCCCCTTTGCACCCAGTTTCAGAAACACTGACACAGGCTGACAGGCCTGCTATGTATGGCAGGAGCCCAAGGGTCCTTGCGGGAGGTAGGGAGGAAACAGGCACATAGCAGGTGGCACTTTGGGGCCACCCACCTGCTCACTCCTTGGGGCACGGCCCTGAGCATGTGGGGTCCCGGCCTCTTGCAGCTGATCCAGACGGAGCTGGACGAGGAGCCCGGGGACCGCAGCCCGGGCCAGGGCAGCCTGCGCTTCTGCCACAAGCCGCCTGTGGAGCTCAAGGGGCCCGACGGGATCCATGTGGTGCACGGCAGCACAGGCACGCTGCTGGCCACCGACCTCAACAGCCTGCCTGAGGACGACCAGAAGGGCCTGGGCCGGTCGCTGGAGACACTGACTGCCGCAGAGGCCACTGCCTTCGAGCGCAACGCCCGCACGGAGTCCGCCAAATCCACGCCCCTGCACAAGCTTCGAGATGTGATCATGGAGAGCCCCCTGGAGATCACGGAGCTGTGACTGGACAGGGAAGCCTCCCTGGTGTGAGCAGCGCCTGTCCCGTCGCCGCCCCTTCCCAGGGCAAGCGCAGGGGCAGGGCCGGGGCCCCCTCCCCAGGCCAGTACTACGGGAACAACCTTGGGTTGGCCCTGGCAGCCCACATGAGCTGCTTGGACAGATTCCACTTTTGCCAGGCACTCATTCAGCACCTGATCTCTACCTTCATAAAATCTTGTTATTTTTTTAAGAAAACCAAACAAAAATGCTAGGCGTCTAAGGACAAGGGAAGGAGGGTCACTGGGGGCCCAGGAGTCTGAGAACCAACTCGGCTCAGGCTGAGCTGGAAGGGGCTGAGCAGGCCCCCTGCCCCTCCCCCTCCATCCCAGCAAGTACCACCCACCCCACCCAGCTCCTGTGCCCCTCAGAGCAGGAGACAGACACCTGGGGGAGGGAGGTGGGTGTCCCCTGCTGATCCAACATGTTAACTTCAGTTCAAGTCCCACTTCATTTCTGCCCCATCCCCGCTGGACGTCCAGGTGGAGCAGTGAGTGATCCTTGCCATCCCCCACGGACAAGAAGGTCAATGTCAATGAGCAAGCACTCTCCCCATTTCACTGGCTTCCCAAACGTGCCCAGCTTATAAAGAGAAATGACTGCTGCTCCCTTGGGTTTTGAATGTAGTGTTTGTGTGTACTCCTTTTTTAAATTATTCTCTCAATATTTTCCCCTTGGATTTGTTTAACTGGTACTCACTGAAAGTTTCTGGAATGGTCTGTTTAAAAAGAGAAGCAACTCACAAGGAACTGGCAATACACTGGCTCTGGTTAACTACCTGCGTGGCTGGCCTGTGGGGGTGATGGGCAGGGTGTGGAGGGGGTGACGGGGCCCGACCTTCAGGTGCTTCCCTGCCCCACTGCTGGCCTGGTCTCTCGGGGGCCTCTTCTCAGGCAGGAATTTTTCTTTACCTACTTTGCTTTCTTTCTCTGGCTGAGAGGAGTCTCATAGGGCTGCTAGGGACTGAGGGGCCGTGGGCTCAGACCAAACTCTTCCTGGCCGAGTGTCACAGAAACTCAGGCCCAGATCTGGTTAACAGAACTTTATTGTTAAATCAGAGAAACTTCAGTGCAAAACAAACAAAAATCAAGTCCATTTAATAGCAACCGCACGTCTTGCTGGCTTTGCTGGTCTCTCGGCAACCAGAAGTGGAACAAAAGCTTCGGTGGTGAAAAGTACAGCAGTCAAGACCCCGGACGGTATGCACGCCCATACCCGCAGACCCCTCAGCTTGTCACACTCTACCAGGAAGCCAGAGGCTTAGGAGCTTGTCATCTACATTTATTTGAAATGAAAAGTCCAAAGAGCATCTGTAGGATGGGGGAGGGGTGCGGGGTTTCAGCAGCCAGGTGGACACGAGCAGGCACAAGGTAGCCACCGCTGTTTACATGTTTACACACACGAGCCAGGCCCACAGGACCCCCTGGAGAGCTAGCAGGTTACATTCAGGCAGATGTCCCCCTTCCCACCCAAACCCACAGAACCAAGACAAGGCATCCCCAGGAAAGACACGAGAAAGCTGAGTCAAGGGTTGCCCAGGGACAGCGAACCCTTTGCCCCACCAATGTCCCCTGAGCCACCAGTGGCTGCTTCCAAAATCTGTGCTATTACAATGGGAATTATTTTAAAAGCCTGATTCTGAGCATCTACTTTCATATGAAACTGGTTTTGCTGCTTTGTACAGCAGCCAACGGGCACAGGAAGGGGAGAGGGTCCTTCCTCAGAGTAGGAGGCAGCCTCAGAAGGCCAAGCACCCGTGGGGGCTCAGACTCAGAACAAGACTCCAGCCAAGAGGAGGACGGCCTCCTGCCAAGAAGCCCATGGCAGCATCAAGAGCCCCTTCTCCTCTAGCAGGTGCCATGCAAGACCTCCAGTGCACACTGTCATCATCCGTCAAGCAAAGAGAAAAGGGACACTGAAGCGGCTATGTCAGCAGGGGCTACCTCCCACACGGACAGCAATGCTACAATGAGGGGGTAGAAATGGGAGAGGCGGGGGCGGGGGGGGGGTCCTATTTTCATAACAAAATCAAATAGATCTGTGCATTCATTCCGCCAGACACACAAGTAGGAAAAGATGCTGCGGTTTCTGTAAGATGCAATGTTCCTTCTAGTTCCACACATGACGTTTGCAATGTTCCACAGCCTGGCAGGAGAGAGGAAACTGGGTTTAGTCGTCAGACAACAAACTCCATTCCTGGTCCATTAGTGTATCAGGACCCATTATGTGTCCTGGGTGAGCTGGATGGCACCAGACACTGAAGACCCAGGACAGTATCTCATTTAAAACCGGGGAGCACATGGCCATCAGAGCTTTGGGGGCTCATGAGGCAAGAGTCAGAGCAGCAGATGCAAAGGCCTTTAGTGTCTCACAGATAAGCACCCACATAGGCCTGGCTCCGGGCCTTTAACTACTCACACCGGGCGTGCGGCATCCTGCTGGTAGGCTAGAGATCCCAAGCGGAACCTCCTCACCAACAGCTCAGGCCTTGAGAAGTGGACCACAGGCACATTTACCCAGGACAGTGGCAAAACCAGTTCCACCACTGTGCCGTGGGGTGGGGGTGATGGTGCAGCTGGGCTGCAGCCTGGGCTCGAGGAAGGAGCTGGACATGGCCTGGGTGTGGGCCCCTCTGCCCTTCCCTACAGTGGCCTGCGATGACACAATATCCCCTGACACGGTCACACAAGCAACCTCAGTGAGGAAGAAAAAGTTGCACAAAGAAACCTTAAGTAACGGGCCGGACAGAACATCCCCGCCCAGGAAAGCAGCGCAGTCGCCCAGCTGGTGACTGCCCAGCCAGGGCCGGCACCCTGGGGCTGCTGGGCAGGGGCCCCCTCTCGAGGCTGTTCAAGAAGAGCTCTGCTTGGCCTTGAGTGAAGACTCGGGCCAGGCTGCAGCCAGGGCAAGCGTGCCCCAGGACCGGAGGACTTGGGCAAGGGTCTGGGCAGTAAGTCCCACAGGCCTTGTGAAATCCCTGGAGTGACCTTGTGCAAATCTGACACTGTCACAAGTGAACTGAAAACAAAAGCAAAAAAATACTAAAGAGTGTCAGCCCACATGCTCCATTCCCTAAACGCAATCGCATAGTTAGCCCGGCCGTGGCTGGGCGGCGGTGAGGAAGCCTGCCATTCAGGGCCTCAGTTTCCACTGTATAGAAACAGGGTAGAGAGCTGATGACTGAGGCTCCTGTTACAGCAGGATTCAGAGCTGCCTGCTGGTGAGGCTCGTGGACCCACCCGCTCAGCTACTCACGTTGCACTGGGCTGCTGTCTCTGCGTTCTGGCACCAGTAGCCCGGGCCCCAGACACACTTTTCTGTTCCCAAAAGGGGCTTAGGGGCTGAAGGGCAGGCTCCAATTTTCTATATGGTGAGAAAAGGACAAAAGAAAGGGGAGAATTAGTGTTGAAAGAGATCAGTTGGGCAGCTCTAAGACAACAGCTTCCAGAAGCAGCTAGACTCTGAGATATTTCAGAAGAACACCAGGATTGCTGAGTAAAGCAATGGGGCTTCCAGGCCTGACTCCCTGCCTCGGCCCTCCGCTCTCCACCCCCAGAAACCCTGCCCCGAGGCCGACAGTCTCAGAGGAACCCTTCCAGGTCTACGCAGCCCCTCCCAGGTTACAGCTGCCCGAGAGGACCCACGCGCCCGGCGATGCTTACCAAGCACACGAAGGAAGGCTCCATCACCTCCACCAGGACCTCTAGCAGCACAGGCTCATACTCAGTCACAAACTGGTCACACTGCAAAGTGAAGGGGGGACAGGTCCAGGTCTGGGTGCATCCAAGCAGAGTGGGAGCACAAAACGCTGGGACAGGCACTGGACACACTTTCTTCTCTCAGAGTCCCTGACATTCCCAGGCCACTGGGCTCTGGGCTGTCCCTTGCCAGACACCCACCCACACTTGGCCTAAGCTCAGACTGTTTCTCCCAAATGGCTCCACCTGACCCAACAAATCATGTCTAAGTAAATGCTCACTGGACTCTACATTGGTGAGGCAAAAACAGCTAGTTTCTCTCCCTCAAAACTTGAATCGGAGGTACAATCAGTGAGCTACCCCAGCCTCTGCACACTCCCAGGAGGTTCTGACACTCTGGCCTAAAGTGTACCTGCTTCTTGTAGGGGTCAGGCAGGAAGCTGCAGCCTTTCTCAAGAGCATCCAGGATCTCTTGCTTGGTGCTGTTTTTCTCCAGATTGTGATCCAAATAGCTAACCAGTTTCTTGCACACCTCACAGAAGCCACCGTCCTTCACTTCAATCACTTGTGCTACACAGGAGAGCACAGGGCTCAATGCTAGCAGGACCCTCCCAGACCCAAGAGGGCCGCTGTCCTCCCCACCACTGCCGCGCCCTGGGCTCACCAGTCAATGCGGGCCGCTCCGTGCGGGAGCAGATGCGGATCAAGCTGCACACCAGCTCAGGGTTGGTGCTGTGCAACATGTTCAGGATGGAGCTGCCGTATGTGCTCACAACCTGCCGGCACTCTTCCGACCAGGACCTGGGCAACTTTAAGCATACCTTATCCAAACCTTGGAGTATTTCTTCCTGAAACACAAGGAGAGGACCATGTGAGAAGATGGGAGGCTGGGCAAGGGTGGGAGAGATTCTGAAAATACTAACAAGACTAGGGAACGAGCCAACAGTGGGGTGCTGTTTCCTCCCTCAGAAGGCTACCAAGCTACAAAGACCAGAGCCGCAAGCAGGGCTACGGTGGACTCCCCACCCCAAGCCAGGAGGAACTGCCTTCTAAAGGACAGGGACATAGCTGTACATGTTCCCAGGCTGGTATAGCACAACAACAAGGGCCAAGCCCCCTCATCCCCCTCCAGTGGGATGTCCTGGCTCAGTGGGCCAGGAGAGAGCCTCCCTCTCCGAGGACAGCATACCTCAGTCTTCTCCCTGCCGAGCAGCTTAACCACCTCCTTCACCACGAACTCACACACCTCGCAGGACACACTAGCCTTCATTGGGACCAGGTCCTTCTGTTGAAAAAGTAGAAAGGGCACTTTAATGCTGGGACTTGTGCTCCTTGGTCTTGCTCCCCTGAAGGAGAGGGGACGCAGAGACCAGGGTGGGCTAGCATCACCCCAAGGGGCTACTGCCTTCTCAAAATGATGTGTGGCTTCCTCCCAATATCCAAGTTCAATTCCTTGCTTTTTATACAATGGTGGGCCCAACCATTTCCCCAATCCTCCACCACCACCTTCCCCTAACTCACACTCAAAAAAAAAAAAAGAAAAAGAAAAAACCACCCATGAATTCATACTTCAGGAGAGAGGTATCTGTATAATGTTTTGTGCTCTTGGTGGGGCAAAGTATGGAAAAGACCCAGAAAGTACATGTGAGAAGGTCAGACTGGAGCCAGGCACTGAAAAATCATCTCAAATGGCATGCTGAAAAACATGTAGGCTTGATCCCATGAACACCAGAGTTTATAACCAAGGGAATAAAATGTTTTTGAAAGAACTGGGGGTGGGGGGGATGGCTACGTTAGTATAGGGAATACCCTAAAATAATGGTCTCAAACTCAACCTTTAAGAGCCAGGCAGAAAACCAAAAAGAAAGAGTGTGACTCGTAGGATGTGACACAACAGGGAATGGTGTCACATTGCACAGCCTAGCTGGTACACAAGGACATCAGGTACCTTAAAGGGCTCCACCAGTTCCAGGGCAGGGATGATGTTCTCGGCGGCCACTTTGGCAGGGATCAGAGTCTGCATGGGCATTTCCTTCACCTCGTCACAGAACCCAACCAGCCCACAAATCTCCTTGGGTTCCTGAAGAAAGCAGAGAACAAGTAGTCAGATGCAGGCCTGCGCCCACCACCCTCCGCCCTCCGTCCCACTCTCTACACACAAAGGAGGGGGTGCTGGGGAGCACCCTGGTCCCAGTGTCACGGCTGACTCTCCCCGAGATGGATAGACTCCCGATTCAGTTTGACAGGCCTTGTGTCCAAAAGCAGAGCATATGTGCCGGTTACATCTGGGGAGGAGGTCATGCAAAGCTCTGAAGGGACATTAGGCAGAGCCACTTCCTCTGCTGCTCCACCAGGACCCCGTGAGGAGGGGAGACTCCCAGCACCTTCAGCATCTCCAAGGACAGCTGGTCTGCTCTAGAACATTTTTCTCAGCTCACTCTCAGTAGGAAGTAAGCTATATGTTCTTTCTAGAGAAGGAACTACCAGCCCATGAACTAACAGAAAATCAAATGTGTTAGAAATAAAACCACACCGGATCTTTCAGTGGCAGGACCATTTAACATGATACATTAAGAGGAAATGCTGGCTTTTTTAAAAACCACATTCTATGTTCACAACTGTACACGGTACACGTGAAAACCCAACCCCCCAATTTGATGAATCTTGAATTCGAGTCACAAGACTGATCCCTTTCACCATTTGGACACCAAACCACAGAGAACCAGTTAGTGTGGACACCGTGACTATTACACAATGAGCAAGACAAGTATACAAACTCTATATACTGTGTCAATCAAATGTAACCAGCAACCACCTCTGGGCCTGATGGCATTTACCTCCTACCACCAAACCCAAAAGCAGCGGGAAGAGGCATGCTAAAGACGACACCTGTTAAGGGAAGAGTGCTAGATCATGACTATGTTTTAATATCAAGAAGGCTCTAGAATTAAATAAGGTTGGGAGTGTCTGAAAAGTATATCCCAAATACCCTGTCTTTGGCACACGTTAAGAATGGGGGGAGGGGGAATCAGAATGAGGCTGAAGATACAGCAAGATTTTTGGAAAAAGATATCAACATTCAAGAGGTGTATGACTGCTTTTGTCTCGGGATCAGCTTAGTTCTAACTTTTTGAGGAGGTTGAGGGGAAAATTCAGGCATTTCAACCAAAGTCCTCTCCTACTAGACTTCAAAATACCTTTAAAAAAATCTATAATTCTAATCCTAGAGATAGATGCCAATGCTCAGAAGGGGGCGGTGCTCAGCATGGCCCTAAGAGGGCACTAGCTCAGAGCAAGTATAGGCTGGGAGCTCAGTCCTGCAGTGTGCCATCTGATGTGGCTCCAGATCCCAAAGCACCCTGTCACCCAGGGAGGCAGAAGCCACAATCAAGGAATTGTTTCCAACTCTCTGGATCCAACAGCAAGGGAACAGTCTGCCAACTGTTTGCAAAGGATTTGCTCATGCAGCAGAAGCACTTCTGGGGTTATGAAGAAGAGCACTAAAGACATGCAACCTCCAACTTGCATAGTGACAGACACAAGGTGTCCTACTGGAAATCAGGCCTATATTGGTCTGCCTAATTGGCTCCCAGTGAAAGAAGCTGAGGCAGCTCTGGAACCACCCACGGTTTCCCATCATGACACTGGTGGCCTGCATGTATGTATGCTTTGTGTTGATTTGACCAGAGCACAAGGCTCTGTTGGCTTTGTTTTCTGGCCCTGTGAAGGGGAGATGAGACCCTCTAATACCTCAAGTGCCGATTTGCAGGAGAGAGATGCAGAAGCTCTCCCCACCCTATTAACAGAGAATGACCCTGCCTTTTGCAACCATTCCTTGTATCTGTCAGAGCTAATCATGCCATACAAAAAAAAAAAAAAAAAAAAAAAAAAAAAAGCAAAGTTAACTAGGAGAAGCAGCAGACCACTACTACAAGCAAATTCCCCAACACATACCTGATCCTGCTGTTGAACAAAAAAACAGGAAGTCGGAGATGAAAATAAGGGAAAGGAAAGGACACAACAGTTAAGAAAAATTAAAATAACAAGCAGTTAACCAGGTATAAGGATGTCACAGGAAGTTTAGGGAAAACACTCTTGCAGTCAGGTATTAGCAACCTACCTTGTTCCTGCTCTCATGGACAAGGGGACCTGAAAGCTACTCTGGCTCTCCTTAAGAAATAGACCACTTGAGGGCCATCCAGCTAGTGTGTGCACCGTAAGCAGCTCACCAGACATGGGGCTGCCCAAATAAGGGGTGTGTGTTATAAAACACAGCCTGAGGGGTCCGGAATCCTGATCTTGACTCTCCACAGCCCAGGTCTCATAGCAACCTACCCCAGGTGGCCAAATGCCAGCCTTGAAGGCCAATTTGACAATTTGTCAAAAGGCTTGTGCTTTGATTGAGCAATCCCAGCTTTAGTTATCTATACTAAAGAGAAAGACAGGGATTTGGCTATAAGGACATTCATCATCCCAAAGGCAAACCTCAAAACAACAGTCAGCCAGCCACAGGGGATTGGTTACAGAAATCATGTTCTATGCACACACCTGATTATGCAACTATTTAAAAATCATTTGTACAAGAATATTTAATGACCAATATATTTTCAGTATATATTTATATACTACAAAGTAGTATATAAAATACGACCCCATTCTTTTTGAAACCCCAAATGATTTTTGACATAGGAAGTAGTATCCAAATTTTCAAAAAATTTCCACACACTGTAACTTTTATAATGAAAAAAATATGTAAGTTAGGTATAAGGAAGCACTTGACTAGATAAAGTCACATCAAAGGCTTATTTTTACCTACTTCAGGTGCATATCTTTGTAAGCTGCCTCTGTAAGCTGTTTTTAGAACAGGTAGGGTGTGAGTAATAATCCCAAATAAACTGGTGTCTGGACAGCTTGAGTGGTTAGAGCAGGGTCAGAGAGTAAATATTTTAGGCTTTTCAGGCCCTAAGGTGCCAGCTGCAACTAGTCAACTAACTGTGCTGCTGTAGCACAAAACAGCATCGCTGTGTTCAAAAAAACTTCATTTACACAACAGGTGGCAGGCCATAGTTTACTGACCCCTGGATTGGAGAACAAACTCAAAGAGTGTACGTCAATCTCAAGGTAGTCAGAAACTCAGAATGACAGAGAAGGAAAGGTACAACCCATCCCTCTCAGCCCTGCCAGTTAGATCTAAGGAGGCCTATGCCTGCTCCCGATGTACGGGTGGCTTCAGGCCACCCTGCTCTGTACGGCAGTTGTGAGCATGGAGCCAGCTGGCTCATTTCCCATGAGGGATGTTCCCTCCCTCTAATGAAGGAACCCCCGGATGTATCAAAAGCCAGTGCAGGAGTTAGGGGCTCAAGCAGCAGCTACAGCTGACACTGCAGCAGTGCAAAGGACCAACTCTGGGAGGCAGTATTCCTCCACCGAGGCTGCAACACAGTAATGTCAGGAAGGCCTGGCTTACTTACAGAGCACCCAATTTCTACAGATCCCAGGGTTAAAGCCAGATCTAGAAATCTGATATGCCCACATTTGCAAAGACAAATCACCAGGAAGCCACCAGGGCAGTCCTGGGGACCAAGATGCTTCAGTCTTTCCCCCTGGCAAGGGGGAGGTATTGAGATTACAAGTGGAGAGTCTGCTACCCAGAGGGTTCACTTTGGCCCACTTTAAGTTAAAAAAGGGAAACTAAAGCATACAGCTTTCAAAATTCCTAGGAATGACAAAATTTGAAAAAACAAAAATGCTAACAAGGGGCTTCCTCTGCCACTTACCATATGCATCATCATTTGGACAGCAATTTCAGAATACTGGCTGATATAGCTCTTGCACTAGGAAGAGAGAAATAGATTGTTAAGTAAACTAATTACTGCAACAATGCACCAGGAAAAAAAACCCCAGCATTTCCAACAGTGTCAACTAGTGACTATCAGGCAAGTTTCCAGAGTAGAATTTTATAAACGTCTGCTATGGGTAATAAGATAAAAATGACAATTTGTTTAACTCTATAATTTATAAGAAATGCATGCAAAAGATGTTTTGAAAATATTTACCAAGGGGCCTTCGAGAGTTCATGATCCTATCTCCTTTATTTGATGGCCCAAACTTGCCCCAAGGTGGTAGAGCAATTACTCAGTGGCAATTTAGAGAGAATGTAGCTAAACGATATACTGTTTAGAAATTGGACATTACTTTTCAAATTAATCTACACGTTCTCAGGATTATAAAGTTTAAATCCAGTAAAGTCAAGTTGCAATGATTTTCAACTGCATATTTTTACACAAATATAGACATTTCCAGTATACCCTCCTAGAACAGTTCATCATAACTGGTGTGCTATCAGCATATCACCCAGGGTAACATGACAGCCCTCAGAGAGGGCTTAATTGGGAAACCAATTAAAATAGCAATATGCAAAGATATTGAAAATGACACTACAAGATTCCCAGGCTTTCAAGATAAATGAATGTGAACCTGATCGCCATTCCTAAAGAGACTAAGTCATTGGGGAGAAACCCTCCCCTCCCAGAGCCAGCCATTCCCACCCAGAAAGTCCGATCTGTAGCCCTGATCATGGAGTTACTACAACCAGCCTCCCCCAAATGCCGGCCTGGCAAGGTTTTTTCAGTTGTCAGATACCAAAACCAGCATTTTTTGTTTTACACATCCACCTCATGAGTGTGGCTAATAAATGTTGGAAGAGGGCCCAAGAAATGAAACCATCTAAGGGGCCAACAAAATGAGTTTCTGAGCCTACAGGACTAAGGGAGGCTTCCAGGTGAACAGCCTGCAAGCCAGTGTACATGGCTCTACGGCGACCACACCTGCTGTACAAACAAACTTGGAATTACGAGCCTCACATACAACAGCTTTCAAAAACATGGTTAGAAAAGGCTAATTCATATAGTGACTAGGAGGAAAAAAAAACATCCACAAAAGTGGTCTCCTTCCACTCTTTTGTCCCTGGAGTTTTGTGACATATCCAGATTCAATTAACCGAAGTGTATTTAAGTCCCCACTAGCTATTCGAGTTACTTTCTGGGGAAAAAGAAAAGAGCGTTAAACCACCTCTTCCCCACAGCCATTAGCTTGGAACTTAAAATGGTACCACAGGAAGTAACACGTTACGTTTTCTTGGTTCCCCCACTGTCCCGGAGCCCAGCTCCCTGGCTCAGACTGTCCTCTGATGCGCGAGGAGACAAGGCTCACCATGTCAGCCATGCCAGGCCCCAGGCGGTCACACTGCTCCTTGGCATGCTCCACCAAGGCCTCGACGAAGGTGGAGTTGGTCCTTACAGCATTCTGGATGTCGGTCACCATCTGAATGCAGTCCTGGCAAACATCCCCATCAGCCTACAGAGAAAGGGCAGTTAGGCTGGCGACACTGCAACCAAGAGGATTCAGATTCCTAGCAAAAGGCCGCTCACGCTCACGGCCACAGCGCTGGGAGACTTGCTGCACAGTTTCCTAACGCACTTACAGGCTCCAACATTACTGACAAGCTTAACATCAACTGGGTGTTCATCACAGTAATAGTATGGTATAAAAAGGGGGAAACCTTTGTATATTTTAAATATCATATTGTTTACAAACTCTGTGGTACAACCATTTGAAGGCCAGCTCGTGCCACTGCAAAGTTAAACGAAGGGACAGCCCCTCATTTAAGAACCATGTGCACATACACACCACCCCTTTCCTATCTCACTTCCAAGGCAACCAAAAATTGAGTCCTCAGCAGCAGGGCCCGATACCTTACCTTCGGCTGGGGCTTGCTGCTGGGGCCATCCTGAGGGTACAGGAGGAGAGGGATGTTGGCCATGAAGGGAGCCACCACCTCAGCCACGTCCACTTCAGGGATCTTATTGGACTCCAGCTGCTTCTGGTGATTCAGCTCTGCCAAGTGTTTCTGGAGAGACTCGCAGAGGTTGAGAGCGGAGCACACCTCCCCAGGACGGCTCTGGTGGGGAAAGAAGCCCAGCTGAAAATCCTCTCCCAAAGGAAAACAAAACAGGCCACCTGATGCCTCTGAATTAGTTGCTCTCTTAATTCCCTTTAAAAGAAACAGAAAACTGGCCAAGCATAGTGGCGCATGACTATAATCCTAACACTATGGGAGGATGAGGACGGAGGATCACTTGGGCCCAGGAATTTGAAACCAGCTGAGCCAACATACGGAGACCTCATCTCTACTAAAAATTTTTAAAGGCCGGGCGCGGTGGCTCATGCCTGTAATCCTAGCACTCTGTGAGGCCAAGGTGGGCGGATCGCTTGAGCTCAGGAATTCGAGACCAGCCTGAGCAAGAGCAAGACCCCATCTCTACTAAAAATAGAAAGAAATTAATTGGCCAACTAAAAATATATTAAAAAAAAAAATTAGCTGGGCATGGTGGCACATGCCTGTAGTCCCAGCTACTCAGAGGCTGAGGCAAGAGGATTGCTTGAGCCCAGGAGTTTGAGGCTGCTGTGAGCTAGGCTGATGTCACGGCACTCTAGCCTGGGCAACAGAGTGAGACTCTGTCTCAAAAAAAAAAAAAATTTTTTTTTTAATTAGCTGGAGTGGTGGTGCACACCTGTAGTCTCAACTACTCAGAAAGCTAAGAAGGGAGGATTGCTTGAGCCCAGGAGTTCAAGGCTGCAGTGAGCTGTGACTAAGCTACTGCATTCCAGCCTGGGCAACAGAGCGAGACCCTGTCGAAAAGGAAAGGAAAGGAGAGGAAAAGAGAAAGGAGAGGGGAGGGGAGAGGAGAGGAGAGAGGAAAGGAAAGGAGAGAGGAAAGGAAATGAAAGGGGGAAGACGAGAAGAAGAGAAGAAGGGAAGGGAAGAAAGAGAGAAAGGAAAGGAAGGAAAGAAAAGAAAGAAAGAAAGACAGAAACATAAAACTTTGTTGTCCATGGTCAAACTGCTCAATATACCTAAGAATATCAAAATTATAATTTAAGTGCCCAACCACACAGCAGCCTCTGAGCTTCCCAAATTGTCCTGTTAAGCTTCCTAAATGCTCTCTGCTTACTATCTGCTCTTCTTTAAAGCAGTACGAGCTTTTGGCTGGGGGGGGGGGGGCAACAATTCTGAGCCACTTCCCCCAAATGAGCTAACACAATCTACTAGTTATAAATACCTTCCATATATGCTGGCAGCTCCCAAGTTTTTACTTCTTATCTTGACTCGCACACACATGCCCAGCTCACAGACATCAAACTGACCCGATTCTACCTCACCCAACCTGCTCCTCCTCCATCTCCATTTTAGCAAATAACTCCACCACCATCTTCCCAGAAACCTGGAAGGCATTCCTAACTCTTCCCTCTCTTGTACGTCTCCAGCACGAGCAAGTCCAGTTCATTTATCCTCCAGAACAGAATGTGAATCTGCCATCTCCACCATCCCTAACACATCTCACTCACAAGGCAATGACCTCCTGAGGGTCCTGCCAGCTTCTGCTCTTGCAGCTCCTCCCCGACCTAGACCAAACCCTTTGAAAAATGTGCCTATGGCCATGACACTCCTCTCCTTGAAAAGCTCCAAGGGCATCCTGCTGCACTTGCAATCCTTAACCATAGCCTGCAGGGCCTTGCATGAGGGGACTCCTGACTTCCTCACCAAAAGCTACTGCCCCCTGGCCCTTTTCAACTTCTCAAACGCTTCTCCTTTCTCAAGGCCTTTCTAGATTCCACAAAGCTAGCTCCTTATTTGTTGTTGAAAACCCAGTCTCTGGCACATGGTTTGTGTACAATATATACTTATTGAATGAAAGATGAGCGTCCTTGTAGCTGAGCCCCCAAGGACATTCCCTGAATTATCCTTAACTATAAATTCGCAGAAATTGATTCAGAAAAGTGAAATTATTTGCTTGCTCAAAGGGTCATTTAAAGATTTGACATGAGCTATCCAACTGGCATCTATAAATGTTATGGTGGTGTACATTCCTTCAGTCCCCATGTGCCACACCCCCACCAACCCCAACAAGTTACAAGCAGAGTGACCTCTGTGCCAAAGCTACTATGTGCCACACCCCCACCAACCCCAACAAGTTACAAGCAGAGTGACCTCTGTGCCAAAGCTACTTTGGATGTCAAAACTGTAGTGACGCACTGTTGAGGAATCCCAAGCTATGAACCAACTTTCCATTTTAATCACTCTACTCTGGCTGGTACCCCTCCTGGGCCCCAGAAGCAGCTTGAAGGAAGAGCCCATTCTCCATCACTTACCATCTCTCCTTTAATCATGTCCAGGATGACAGGGAGGTAGGAGTCGACTATCTCCTTGCACATGGCAGTCGCGTTCTGGCTGGGAAGCCAGTCACAGGTCTTCTCCAAGTACACAAGGATCTCCTCCTACGAGAAGACACGAGGCAAGGGTGAGAATCAGGACAGCCTTCCTCTCTGCAAACAGGCTGAAGGCAGAGGCCTTCTGTGACTCCAGAGAGGGCAAGTCTGGAAACAGCCAGCCTTCAGGGAAAAGGACCCGGTAAAGGGCCAGTGGTTGCCCATGGCTCGATCAGATCAATCAGGCAAAAGCAGACAAGAAACTTCAGAATGAAGATCCTTTGATCTGCAGTCCCACAGGCACAGGAGATTCTGAAAACAGACAGCCAAACTGGACCTAGATGTTAGTGACATGCAATATAACATCCCAATTAACTTTGGGCATTTCACACTTAGTCCCGGGATCAGCAATGCAGGCAGGCCCTTCAGCCTATTTTTGTACAGCCCAGAGCTAAGAATGTCTTTTACATTTTCAACGCGTTTTTTAAAAAGAGACTATGTGACAGAGACAGTATGTGGCCTGTAAGGTCTGAAACACTTTCTCCTTGGTCCTTTACTGAAGACATTTGTCACCCCCAGGCCTAGAACATTCCTCTTCAGACCCCCAGAGCCCCAGCCCTCCTAAGGAACTGGTGCCCATGCCAACAGCTCACACACTGTCCCCACGCACGGCCACTCACCTCGGTGGCATTGTCCTTCAGCATGTCGCCAGCTGCGGTGATAACATCTTTGCATATATCGCATGGAAGGGATTTCTAAGAAGAACGAACATGAGGAGAGAGATCTGTATTTGTAGGACACAACTCACACCCCACACAGCTGAAAACCCCTGTGGCCTATATCCTGTTCTATCTAACCACGGATACAATCGAGACCACACCCTGCATGAGAAGCACTGGGACGCCACAGGGAAGGAAGAAGTGTGATTTATTAGAACACTATGCCTTACTCGATAGAAAACCTTGTCTTGTACCCGCTTCCCTTAGCACTCTACTCAGTGTACGTGGCACAGACCTTCCATATGAGTGCTTGCAACAACTCTGAGGAAACCGAGGCTCAGGTGAAATGACAGAGTCATATCAAGACCACAGCATAAGAGGTGGGTGGGGCAGGAAGCACATTCTGCACATTCATGCTGGAACTGGCTTTACCTGTGCTTTCTCTGCCTCCTACCTCCAGGCAAGTTAAGGGCTCACACCAATCTTCTGGTAAGCCCAGGCCTTGGTGCCCCACCTAGCCCAGAGGCCATGGAATTTCCAGTGGAGGAATGCTCAAACCCCCTTCTTCTTAGTGTCAACTGACTTTCAACCCATGGAGAAAGAACTAACATGTGTGGATAAGATGAGGACACCTGTGCACTTAGGTGCATTTAGAGAAAGTAACTGGAACCTTTGGACTGAGTCAGGCTAATGTAGTTGTACTTCGGTATCTGAGAGGGGTACCACTTCCAGGACCTCACCCACCCCCGTCCCAGTGGATACCAAAATCCCAGGAAGCTCAAGTCCCCTGGTAAGCCCTCCGCATCCATGGATACAGAGGGCCGCCTGCACTGTGCATGAGGCCACACCTAGAGATAGCCAGGCCACAACAAGATCATTCAATCAAGAAAGGTTTAAAGTCCTTACTTAACACACATTAATTAAACTCAGAAAAAGGAAGCAGTATTAAAAACAAGACTGAAGACAAAGACAAATCAGAAACCAATTCTGAAAGTAGTTTTGGCCACAGAAGGCAAAATGAATAATTCAGAATAATTCAATGAATAATTCAGAAACTATTTTGAAAAGAGCAGTGTTTTTTATTAATAATTAAGCTTTCTTCTCTTACTGAAGGAGCACTACTGGGCACTGACAAGTGTTAGAACTCAAACTCCACTCAGTCACACACGGCCTGTACGTCATGATGGCCTGCACATCCGCAGTGAGCCAGGAGCAACACCTTCTGCGTTCCACTGGTGTAGTCAGCAAAGTGTAGTCTCCTGAGAGCGCTCAGGACTCGTGAAAAATGCACACGAGGCTTGTCGTCTTAGACCGTGCCCCACGTTGATATGCTATATTTACATCATTTGGATGAAAGATCAGCAGTACCTTTCTCAGTGTGGTTACAGCTAGAAATCAAATTTTAAATAGCTACGAAGCTCCAGCGTCTCTATCAGCAGTTTGCCGAGTGGGGTGAATGTACCTTTTGGAGTGTGTGACCAGGGATGAAGCCAGAGCTGTGTGCCCAGTGCTGGGAATGGGCACTGCAAACCTGCCGGCCCCTAATCTGGGGTGGGACATGGGATTTGCACAGAGGCCCAGAAGCCAGTGTGCGGCACAGGGTAGCAGGCATGGAAGATCTTGTCCTATCTGCCACCAAGAGACCAGGCAGCCTCGGGGAAATGAAACCTAATGTCTCTGAGCCTCGATTTCCTCTGTGGTAAAACAGGTACACCCCTCATCAGGTCCTGCCTCCCACACAGGTGACAATGATGAACGAACAAAACCAGGCAAGAGAAAGTGCTCTGTCAATTCAGCAGTGAGTTACAGACGCTAAAGGGGACCCCTGAGAAGTGCCGGGCTGGGACTAGAGGACGGGCAGGCACTCACCACCGTTGGCTTGTTCCAGACGGTCTGCAGGCAATGCCTCACCGCCCCACAGTCGGCTGCTGTCTTCACATTCTGGCACCACACTGCCGTGGCTCCTGTGCATTCTTTCACGCCAAGGATGGGGCCCGCTAGAGCTAAAAAGAAAACCAACATGAAAAGGTGGCCTGTGTACCAGCAAACCAGGTCCACCTCACTTATTTCCCAAGGCCATGAGCTAGCCCCGGCCTGTGAGCTGGACGCCCTCGCTTGGCCCCTCACCAGCCACATGAAACCCGATCACAAAGCCACACGGCGGTGCCGGTCCAAAAGCTGGGTAGTCACAGAACTGGAAGGGACTCATTTATCTGGTTCATTTTTATCCTCTCCAACTACCTCTGTTTGTTTGTTTGAGACAAGGTTTCACTCTGTCACCCAGGCTGGAGTGCAGTGCTGTAATCATAACCCACTGCAGCCTCGAACTCCTGGCCTCAAGTGATCCTCCTGCCTCAGCCTCCTAAAGTGCTGGGACTACAGGCATGAGCCACCGCACCTGGCTCTAACTACTTTTAAAACAGTATTAGTGAGTGTTGGGCTTTAAATCTTTTTAACCTTAAAAAGTTTCCATAAATAATGAAAGAAATCACAGGAGAGAAGACTAATAGATTTAAATAAAGGGAAAATTTTAACTTCTGTAGGATGAAGGTTTTTTTAAGAACCTATATCAAAAACACCAAGATTCATATCCTTGTTATATAAAACTTTGATACTTAAAAGTTGTTCAAGTACATCACTTTTATAAATCTAATTTTACTGTGTGTCTTTCCATATAAACAAGTTTACTAGCAGAAAATAAGTCTGCATACCACAAAGTGAATGTGGCCACTCAAAACCAGGTGCAGGTGTTTCATCTAATCAGGAAAGGACTTAGGCAGAGTCCCATTCACAGGTGGGATCAGGAAAAAACAAAGGGTTCAACATCATCTGGGACCAAAGAAATGCCAGGTTAAAGCAAGATGCCATATTTTGAAAGTTAAACTAGCCAAGGAGGAGAGCCAGGTGTGGTATCATCATGTGCCTGTGGTCCCAGCCACTTGGGAGGCTGAGGCAGGAGGATCGCTTAAGCCTAGGAGTTGGAGGTTGCAGTGAGCTATAATAACGCCATTGCACTGTACCCAGGGTGACAGAGGGAGACTCTGTCTCAAAAACAAACAAAAAAAAGATTAGTCTGGACAACATAATGAGACCCCCATCTCTATTTAAAAAAAAAAAAATTAGCCAAGGCGGGGAGAAGAAACTTGAAACTTGTCATGAATAGTGATGAGTTTGTAACAAGAGATTCATTGTTCTAGGGCTGATATCAGTGTGATTGGTAAGTACTTCTCAAATTAATGTATTTCAAGGACTGAAAAAGAATTCCTCCTCAAAAGGCAGATCCACATCTAGAAAAATATTAAGGAAGCACAACAATTTAACAGGTAAAATATGATATGTATAAATACATTTATTGAGTGTAATTTTTAATACTAAAAACATATGACCTGAGTGGCCAAAAATAGAGAGGAAAAAAACTAATATTTTATTAAAATATTATGTACTGTATACTTATAAAGATGTATGGGAAATACAAAAAAATTCAAGAATATGAAATTATACAGGAGCTGTATAAAGATCAGAAAAGAAACCAGAATGGTTGGCTGAATTATTATATTTTAAACTCCCAATATATGCTGTGTGTGTAGAATTGTTAAAAAATATTTTATAAACTGCCTTGAGAGTGCCTACGTTTCTTAAAACAGGCCTACAGTATTCTTGATTTTAGAACCAAAAAATGGAGAGAAAGCTGTCAGATTCCCATCTCGCCTGTAACCCAGCTACTCAGCGAGGAGACAACAGATTACATTGGACCACACATAAAGGATGACAGCACGGGGTCAGACTCCGGCAGGTGTCACAGGAGAGGTGAACCAACTTCTGTTGTAAATAAGAGGCGTGTGGCCCAAATCTGAGAAGAAAACCCGAGAGCCACCTGAGAAATAGGTTTTCAGGAGTCACGCTGTATGCTGGTTCTCCTTGTAAGCCAAATGAGATGGTACACAAATTCTACACGTGTAACACACACATGGTAAACATACATGTAGACAGGTAGGTGTTCTTCCTCCAGGAAAGGGAAGGGAATGAAATGCTGTCATCACTACTTCCACAAGCTATTCACACAAAGACTGAGTCCCCCAAAAGCTCAAGTGAGATCACCCTTTAAACACCAACAAATGAATGATGACTCTGATGCCCCAGGTTATAGCCTTCCCTGACCCTTGGGAGCAAAATCACACACACAAGCAGTTCACAGCCTTGACTGAACTGGCTGCACTTCAAAAGCTGTTTGGTGTGAACTCTGCTTTCCATGGGAAAAAGTGCCAGATTCAATTAAGTTCCACAGATGTCAAAGGTTTAGCCCATAATAGTTAACCTATAATGTGGCCAAGCTAGGCTGTTGGCAGCCTCAGTCATAGGTCCAAGGAAGGGGCTGGAAGGGAGACAGAAACTGAGTCATGAGGGAAAGGGTTCCGGGGTCACAGAGACTGCACAAATGGGAGCCCCAAGACCCTGCAGGTGCTGGGCCCCCAGGACTCCTGAAAAGCACCACTGCCTAGTTCCACCTCCAAATCAGGAAGGAGCCCAAGTGATACACAAGGAAACTAGAAGAGGACAGATGAAAGCATCGGCAGACCAGAGCCAAGACAGAGGGTTCACCAAGAAAAGCAGGGGCAAGTGACCCCAATTCTCCATTCTTACAAATACTCAGTCAAGTATAATTTCGATACAGCTACTTTCTCCAACCTTCTCACAGCCAGGAACTAGCTACAACTGACCAAAACCTATCAGGTTTCTAGGAACACAACTCAGTATCACAGGCCCATAAACAAGAATACTTCGTAGATTGTTTACTCCTTCTAGGATTTTGAAATAGTCACCATCTTCAATAATGACTTTATGTTTTGGCTATTCTGGACTGAAAATAATCTTAGGCAGCCCCCAGTATCTGAGACCGGTCCAGCTAACACAAACCTAACATAACCTAACATCACCTTCCAATCCCAAAGGTCACTGTTAATCAATGACCTACTGAATGGCAGGCAAGCCTCTCCCACAGAACTAGAGGTAAAAATGTACGTATGGTGGAAAATCTGTTACACTTATAAAGTCATTGGTCCCTGTTCCGGATCTTGAAGAAAATTTTTAAAAAGTCATTGGTCCCTGGTTGTCTAGTGGTTAGGGGAAAAAAAAGAAAAAGAAAGAGGTCATCAGGTTCTAGCCTAAAACAGATTCTATGGACACTGAGAAATAAAACTTAAGTTCCAACTCCTAGATACTCAGTTCTCAGCAAGACATCTCCTTCTACCTCCAACCTAAAGCCAAACTTATAAAAGTACGTGTTATAAAAATTGTCTGTGGCAGAAAACAGATTTGATTTCCTAGAATGAGCTGACATAGGTCAATAGAAAAGTGACTGCATGTCCTCAGGATCAGTAATGCAGGCTGAAACCCAAGTCTCAGGTGACACTACAGTGAGTTACATGCTGCTGAGAGGTAGAGGTGCTTATTCAGAGAACTGATTTCCTGACAGAGAGCCAGAACTTTTGGGATATGGATCACTTTTCCAGAAAACGTATTCACACACAAAATTCTCACACCATTTCAAGATGTTCTCAGGGACCCCAGCTGTGCATTTCATCACAAAGCTCCAGAGACAAGGATGTTTTTTCTCCACACAAGTGAGAAAACTAAGACGAAGGCATGGTTACCAAATTCCGTGACTGGGCCAGGGCTGGTGCTGTCAGGCGGGAGACCTGAGTGAATAGTCACGGTCCTTCTTTGACCCCAAGAGTAAGTAATAGTAATGTGATACAATGTGGCAGAGGAAATGGGGAACAAAGCTGGGGCAAAGGGAATAGGTGACAAAGCCTTCGAAACCAAATGGGAACCTGCCCCTGTAAGATGGCGATACAGTGGCTAAGTGGAAAGGGGTAGGGGAATTCCAGAACATTTCAAAGGAGAAAAATTGTCCTTTGTCTTCTCAGGGGTGGAGCAAAGGGAAGTGGCAGGAGCCAGACTGCAAAGGCAGACAGACCTCAGGCACACTGGGAAGGGCCTTACCTGCCCCAAACATCCCCAGGGTTCACCTGGAGCAATATTACAGGAACCTCTAGGGACTTCTGAGAAGGGACAGGAGAAGCAAGCTTATGCTTGTGTCTCAACTACCCAGGCAGGGGGTGGCAGAGGAACTGAACAGAAGGTGTGAGATACAAATGACAGGACACCTAAATGGAAAGCTAATTCAAAAAAGTCCAAATAAGAAACAGTAGAAAGAAGCAAGAGCTGAGAGAAAAGCAAACAGTCCAAAAGAAAAAAGGAAAATGAAACTAACTGGCTTCAATGGGAAGGCTGTCAGGCTAAAGGGAAAACAAAACAAGAAAGCAAGAGCCAACAGCGCAAGGATGGAGGTGGTGGTCAGAAGCCAGCACGAGTGAATGGCTGGGCACAGGCCACAGGAAGGGCAAGTACACCTGTGAGCGCAGTGAGCTCAGCAGAGGGCAGGAAAGTGAGGGCATCTGACACTATTCCAGAGAGTTCCCTAGAGGACTGGGAGAAAGAATCTTTCAGAGATAAGCATGGTCATCTTGCAATAGGTGAAGGACACCTTCCACCTTTCTTTCACGTGGGAACAGAGCCATTCTGGGTGGTTCCAGACCAC
This sequence comes from Cheirogaleus medius, assembly GCA_008086735.1. Taxonomy (NCBI): domain Eukaryota; kingdom Metazoa; phylum Chordata; class Mammalia; order Primates; family Cheirogaleidae; genus Cheirogaleus; species Cheirogaleus medius. The sequence goes on from VBSM01003143.1 coordinate 43,975,721, forward strand.
AGACCTCAGAACAATGGGTAGAGGTTAAGGGAAGCAGACCACAGCTCAAGGTAAGGAACATACTTAACACCCACAGGGGTATAAAAAGAGACTGGGTGGCTTCATTACATGATGAACTCTCCAACAGTGGAAGCAACCAAGCAGAAACAAAACACTCAACCTGTGAGCGGGATCCTCTGAGTGGTAAGCTGGACTAGAAGACCTCCAAGGGGCTACAAGTCGTCTCCTTACAATAATGAGGCAGATGACCTTTTCAGTATTTACAGATAACCAATATATGAAAACTACCCAAAACCACTTTCTGGTGAGTTATCTCTCAAAACGTGTTGCCAGCAAAGCTTTAATTTCTATTCTCATCCTCCTACGCCCTGTCCCCAAATACCAACTTCCTTCTCTGGGGCAGTATGTTGAACTCTAAGAAAGGTCTTAGAAGGTTTTGCCCGAGCCCCTGGAGACTTCTGATTACATGTGTCATTAAAGATATGAACACCACTCAGGGCAAAAGCAAGCACTACACTTCTTAGTTCCAGGCATGAGAACCAGGAAAGACCCGCTTTTTTTTTTTTTTTGCTTTTTTTTTTTTTCTTTTGAGACTAAGGTTTTGCTGTGTTGCCCAGGGTGGCCTCAAATTTCCAGGCTCAAGGACCCTCCCAGCCTCAAGACTACAGGCATGAGCCACTGTATCTTGCAGGCCTTTTATTAAGACACAGATTTTAATGGTATTCCCTTAGGAAAGAGGTGGGTGCTCTGTTGCCTTTTTATTCTCCAGGCCTAGAAATAAGCTGTTATTATTCTGTCTCTGTCATCTGCAATCAAGCCTAAGCCCAACTAATATACACACTTAATCAAGTACCTCATTTGCAAGAATAGCCTCCAAATGACAAGTCTTTTCTAAGGCTTACCTCCAGTGAGGACACTGAAAAGCCCATGTACACAATGTTATTACCAAATATTTTCAAAAACCACCTCAGAATGACAGGGACAACCTTTTCTAGAATGTGTTAAAACAATAAGCCTCATTATTTTAGCCACACAACATATGCTTTTCCCTTTAAATATTTTAGTAACGTATGTTAAATGAGTCTAGCTACAAAAAAACGAAAAAAGACAACAGAAAAGGTTTGCAGCCTCCCAGTGCAGACAATCAGAGCATACATTCCACAGGGTGGCGGATCTGCTGCCTGGGTAATCCATCACCATGGCAACAGGCAGCTGCTAGGAAACCGAGAGAGGATAACCCCAGGAGGGGCAGCTTCTACCTCGGATCCCTGCATTCAGGCATTTCTCAGAGGAATTCATGCACTTCCATCCCCCTAAGAACAGGAGTTAATGCAATGCCCTCAACACTGACTACTCAAACAGCTAGTGTCACAAACACCTTCCACGGCAAGGAGCACTTCCCTCTTCTTTACAGAATCCTGCTTTTGGAAAACATTCTGGATAGCAGAATAAAAACACTGCCCACTAAATCATTCAGCATAGCATATACTCAGAGGCAATCTGCTTTGATATGGAGGAAACAAGGTCCAAATATTCCTCTTATCACATAAGAAATCAGTGGCAATAAAGGTCTTAAGCTTGCTAGGCTGACATACCCATCACCTCTGGCCTAATAACTATAATTTTTTTTTTTTTTTTTTGAGACAGAGTCTCACTTTGTGGCCCAGACTAGAGTGAGTGCCATGGCGTCAGCCTAGCTCACAGCAACCTCAATCTCCCGGGTTCAAGCAATCCTACTGCCTCAGCCTCCCGAGTAGCTGGGACTACAGGCATGCGCCACCATGCCCGGCTAATTTTTTCTATATATTTTTAGTTGGCCAATTAATTTCTTTCTATTTTTTTAGAGACGAGGTCTCGCTCAGGCTGGTTTCAAACTCCTGACCTTGAGCGATCCACCCGCCTCGGCCTCCCAGAGTGCTAGGATTACAGGCGTGAGCCACCACACCCGGCCCTAATAACTATAATTTAAGACAAAAGCTCTTTCTTCCCTGCTTCTCCTCTCTTGCTACTGCCTCACTTTTTAATTTTCTTCACAAACCACATCATTCCAGGGCAAAAAAATCTATCTACATAGAGAAGGTAACAGAGTCCTCAGGTAAATTATCTTGTACAGTGAAGACTGGCAGACTAGGGACAAGAATGCAATCTTCTCAGATCATACAAGAATGATGCAATAGAAGCTTAATTAATTTGGGGAAGAGAAATTCTTAATTAGTTCACTCAAGAACACACTAGTCCAATAAAACTCCTGCTAACAAAGCTCTTCTTCCAAAGTGTCAACATATCAGGTGACGATCAGAGATGAAGTTAAATCACCTGCAATAAGATTATGCTGCAACCCCTCAAGGTCAGGTAAGCAGGTGCAGGCAGGGGCCAGAGGCAGCATCTGTATGGTTCTGGATCCTCGCAGGAGGCGGTCCATGGCAGTGCTCCTCTGCAGATCCAGTGTGCCCCATGGAAGCCGACTCAGTTGGCCACCCAAACTGGCACTGGCTCTGTGCACTGATCCCTGCTAAACGGCTGTGCGGTCTCTGAACATTTGCAGAAGACAATATGCTAAAAAAGATTTCATGCATGCCCCGCTAATAAGGAAATTCAGTATTCTGAACTTGTCTCACATGACTGTTTACTAACTAAAAAGCTTCAGATACTTGTGTGTCTACTATAAATGTCAGTTTTGGCTTATTAGTTAATACATAATAGACTAAAAATACTGCCTTCATGTGAAATACTGAAATCGAAAATCTTCAGACCACAGCACAGGTTAGGGCAGGATATTAGACTGCCCCAACATTCTGATTTAGTCACTCTCACCTCAGAGGGTTGTTGTGAGGTTTAAATCAATTAATATGAAGTAAAAACCAGAACATCTCAGTAAGGGTTAGCTGTTATGATACCTCAGCTTCTGCAAATCAGCTAAGCCAGTGGTTCTCAAAGTGTGGTGCAGAGAACCTGAAAGTCACAGCAACTCTTTCAGGAGATCTGAGAGGTCAAAAGCCTCATAAAATTAAGACGTAAGTTGTCTTCTCACTCATTCACTCACAAATGTACAACAGAGTTTTTGTGGAGGCATATGAACGTGACACTGCAACAGACAGATGCAGCAGATAAGAATCCAGCCAGGTGTTAAAGAGATCACCTTTTTGCAAGCTAGTCTTCTCACTAAATATGTTTGTGTTTAGGAAAATAGTTTTTTTCTTTAAAAATACAATATATGAACATATAATGGGTTTATCAGTATTTCAAAATGATGAATTTTTAAACTTTGTCAGTTTAATTCATAAGATGGTAAATATCAATAGATACAACTCACATAAACAAAAGCTCTTTGGGGTCTTCAATAACTTAGGAGTGAATAGAGATCCTGAAACCAGAAAGTTTAAGAACTTCCAGGCTAAACATTTATAGAACCAACTTCTGGAACCAAAAGTAGAGGAAAATAACTTCCTCAAATTACAGCTGGTTCCCTTTCAGATTTACCTCAAGACAGAGCCACCTGAAACATCTAAGCTATGTTAGGCTCCCATGTCCACACTACCTACGTAAAATCCTCTCCAACGGGGTGGGGGAGAGGGGTCGATCCTGGACACAGACTATTATAAAGGTCAACATTTCATTTGAGCCCAAAGTCACTGTTGATTTGTCAACTTTTAAAAATAATTTCTTAAAATTAATTTCATAAAAATAAAAGAAAATGCTTTAATCATGATGAAGACTTGGCACTATTAATAATTGTCACACACACCAACCTACCAACACTTCCTGAGTTCAAGTCTACTTGGCTACAGTTCACACCACCATTCACCAATGCTGAGAACCTATTATGTGCCAAGCACTGTTCCACATGCTGCACATACAATGAATATATCATAACGCCAGGTAGTAGTGTGATGAAGAAAAAAAAATCAATGCAAGAGCAAGATTAGGGCTAGGTGGGTGGCTATTTTAGACAGATCAGCGAGAGACTGGTAAAGCAACGTCTGCCAGAGACCTGAATGAGTAGAGGGAGCAAGGCCCAAGGATTATCCAGGGAGATGATGTTCTAGGGAGGAGGAATTCAAAATGCAAAGGCTCTGATCACAGACAAGGGGCCAGGAGGCTGGACAGCAGCCGAGACAGGAGAGAAGGAGAGGAGCTGTGAGGTAGCTAAGCACCAGATGACGTGTGACCCTACTGGACACACTGAATTTTATTCCTAGTGCTATAGGAAGCCACGTGACCCTCTGGCATCAAAGCCTAGGGAACAGACTACACAGAACAGCGTCCCATCACAGCTACTAGAAGATTTTTATTATAATAAGTAACATCACTAATACTAGCTGAAAGAACTTTCTATGTATTTCCTTCAATCTTATTCATGATGTTTCCTCTCATATAATTTCTTTTCAAAAGCAGTATCTACCCAAATGTGGCTAGAATTTCCAATTCCAAAATCTAAGAAGTGTCATTAGAATTCATCTCACCTTTTCTTACATAGAGGTCCATCAAGAGGTTAACTAAATTGGCACATCCACAGAATGAAATACCCAGCTGGGCGGTGGGAAGAGATTAAGGAGACTTGACAAATAAGTGCAATGTGGTATACCAGATGAATCCAGGAACAGAAAAATAAGATTAGTGGAAAAACAGGTAAAAATGTGAATAAAGTTTATAGTCTAATGGCATTGGCCAATATTAATTTCTTGCTTTTGACAAATGTACCATGGTTATATATGCCAACGGAAAAACCCAAACTCTAAATTTTTTTTAATTGTATATTTTTTTAATTTAAATTCCTTTTCTTTTTTTTTTTTTCCTATAAGGAATTGGAAGTGGATCTAAAATAATTTTAAAGAGGTTTATTCTGAGCCGAATGTGTACAACCACAGCCCAGGAGACAAGTTCTCAATACTGTGAGAATAGCAACTGCCAAAATCATTTTGCAGAGAAATTTGGCAATTTCCAGTTAAGGTAAAAATACATATACTTCACAACTCAGCAATTCTACTCCTAGTTATATCCCCTGAAGAAATGTTTGTCCATGGGCACATGGAGACACATACAAGGATTTTTATAGAAGTAGTTTGTAACAGAAAAGCAAAACTAGGAAACTAAATGTCTATCAATAGAATAAAGAATAGGAATGATATAAATGGGATACTGTACTGTGGTAAAAATGAATGAAATATATCTACACATTACTAACATGGATAAACTTCTCTAGCCAAACAAAAAAATAACCCAAGGATATACAATAGTCCCCCGTTAGGTTTCAGTTACCTGTGGTCAAATTCAGTCTGAAAATATTAAGATATTTGGAGAGAGAGAGAGAGAGACCACATTCACATAATTTTCATTACAATATGTTGTTGTAATCGTTCTATTTTATTATTGTTATTAATCCTTTACTGCACCTAAGTTATAAACTATACTTTACCACAAGTAGGTGTGTATAGGAAAAAGCAGGGTGGGGAACCTGAGGCCTTGGGCCACACGTGGCCTTCTGGATCCTTGAGTGTAGCCTTTCAACTAAACCCAAATATTACAGAATCGTTCTAATACAGGGATTTGTTCTATGCAGTTTGGATTCAGTTGCGGGGCGCACTTGGAAATCTGGTGGGCCATATGTGGCCTTGAGGGCACAGGTTCCCAGAGTTTGGTACTATCCAGTTTCAGGCATCCCCTGGAGATCTTGGAACATATCCCAGGGGTTAGTGACAACAGGTCTAAATCCAAGTATTCGGGTTACCAGCAACCAGCTCTGATCTGCGGGGCTCCTCTGATATCAAGACTTACCTAGTGGCTAAACCCAGTGTGACTACCTAGAGTATGAACTCTCAGCTCCCTCCTGCTGTCTGCTTGTCCTGGCTTGTTCTTCTGACTCACTAATTATGCCCAGCATACGTATTTTTAATAAGTCAATTTAATTTTGTTTTATTAAACTGACCACATCCTTTGACATGAAAGACGCTGAGGGAAATCACAAAATCAAGGGCAGAGGAAGGTAGGTGTGGTGGTGGGACAAGGATGTTGACAGCACGTTGTTATTAGTGGTAGAGCAACACACACAGTACTTCACCAAGTCCTTTTCTGTATTAACATAACTTATCAAAGCTTCACAGCAACCCACTGACATAGGAAATGATTAATGTCATTTTACGAATGAGGAAACACAGTTTAGTTTAAGTAATTGGCCCAAGGTCATACAGCTTGTGTCAGCCATGTGATGTGATAATGCTGTGGAATTTGTAATTCCGTATGTTGTAGAACCTCGTGGAATAAAAAATAAAGCAATGAGAACTCTCGCAACAGCCAGATTCTTCATCCCAATCATTATATACATCATCAGGGTTTTAAAATGATTTTTTTTTAAAGGGAACGCAGGGCAATGTAACTAGCACTCTCTTCTATTGGATTTAATGACTACCCAGAACCTACTTCCTGGCGGCAAAACCAAAAAGAAGCCAGAAAGCAAGGCTTAGAGCCTGGTAGCCAGTAATCTGGAATCCCATGCCAAAAGACTGCCTCAAAAAGCTGCCGTGCACACTTGCCCAGATGGTTTGGTCTTGGTCTTGAGAGCTTCCTAAGCATGCCTCATTAAGTGCTGTCCCAGCCAGCAGCACCCTGCCCCCAACCTTCCCCATAGCTGCCTGGTCGTTCCAGTTTCATACACCAAGGAAATGGAGGACTAAGTTCTCCTTTTCCTGACCTAGAAAACTCCACACCACTCAATCCAATACACTTTACCAGAGGGCGCGGTGGCTCACACCTGTAATCCCAGCACTCTGGGAGGCTGAGGTGGGAGGATCGCTTGAGGTCAGAAGTTGAAGTCCAATACACTTTACCTCTCATAAAACATATTCAAAACAACTTGTCAAATGCATGTCAAGGTCTTGTCAAACTACTGGTTAAAACAAATTAACCCTTCAGAAATTATACTAATATTTACCCAAAATAAAACTGATTTACTATTGACAAACGAGATTTATCCCAAATTCCTGGCAGGTGAGACCTGGAGTTCTTGTTGATATTCAACAGGCCAGGGTATAAACTCATGTCCTGCATCACAAAAAATTAAAAAGAAGCTACCAAAAGAAGCAAACATTATGTTCTAGCATCCCTAGAAAACACATCTGCCTCAGTGGGGCAAACACCATTCAGCTGGTTAGCAACTACACAAGTGACAGTAGTCAGGGCAGCTAAGCTTCAGGGAATACCTGCCAAATCCCAGGCACCGTACTACATGCTTTGCACTTACCTCCTAACACCGGCCTTTTTCCACTAAAAGAATCACCCAACAGCATACCCTTACACTATGATTCCATTTGCAAAAGTTCAAAAATGGCAGTTATTACATCTATGGTGTTAAAAAGTTAACAAATCTGTTTCCTTTGGGGCAAGTGAGACAGGGTCATGAATGGGGAGGAACAGGGACTTCTAGATGCTGCTGATGCTCTGCTCCTCAGCTTACATGGGTAAGCTCACTCTGTGCTAACTCATTAAGTTGTCCACTTAAAATGTGCATGTATGTAAATCACACTAAGTTTTTAAAAGTTAAGAGGTCCGTGTTGGGCTGGGTGCAATGCCTCATGCCCGTAATCCTAGCACTCTTGGAGGCTGAGGCAGGAGGATTACTTGAGCTCAGGAATTCAAGACCAGACTGAGCCAAGAGCAAGACCCCATCTCTACGAAAAATAGAAAAGTAGGCGGCCATGGTGGCATGCACCTGTAGTCCCAGCTACTTGGGAGGCTGAGGCAGGAGAATCACTTGAGCCCAGGAGTTTGAGGTTGCAGTGAGCTATGATGACACAACTGCACTCTACTCAGGTGATAGAGTGAGACTTTTTTTTTTTTTGAGACAAAGAGGTCCATGTTGATGGAGGGATGTGGAAAGAGCAAGCACTGTGTGGAGTCCTGGGTTCTGGTCCTGACATCCCAATTAAATGGCCTATAATTTGGGAGAGTCATCTCTGGGCACCTCTGTGTCTTCATTCTTTACAAAGAGGTTAGAGTAGGTGCTCTCCAATTCTCCCATCATGCTATCACTTCACTTTCTTCTTCAGGTAGAGAAAAAGAAGGGACAACTGGATGAGTAGGAACTCAAAAGTAAGTATCTCGGCCGGGCACGGTGGCTCACGCCTGTAATACTAGCACTCTGGGTGGCCAAGGCAGCCCTTTACAAAAAACAGAAAAATTAGCCAGGACAGGTGGCACAAGCCTCTAGTCCCAGCTACTCAGGAGGCTGAGGTGGAGGATCACTTGAGCCCAGGAGTGGGAAGCTGCAGTGAGCTATGATGATGCCACTGCACTTTATCCCTGACAACAGAGCAAGACACTGTCTCAAAAAATAAATAAATTTTAAAAAAGTGCCTCTACCACCAGGACATCTTAAATACAAACATAAAGCCTCTGCAGATCCAGGATGGCAGTCTGTACTACAGTAGTTCTGTGATTAAAAGTTCTAAGTGCCTCCCAGGGAGCAGTCACCATGAACTTTTATTAACAAACTCAATATTGATGTTTTTTAGGAATTTTAGGGAATAACATTTCCAAAAAGCCACAATGGGACCAGAGCTGTCAAGGGAAGCTAACATTCAAACACTGTTACCAGTATGACCTTGTTATAATCCTAAAGGCAGGGCAGCAAAGTTATACCAGGGTCATTATGACACCTTCCATTTAGTCAAGTGTTCAGAGAAAAGGGTCGTTCCTTGGTTAACCAAATATGGTTAACCATACTCCCATATATACTGGAGATGGATTTTACATTTCCAAAGAAACAATTAAGTCCCTTTTGGATGATGTAAGTGAATCAGAACTCTTAAGGGTCTTGTGAGTAATGACTCAACGTCAAGAACAATTGTTTGACAGTACAAAAATAAAAGAGAAAAAAAGAAAAAGACTGCTCTGAATCAGTATAGAAAATTTAGAGACTAGCATTAGTTTATTATACAGACCATGGAATAACTGCAATATAAACTTGATTTACAAAACAAAAATCTTTCTTTATAAGCAGATCACCTTTCATAGAGCACAAGTAAAATAACTTGGTCTAAGGTTATTTAAAGAGTTTTCCATTAACTGCTATCCACTGTGTTACTATTTATCAAAATTTGAGTGGCTGCATGGTAATTAGAATGGAAGCTAGCCCCAAAATTACATGCCTTTACAAAAAACAGAAATTGAGGTCGGGGAAGCTAAAGATCAGGTTTATTATCCTTCAGTGGGCCATTATCTGATAACACTCAGATTTGGGATCCTCGCTGTACAGAAATTAAAATCCGGCTCCACAACTATGAAACCATAAAATTTCGAGAATCATTCAACCTCACTTCTTCCCCTTTACTAGGATGATTTAAACTAGGTTAAGATGTGAAATCAAGAGTCAGGGAGGGCAGAAAAGCCCCTTCTAATTCCAGAAGGCATTGCCTTCAGAACCTACAGTGATTACAACCATCAGGATTATTTCAGGTCAATAAATAGGAATAATGCTCTGTGCACAACTTCTCACGTACTTACGTTTTCCCCAAAATAAAGGCCACTGCTAAAATCAGTCAATAGCTGTGCAAGACATTTTAAAGCAAGTGAAATGAGGTGTACATGGCAAAATAACTGGGACCACAGAACCCCATAACGCGTGCAATACCTAGGATCCAGAGTAAATGTATATGCAAACATAAACATCGATGACAGACTTATGTGCTTCCTGCAGCTTTAATACCCTTACAAACTGGAGCAAGCGAGGCCCAGGGCCAGCGTCCTGTCCGGCGGGCTGGGGCTGCGGTCCATCCGTATCACGTGCGCCCGGCACCTGCACAACACAGCTGCTCGAAGGGTCAGCCTACACGACCCACCCCCACACTTGAAGGGCGGCCTGAGGGGAGGCTCCCGGCGGCCCCAGCCGTGAAGACACTCACTCGAACCCCACGAGAAAGGCCACCTACCCAGCCACAGCACCTCGCCCACTCGCCCCCACCCAGGCCCTGGGCAACTCGTCCCGAAGCCGCGAAAACCCCCGTCTCCCAGCCGCCTCCCGCAGCCCCCGGCCGCCCCAACAGGTACAGGCCCGGCGTCCGCGCCTGCGCAGTGCGCGCCCCTCGCCAACCCGGGCAGGGGAGCGGAGGGGCAAGGCCCGGTCGAGCCCGGTCAGGGGCGAGGGAGACGCTGCGGGTGGGCCTTTCCTCAGGCAGGGGGTCGCAGAGCTTACCCGCGCCCAGCAGGCTGGACAGGACGAAGAGAGCGTACATGGCGCTGCCTGACTCCGCAGTCTGCAATGCAGACCGTCAGCTGACGCCCCGCTGATATAAACCTGCCCCGCCCCAACGCCCTCCACTGCGCAGGCGCAAACCCCGCCCCCGGCTGGGCCTGCAGCCTGACTCAGCGCCGCTCAGGGCGCCTGCGCGAAGGGGAGGCTTGATGGGGAGGGGAGGGGAGGGGAGGGGAGGGGAGGGGAGGGAGGGAGAGGAAGGCATGGGGGAGGGTCTTGTGGAGAAAGAAAAGGTGAAGGGCCTAAAAGGAAAACCCTGCTAATTGACCCTGCTAACCCTGCTAACCCTAAGTCGGTGCTAGGAATTATGTGTGTAAAATACCTTTTCAGCCTCATATTTTCTTCTACGCCATACCGCGTGCTATTACTGGTACCATTTTGCAGATGAGAATTAGTACTCTGTAGGGATGTTAACGAACCCACAAAGGGGTTCACCGTTGCTAATTACTGAGACCACGAGGATTGCCAAAGAAGAAGGGACTTATTGCAGGAGGTGGGAGGTACAGACTGCTTCAAATCCTCAAATCCGCCTCCCCAACCTACAGGGTCAGGGGTTTTCCTGGAGGTGACATGAATAATGCACAAGGGGAGTGAGCATCATTACATGGTTGGAGCAGAGTGCAGGGCACGCAAGCCCAGTGAGAAATCATGCTAGTACGTGGATCCCATGATCAAAGAATGGCAGATATCTCCCTCTTGGTGGGGATTTTAGTGGTATAATGAGCTAGGGGTTAATGTAAGTCGTTCTTTCAGCCTTATGTGCAGGTGGGATGCAGGAAGTAGGCTGCTCTGGGGTGTCACTTGTCTTCCCGGGACAAACAGGTGGTGTAAGCCTTTGTAGTTATCTCGTGGCTGCAAGGAGGTTCCGCCATTTCTGGCAAAAAAAAAAAAAAAACAACCTCAAAAGGGAATGCATCTGTGCAACAGAAAATTACAAAGTTCTGATCAGCAAATCTTACTAGCCTGGGAACTTGAAACATAAGAGAACTACAAAAAAAAAAACTATAAAATGTTTTCTTGTTTGTGGAGCTGGTTACAGGAGCAAAAAGGTATGATACCTTTACTCATCCATCATAAGGTTCACAGCCCACACTCCTGTAATAAAAGACAGGTTAACAAGAGAGAAGCATAACATGTTAATTTAATCCAAGTTTTATGTGATATGGGAGCCTTCAGAAATGAAGACTCAAAGACCCAGGGAAAACTACTTTTATGCTTAGGTTTGACGAACGGACAGCATTTAGAAATGTGATTAGACAAACAGTATGATCTAATGGTGATAGACTGAGGGGCCAGTCCAGCAAGGCCTATCTGTTCAGATTCTTCTTGATCTCTCTGTGTAGGATTCTTTCCTCCCTGGTATGGGGCAGGTGCCCTCTGGAATGAGGCTCTTCAAGGGAGAAGGGAGAGAGTGGACCTTTCTAGGTTTTATGGCTTGAGGAAAGAAGAATTCTTGTTTCTATGACTTGCTTTGGGGAAGAAAGAGAGGCGAGAGACAGAGGGGCAAGAGAAGGTCAGAGAGACTCTGCTTCTAGGTTCTTCTGAGGCCTTCCAGTCTCCTTTAGTTCAAAGTACTAAGCATTTGCCAGGTGATGTGCTTAGAAAAAAAACAAAAAGTACTGGGCCCGGGCCTGGTAGCTCATGCCTGTAATTCTAGCACTCTGGGAGGCCGAGGCAGGAGGATGGCTTGAGATCAGGAATTTGAGACCAGCCTCAGCAAGAACAAGACCCTGTCTCCACTAAAAATAGAAAAAAATTAGCCAGGCAACTGAAAATAGAAAAAGTTAGCCAGGAGTAGTGGCTCTGGCCTGTAGTCCCAGCTACTCAGAAGGCCCAGGCAGGATGATTGCTTGTGCCCAGGAGGCTGAGGCTGCAGAGAGCTAGGCTGACACCACAGCACTCTAGCCCAGGCAACAGAAGAAGCAAGACTCTGTCTCAAAAAAAAAAAAAAA
>VBSM01003143.1:43989774-44017351 GCA_008086735.1 Cheirogaleus medius
AAAAAAAAAAAAAAAGTAAAGAAACAGTAATTGTTTAAAAATATTTTATAAATAAAATAGAATAAAGAAAAAAAGAGTAGGGAGGTGCACACGCAGAGGCCAAGAGGCTTGCTGTTTTCCTGGGGGAAAAGAGAAAGAAAAAATAGTGATTGTTGTCAGCTGATAACAGAAGTGGCTGTGGAGTAATTGCAGGAGGCAGCTGCAAGGTAGCAGGTTGTCCTTCGCTCCCATTTTTCTGTCCCTGGAGACTTGGTTATATCTGGAATGTGGTCAAATTGGTCTAGTGAGGCAGGCTTATCGCTGGGGGTGCGATCTCGTGGCAATTTCATCTTCGAGATATGGTTTGGGGCAGGAGCTGAGGCCTGAAGCTTGCATGCACACACACACACGCACACGCACGCACACGCACACGCACACGCACATGCACGCACACGCACACACACACACGCACACACACACAGACCGCTGTCCACTCGGGAACCCTGCAGGCCTGTGAAAAGCAAATTCTAAAAGCAATTTTTAGTCTATAGGTCTAGCAGATGTAAAGGAGAAAAATGTCTGTTTTCTCTCTGTCTGCTTGGCTCTTTTCAGATGTTGTGAAAACAGAGCCACAGAGCGAGGGAGAGAGAGAAAGCTCATGTGATTGATCTTAGCCCTTACTGAGAAACTATGAGTTAGGTAACTTTCTGTGATTGATATTTTTTGGTTATTTCACTAGCAAGACTGTCCTTTCACGTACCTTGTTTTAGGGATAGCCCTGTAGACTCGTCCTCAACTGGAGAAAGGGGTATGGGTCTTTTTATTTATTTATTTTTCATTTATTTACTTTTTTGAGACAGAGTCTCACTGTGTTGCCCAGGCTAGAGTGCCGTGGCATCAGCCTAGCTCACAGCAACCTCAAACTCCTGGGCTCAAGCGATCCTCCTGCCTCAGCCTCCCGAGTAGCTGGGACTACAGGCATGTGCCACCATGCCCAGCTACTTTTTTTTTTTTATTTAGAGATAGTGTCTTGCTCTGCTGCCCTAGCCTGAGTGCAGTGGCCCGATCATAGGTCACTGCAACCCTGGGCCCAGGCAATCTTCCTGCCTCAGCCTCCAGAGTAGCTGGAGCTATAGACCTGTGCCACTATACCTGGATAATTTTTTATTTCTTTGTAGAGACAGGGTCTTGCTATGTTGCCCAGGCCACTCCTGGCCTCAAGCAATCCTCCCACCTCGGCCTCCCGAAGTGCTAGGCCACCACACCTGGCTTATGGGTCTTTATACTCCAAGATAATACTGCCCCAGGGGAGGTGGCATACATAAGCTTGGGTGAGGGTCTCCCTTGGCTGAGGGAAATTCCTGGAGAGGGGCACAATTGTGAGCCCTTGGCAGGCAACCCTATGGTGGAGGAGCAGTGAGTGGCTTCGTCCTGCAAGGGAACTCTAGGCAGCACACTACACAACTCACTACACACACGCTCTCTCTCAGTTGCCCTCCTACTTCTCTGACCATTTCTTTTCAAAATTTCTTGGCCCTAACCCAACCTTGCAATCTCTGTTCCCTCAAACTCCCAACCTTGCCCTCCATCCTGCGGTTCCGGCCCCTCTGCCCACATGAGCTATGTACCCATTTATGTGCCCTGTAAATGCCCCCTCCCCTACTCAAGCTCCCTTTCCTACCTCTCTCCCTGGTGAGCCTTAGTCAACCCTGCAAGCCCAGGTAAAACGATAGTATCGGAGGGGAAGCCTTTTCCATGCTGTAGGCAATGGTAGAAACTTCTTCCTCACTGTTGCCACTGGGCTTTGTTCACTTTTCGAGTAGCATTTCTCCTTTTGTCTCGTTATTGTCTTAGCAATACATGTACGGAGCACATGACATATACCCAGCACTGTGCCAGGGGCTGAGGACACGGAAGTGAAACACACAGGCTGAGTGGAAAGGCCACACGAGGGGCTTGCTGACATCTTGGCCCCTACGGGGAAGCCACAGTGTCGACCAGGCCCACAGCTCCATCAGGGTTCCTTGTACACGGGTCCCATTCTGCACCTTGGGGCCCTGTCACCCTCCGGGCTAGGGATGAGCACACTTCCATACTGCCAGTCTCTTTTGGAGGCCAGACGGTGCCCAGGGTGTGGCCTGGCCCTGCAGCTCTGCCCACAGACGTGCTCATCCTGGACTGCTGAGCCAATCCGCTGCTCTCTTGGGGAGTTTGAACCTGAGCTGCTGGGAGAGGCCGTGCACGTGTTGGTGAGTCAGCAGCAGCAGGACCAGGACGTCAGAGCAGGCAGGGAGCTGCTGAGTCACTGTAGCAAACTCTGCAAGTTGCTGAGGCCAGAGCCCACTCGAGAAGCTGATGAAAGCTGAGAACACTCTGCCAGAAAAATGCTCAGACACAACAATTTGCACTGATTTCAGGAGGTTCTCCAGCCTTGGCTGTCCATCTGCAGATGTCAGAATGAGAAGCTTAGTAAACCCAAAGAGGGGAAGTGCCTTAACTGCTAACACCACCAAGACATAACAGAACTGAGACCAGAGCCAGCCCTCCAGAATTCTAGTTCTACTTGCCAGCTTAACATCTCTGTCCCTAGCATCTGTCCAAGCCTCCCTTCATTTCAAGGTGGCTGCATTTCACCTGCTGGGAAGCCACCCTGCTCCCTCTAGCCTTGGGCGTCTTTTTCTTCCTCTCATTTCCCAAGCACCTTCCTTCTGGAGTCCTTACTCTTGGCCAAGCTCCGAGGGTGACCAATAGCAAAGATGAGATTAGATCGAATAGTTTCAGAGCCTGAAAAGATAGCAAGTACTGGGCTATAATCAAATTGACTACATTAGTGTATCTTTAAAATTCTTGCTAGGGGCCAAGCTCACACCTCCTAGCACTCTGGGAGGCTGAGGCGGGAGGATTGCTTGAGGCCAGGAGTTTGAGACCAGCCTGAGCAAGAGCAAGACCCCGTCTCTACTAAAAATAGAAAAATTAGCCAGACATGCTGGTGCAAGCCTGTAGTCCCAGCTACTCGGGAAGCTGAGGCAGGAGGATCACTTGAGCCCAGGAGTTTGAGGTTGCAGTGAGTTATGATGATGCCATGGCACTCTAGCCTGGGCAACAAAGCAAGACTTTGTCTCAAAAAGAAAAAAAGAATTCTCCCATTCAACCACTAATTCCCCTAACGGGTATTCATGGCCAGCCCCAGGCCGTGCACTGGGTATACGATGGCACAGGTGTTCCTGTCCTCAGGTCCTAGTGGGGATTCAGACGTGTGAACACTGCCTTTCCGAGAGGACACATGGCTGGAGATTTCTAAGCAATCTCTTCCCTCCGCACAGAGGATCGCCAAAGTAAGCTCCTCCTGGCACTTTAAAATGTGAGACCCAAATCTTTCACCAAGGAGACCCATGTAACTCCTGACTCTAGCTGCTCTCCCAGGGCACAGTAAAGTGGGTTCTCATCAGACCCCTACTCCCCACCTCTGGCCCCTCCGTGGGGCTAGAGGCTATCTGAACTGGGCAGGCTTCCCCTTCAAAGCCCTGTCCCACGAACCTGGAGAAACAGCACAGAGATCAGTGGTGGCCAGGCGTGGTGGGGGAGACGGGAGGCAGGATGACAGGGGAGCACAGAGGGTATTCAGCTGTTCTCTGCGACACTGGCGTTGTGGGTATGGACATTAAACATGTATCCAAAGGCACAGAAAGCACAACACAAAGCGGGAACTCTAATAGTAATGAATCAATGTTGACGCACCAATTATAACAAATGCAGTGATAGGACGGCCTTACTAATAAACTATCTAACGGAGAAAAATAAACTATCTAACAGAAAGAAAAAGGAGTAAACTCACAGCACATAATTGCCCCATTAAAGAGAAAAATCACAGGGCACAACCATCTCTTTGTTTCATTAGCTACCAGATTAACCACCTGTTGTTTTATTTGCTGGTTCGTTTTAATAGCCTGGAACAGCCCAGAGCTGTGACAGCCAGGGTGTGAGCTCCCAGTTCCTGCCAGACCACATTCCAAGGACCTTGATCAGCCAGTCTCACAGAGAAGAGGAAAAGAAAAACAGACACAGCCTCTTCACAGCCCTCTTGCTATCAGCTGGCAACAGGAACTATTCTCTTTTTTCTTCTCCTTTTACTTTCAGTAAAAACCCAAACCGCTTGTCCTCTGGGCCGGCACTTCTCCTTTTTTTCTCTTGTGCCAAGCCCTTCCCTCCCTTGGGAAGTAAAATAAACTTTCTTTCTTTAAAACTATTCTAATCTTTGTGTCGAAAATTCTTTCCCAGCCCGAGCTGTGAGTTCCCACCCTAGCATATAGCCTACGAATACAAGATGTTAATAATAGGGGAAATTCTGAAGGGGGAAGGGACACATGAGAACTCTCTGTATCCTCTGCTCGGTTTTCTGTAAACCTAAAAAACTGTTCTAAACAAAAAAATGTATTGACAGTGGCTCTTGCCTGTAATCCTAGCACTTTGGGAGGCCAAGGCAGGAGGATGGCTTGAGCCCAGGAGTTCAAGACCAGCCTGGGCAACATAGCAAGACCCCACCTCTACAGAAAATAGAAAAATTAGCTGGGTGTGGTCGTATGCGCCTGTAGTCCCAGCTACTTGGAGTCTAAGGCAGGAGAGTAGCTTGAGCCCTGGTGTTTGAGGCTGCTGTGAGCTATGATCATACCATTATACTCCAACCTGAGCAACACAGCAAGACCCTGTCTCAAAAAAAATTTTTAAAGTTTATTAATTAAAACAAAACAAAACCCTGCTGCATGCAGAGACCAGAGGTCCTGAGGGTTCTGGGGCCAGGATGTCTGATTTACCCTGGAAGTAAATTAAATAGTCATGACCCTGCAGAGAACTGGGACTTCCCATGGCTTTTATAGCACTAAAGCAATGTTGAAATGTATAACAATATAAAGCGGAAAATCAAAGGACAGAGAAGTTTTTTGATATGCTCCATTTATATTCAAAAAAAGAAAATATGTATACATATTTCATCATACTTGCATAGAATATCTCTAGAAGGATGTAGGGCAATTTGGAGTTCAAACCACTGTCAACGGAAAAGAAGCCAAACTCTGTAAAATAATTTTAAAGAGATTTAGTCTGAGCCAAATTTTGAGGACCATGACCCGGAGCTATGCCCAAGAAGCCTTGAGCAAGCGAACTCGCTGTGGTTGGGTTACAGTTGGCTTTATATATTTCGGGGAGACAGGAATTACAGGTAAAGTCATAAATCAATACATGGGAGGCATACATTGGTTTGGCCTGAAAAGGTGGGCCATCTCAAAGTGGGGGCTTACAGGTTTAAAGATTCTTTGACTTGTAATTGTTGAAGACATGAAGCTTTGTCTAAAGGCTTGGAATGTTTTAAGATCAGGAGGTCTGTTAATCAGAGACAAGCCACCAGACATACATTTGTTGTGTAAATTGAGACCTGCAGGTTTGTCTTGCATAACCTTAGGCCTGTTCATAGGTTACAAAACATGTCTCCAAGAAGGGAGGGGTTATGATAAGGCATGTCTGACCTCCCTCCTCGTGACAGGCAATTTAGTTTTCAGATATCCCCTTGGCCAAGAAGGGGGGGTCTATTCAGTCAGTTGGTGAGGGGGGGGGGACAACCCTTAAGATTTTATTTTAGTTCACACCATATATTGTAAAGGTATTTCCCATTTTTGAAAAATAGAGAAAGAAGATTAAAACTTAAAAAAGAATAAACTTGAATGGCTAATAAGCACATGAAAGGAGACTCAACATTAGTCATCAGAGAAATGCAAAGCAAAACCACAATAAGCTACTACTCCACATCCACGAGGGTGGCCAGTATCAACAAGATGGTACTAGCAGTGTTCGCAGGGCTGTGGAGCATTGGGACCCTCTTACATTGCTGGTGGGAATATAAAATAGTACGGCTGCTGTGGAAAAGTTTGGCAGTTTCTCAAAAGGTTAACCATAGAGTTGCCACATGATCCTAGGTGTATACCCTTGTGAATTGATAACATAAGTCCACACGAAAACATGTATTAATACGTGCATGTTTATAGCACCATTATTCATAGTAGCCCCAAAGCCCATAAACCAATGTGGGGATAAACAAAATGTGATGTATCCTTGGCCGGGCACGGTGGCTCACGCCTGGAATCCTAGCACTCCGGGAGGCCGAGGCGGGAGGATCACTCGAGGTCAGGAGTTCAAGACCAGCCTGAGCAAGAGTGAGACCCCGTCTCTACTAAACAATAAGAAGAAATTAGCCAGACAACTAAAAATATATAGAAAAAATTAGCCGGGCATGGTGGCACATGCCTGTAGTCCCAGCTACTTGGGAGGCTGAGGCAGAAGGATCGCTTGAGCCCAGGAGTGTGAGGTTGCTGTGAGCTAGGCTGACGACATGGCACTCAAGCCAGGGCAACAGAGTGAGGCACCGTCTCTAGATAAAATAAAAATAAAAAAGAGTGATGTATCCATACAACGCAATATTATTCAGTAATGAAAAGAAATGAAGTAGTAATACATGCTACAACACAAAGAAACCTTGAAAACATTATGCCAAATGAAAGAGGCCAGGCACAAAAGGCCACGCATCGTGTGGTTCCATGGATAGGAAATGTCCAGAATAGTCAAATCCACAGAGATAGGAAGTAGATTAGTGGTTGTAGGGGGGCTGGTGGGGACAGGGTTGGGGACATTGGGGTGGCCAGCTAAGGGGTGCAAAGTTTCTTTGGGAGGTAATGATCTAAAATTGTTCTAAAATCAATTGTGGTGATGGTTGCACAATTCTGTGAATATACTAAAAGTCAATGAATTGTACAAATCGTAACTTTACTTATTTCTCTCTATCTTTTTGTTTTTTTTAGAGAAAGAATCCTGCTCTGTCACTCTAGGCTGGAGTACAGTGGCCTCATGGTAGCTCACTGCAGCTTCCAACTGCTGGGCTCAAGCAATCCTCTCGCCTCAGCCTCCTGAGTAGCTGGGACTACTGGCGTGCACCACCATGCCCCGCTAATCTTTAAATTTTTTTGCAAAGACAGGGTTCCCTTGTGTTGCCCAGGCTGGTCTCCAGCTCCTGAGCTCAAGTGATCCTCCCACCTTGGCCTCCAAAAGTGCTAGGATTACAGGTGTGAGCCACCATGACTGGCCTGTATGTATGTATTCATTTATTTTTAGAGATGGGGTCTCACTATGTTGCCCAGGATGGAGTGCAATGGCTATTCATAGGTGAGATCATTACACATTACAGCCCTGAACTCCTGGGCTCCAGCAATCCTCCCACCTTAGCCTCCTAAGTAGCTGGAACTACAAGCACGTGCCCTTGCACTGAGCTGAATTGTACACTTGGTGTGAATTGCTTGGTATGTGAACTATATCTTAATAAAGCTGTTTTTTGGAGAGAAAAAAGAAGCAAGAAAATATTTTCCTTAAATGATCTAGGTCTTAATATTTCCAGAGAAAGAGACCCTAGGATCGGATTTCCAGACCATATGGTTTGCTGTACCAACTGTGGGATCCTGGGCATGTGACCAAGAAAATAAGAGAATAATTGCACCTTCGTCATAGACTGTGTGAAAATGAGGTGAGAGTGGGTAGGAGACATGCCACATAGCACACCAGAAATGGGACCCCAGGGAGGAGGAGGTGATAGGTGAACGATCAGGATGGGGGCAGGGAGGGTTGTTTTCCTTCTATCTATTAAGAAGGGGAGGACGAGATGTCCTCAAGTGGAGAAAGTGGGGGAAACTGTCCCAGAGCCAGGGGACAGTTGTTCTCGCACCTCGTCCTTGTCCCCCAAATGGGGGACATATTTGCTCCACAACCTGGAGCCACAACTCTCTGCCGGCCCCTCTCTCCCAAGTGCAACCCCCTTATGGCCCCGTGGCCACGGTCACCTCAGCCTCATGGTGGTAGCAAGGTGAGGGGCCTGCAGTGGCTGATGTGGCAGTGACATTATCGTCGGGGAGGGAGAGAGAACCCCAGTCCACAGCCACCAACCTTTCCAACACCAGCTGCTGTGGAGCGCGGCTGTGGGTTGGGGCTCCCCCTGCTCTGCCCACAACCGGTGCTCCCCCAGCTGCTCAGCGGCTGCTAAGGGACTGTCTGACAACATCCAGACTCAAGATGGCAGGGCCTGTCCCCCGCATCCCAGCGGGTCCTTACCCTGGTCTAGGAGGCTGTGGTCCGCAGAAAAGGCCCGGCAGGAGTAGGACCTTGGGCAAGGCACTGCCGCTCTCCGGTTGTGCTGTCCTCATCGCCAGTGGGACCATGAGAGACCCAGGTGCAGATCGTTCAGGCCCTTCCCAGCTCTGGGCCCCCATGGTGACATGGTAGTTCTGGAGTCCAGTGCTCCCAGGTGGCAGATGTCCCCAGGGTTGCAGGACATTTACATGGGCCGTCTCTAACCCTGCAGGGAGTAAGGGGAAGGGCTGCGCCCCCACTAGGTGCTGAGCTCGGGGCAGGCGCTTTCTTCCAGGCCTAAGGTCAGACAGCCTGGTTCAGCCCCACTCCACCATGGACTGAGTGACCGGGGCAAAATATTTAACCTCTCTGTGCCTCGATTTCCTCATCTGTAAAATAAGGCCAATAATAGTAGCTTCCTTCTATTGCGAGGAACTGAGTTAATACATGTAAAGTGACTAGGACAGTGCACAACAAGATTGACTATTATATCATTATTCCCATTTTATAAGGAGCCTGGGGCTCAGAAAAGCTAGGTGACTTGCCCAGGGACACACAGCTAGAAAATGCTGGGGCCAGGCTTTCAGCCCAGATCTGCCTACTCTGAAGTTGATGTTCCTGCTACCACCCAGGACTGGGCTCTTTATTTAAAAAAAAATGCTGAGATGAGGCCAGGTATAGTGGCTCAGGCCTGTAATCTGTAATCCTGGCACTCTGGGAGGCCGAGGCAGGAGAATCACTTGAGGCCAGGAGTTTGAGACCAGCGTGGGCAACATAGCAAAACCCGTCTCTATAAAAAGTTAAAAAATTAGCCAGGCATGGTGGCGCACGCCTGTGGTCCCAGCTACTCGGGAGGCTGAGGCAGGAGGGTCTCTTGAGCCCAGGAGTTTGAGGCTGTAGTGAGCTGTGATGCTCTAGCTCTGGGCAACACAATGAGACCTTAACTCTAAAAAAAAAAAAAAAAAAAAAAAATCCTGAGATGAACAGAGTTGTGAATGCTGAAGTTCTCGGGAATGTCATTAAAAATGAATAACAGTAGGGTTTGTTTGTTTGTTTTCTGATTACCAAGACAGTACCCAGTACCGTAGCCCTCTTCTTATCTGAAATTTTGCTTTCCATAGTTTCAGCTACTCGTGGTCAACTGTGGGCTGAAAATAGTAAGATATTTTGAGAAAGAGAGACTACATTCACATAATTTTTGTTACAGTCCGTTGTTATAATTGTTCTATTTACTTATCAGTTGTTGTGTTATTTCCTTACTGTGACGAATTTACAAGTTAAACTTCAACATAGTTTTTTTTTGTCTAGGGAAAAATGTACTACCTACAGGGCTTGGTACGATCAGCTTTCAGGCCTCCACTGGGGCTGTCGGAATGTGTCCCCCGGGGATAGGGCGGGACTACTCTATACGTTCACTGTCTACAGTTGAGAACACGTGAATGAGAAGGGGTGAAAAAGCATAAAGAGAAGTATAAACCCTTTTCCCTCCAGGGCTTTACAAAAGCCTAAAGCCCTTGGTGTTGTGAGAACTGTCAAAGGGAAGTGGTCTTGGCTCAACTTAAGCAAGGCTTTGCTCTCAGGGGCCGGGGCGGAGAGCGTGCCAGGGCCCACCCTGCCGGGGCACACACAGCCCCTCCCCACCCAAGCCTTCTTGCCCCCACCCAGGGTCCCTGCCCTGAGGAAAGGCCCCGCAAGCCACCCCAGCAGCCGCCTGGGTCACGTGCTTCTGTGGGTGCTGAGCCACAGGGCTCGGCCCCCTCAAACTGGCAGTGTGGCCAAGAGGGCCCTGTGTGAGCCGTGTGATTCAGCAGGTCACGTGGTGACCCACAGATGTCAGCGTCTGCAGGCCAAATGTCACCACTTTCAGAAAATGAGCGAACGACTGTCTGGGCCCTGGCCCTGAGACACCAATACCTGTTAAAATAGAACTTACAGCCGCTCAGAAAGCCCTCTGCCCAGTGGCCTTCTTTCACAGAAAGGGAAACTGAGGCTCAGAGGTGGCAAGGGACTTCTCCAAGTTCACCCAGCAAGCGGCTGGAGCTCAGACAGAACCTAATTTTCCTGACTCCCTGAGCAAGGCTTTTACCACTGTTTTGTCTTCTGCCCCAGAGATAATGGTTAGGTAACAATAATCTATTTAAAACATTAATTTGAGATTTCATTTAATCTCTGAGGCTTTAGGAGCCTTGCCCAAGGAAAGACGAAGAGTGACTGTCACGCTTTGTTCTGGGAGTTACAGGGACAAGGCTACACAGCAGGGCTGGAAACTGATGTGTGCCAGCCTCCCCCTGGGCAAGTAGCAGCTTGTATTTCTGGAAAAGGCTTAATTTTTGAGGGCAGGTCAAGGCCAGCAGGCACCTTCCTTCTTCGAGGGTGGGGCTGGGGGGCCCATGACTCAGCCGATTCCACATTGCTCTCAGCTTCTCTCCCCATGCAGAGTGACCGCCAGACTCTGGCCGGCCATGGGCCTTCAGAGATGGAAGTGCAGGCGGGTCCCATTGCACGTCGTGATAGGTTAGAGGGTCAGTGATCACAGGGGTGAGGACCCACCCACTGTACTCGGGGTCCCATGCCTGATGAGAAAGCAGGCCCAAGTCCCAGTCCTGCGAAACCACAGTCCTAGCAGGAGTGAGCGAACACAGCCAACGTGACCGCAGAAAGAGGAACTGAAATCAGCAAAGCTGGAAGGTCTAGATTATTGCCTCGATTGTACCAATGGGGAACGGGCAGCTCTGAGAGTCCGGGCCTTGCACAAGGTCACCCCGAGAAGATCAGGGAGTCAAATGCAAATTCCCAACTCTCAGCCCAGTGTGCACTGTGCCACTGGGTCCCTTTCACTTGCAAGTCCCCCCACCCATCTGCAAGTTGTGCACGCAGCCTGGAAGCTTGCTTGCATTGCGTTTTGAAACCTGTTTCTTACCCTGGACAGGTGTGTGGCTTTGCTTGTGTGTGTGGCTTCCCAGCCCTGCAGCCCCTGTGGGCAGGGAGGCCCTGACCTAGTGGGGCACTAGGTGCCCAGTGGGTCTACACCTCCCCCATTAGACCGTCAGCCCCATGCCTTCGGAGCTCAGCCTCTGAACACAACAAGACCTCAAAAGGGAAACTGAGGCCAGAGGTGCCACTGTGAGGGAGAATTAGGGTGAGTGGGGCCTGTTAGCAGCTCCTGCCTTCCTGCCTCTCCGCTCTCCTGTGAACTGCGCCAGTGAGATCGTGATAAAGCAATATCACTGACTCAGGAAACGCCCTTGAGGGGTAAGCTTGGGCCGTGGGTAGCCAGGAACAGCAGCCAAGCTGGCCCGCTGACCACTTGGTTCCCGGAGTCCCTAATTCTGAGCACCCTGAGCCTCTGGGACCCTGAGCGCTGGAGCCACAAAGCAGGGTGAGTCCAGGGTAAGGCTGCGGCTGGACAGTGGAGTCTGCCGGGAGCCCAGCATGACGACCCTCCCAAAGCCGGTCCCCTCCCAGCTCCATCTTTCCAACTCCCTGAGAGTTAGGCAGGGCCGGGCTGACTTCTACCTGACAAATAAGCCCCAGAGAGTTCGGGTGACTTGTCAAGGTCACACAGATGCTTTCTGGTAGGGTTGGGCCTTAAGTTCCTAGACCTTTGCTGTTAACACCAAGCCTGGGGTCAGTCACCTGCCCAGAGAAGCGTGCCAGGCTCCAGAACACAGGGAGAAGGCAGATAGTTCCTGAACGAAACCACCCCAGCCCGGGCTCCAGGTGGTCCCCCGGCTCCCTCCCTTGTCCCCCACTCTACGTCCTCCGTGTCAGAACAGGGTGCCCAGGTGCAGACTCACCCAGCCCTCCCCCAAAGCTGCTCTTGCCCAAGTCCTGCATGCAGAGTGAAGTCCCCATGGCTCCTCCGTCTTTCTTGCTTCCCCTAGTCCCCTTTCCCGGAGTCCTCCCACCTCCCACAGGGAAGGCACAAGTCCCGCTCAACCACGTCTTCCATGGGGCATTGCCCCACTAAACCCCGACCCCCAACGAGGGGGCAGTTAGAGAAGGGACAGGGAGGCAGAGCCGGCTCTGGGCACATCAGGGAGGGCAGGAACAAGGCCAGCGCTCATTTGGCCCAGACAAGGCTCAGAATTAAAAAGGTTGTCATGGGGACCACAGGCTTATCTGAATTTGGAAAACGAAGGCAGCCGTCTTCTGACAGAAAGCAAGTCTCCTCTGGGCTGACTGTGTTGACAGGGCGTGATGCAGCAGGCATTCTTCTTAAATCGAAGGAACTACATCTGCAGCCCCAAGCTTGGGTGGCAAAAATATTTAAAGAACATATACGACAACAAGTCACAAAATGCATCATTTGCACTTTTAAACTAATGATTAAAAATTTCAAATGTGGTTTTTAAAGGGTGCTTGTGCAAAAACATGATCATGGTCATGTTAAAGCCAGACTTTAAAGTACCAATCTGGGCCTGCACAGTGGCTCACGCCTGTAATCCCAGTGCTACGGGAGGCCGAGGTGGGAGGATTGCTTGAGCCCAGGAGTTGGAGACCAGCCTGAGCAACATAGTGAGACCCCACCTCTAAAAAATAATAATAATAATAAAGTGCCAGTCAGATCACACCTACTTTGGGGCTCAAAAATCTCCAGTGTTTTGGTTTTTTTTTGCCATTCCCCCCTCCCCCTCCCCCCCACAGGTCATTCCCACCTAGCCCTCCAGATATTCACCCCGCATCTCCCTGCCCGTCCCCTCTGTGCCACCTGCTGTTACCCTTGCCTTGCTGGCATACGTGGATTTACTGTCTGGGGTACCGGGATGTAAGTGTGAAGAGGGCAGAGATGATCTTGCTGTATCTCCAGCCACTAGGTCAGGGCCTGGTACGTACTTGTTGCTCTGGAAACATTCTCTAGGGACAGAGGTGACGTGGGGGACTTTGGGTCCAGTGTGGACCGCAGCTCAGTGCCATTTGTGGAATGACTGAGTGGGTGGATAGGGAAGGAGGAAAGGAATGTGGGCTCCCGGCCGGGAACGCCTGCACCCTTCTCCCAGTCCCACAGACTCCTCGCCACCCTCCTGATCCTGTGCCAGCAGCACCCCCTTTTATGGAAGCTTCCTCTAGCACGCGGGTGAGCATGTGGCCCCGTGACACAGCATCCCCGGGGCCTGAACCTGCTGCCTCCCCACCCCCCAGAGCGCCCCGTCCCCCTGGCTCCCAGGATCCTAGCACCTGGGAGCTCCTCAGAAAACGCTTCATGGACAAACGGGTGGTGGTGAGAGAGGACACGGCAGCTGCCCCCACCCATTGCCTCCACCCTGCCTCTCGTTCAACACTTTGAGCCCTACCATGTGCCTGTCGGGATCTACCTAACAGGCGAGCGATTCCAGGACTCCTAGGGACGAAAGTGGGTGTCTTTCCTTGGTGCTGCCTCGAGCAATTGCCCCACCTGGGAAGAAGGACAAGGGTGGGCCCCAGGCCCTGGTCTTGGTGCCCCCCCACCTTAATCCTGTCCCAAGCGACTGCCATACCTGGGGGAGGAGGAAACGCCCTGCCAATCTACCGGTCAGAACTTAGCACGCCAACTGCGAAAGAATGCAGAGGACTCTGTAGCCCACGGGCCAGGCCAAGCAGCAGAGGTATTAATACAGTAGAGTCTGGAAGGTGATTTGGGACAACCTAAGGCTAATTATCATGTCATTAGCTTAAATCTACGTTGAGATTCACCCCGCCAAATGGGCTTTCAGAGTGGCTCATGGGACGCATGCGCAGTAAGACCCAGGTCGTAACTCCCAGCTGTCCATCAAAGTGGTTCCATGATGACATCTGAACCACGGGGAGGACCTCGCGCTTGCCTTACTTTGGTATGTCCCGTCATTCTTCGGCCAAGAGCACACCAAGAACTGAGAACACAGAAAGAGATTGCCTGACCGGACACACCCAGCACTGATCTCCAAATCCCACGTTCTAGGAGGCGAAAGCAACCCTTACCTTTTATATTTTAGTTTTTAAATTTTTTTTTATTTTTGTGAAGATGGGGTCTCAGTATGTTTCCCAGGCTGGTCTTGAACTCCTGCCCTCAAGCGATCCTCCCACCCCAGTCTCCCAAAGTGCTGGGATTACAGGTGTGAACCACTGTGATATTTTGATATTTTTAACCCATTTATTTATATATCTTGTCAATTGAAAATGTATTCTTTCTTTAATATTTCTCAAAAGAATAGTCACTGAAAAAATTTAGAAAACGCAGAAAAAGAAAAATACAATTCTCCTATAATTCTGTGCCTATAGGCCCATAGTCAGATCCAAGCCACTCGACAGAGACCTTTCCTTACCTGATCTCCAGCTGACCGCCCTCACCCCTGGGTTTGTGACAAGCTGGAAGAGGGGCCTTTGTGGGATGGGCTCTGGAGGAACAGAGGTGAAGTGTCTACAGTTTGGACACAGTCGGGGCCACAGAAAGGCCTGGGGATGGGGTGGGGTAGTCGACTCCCTGAGAAGCCTCACCCAGTAAAGTTCTGGAAGGGGGCCTGGGGTTGGGCTTCAGTCTCAGCCCGGCCTAATTTCTTTATTGTGGCAAAAAACACATAACATAAAATTTACCATCGTAGCCATTTTTAAATGTGTAGTTCTGGCCAGGTGTAGTAGATCACGCCTATAATCCCAGCGCTTTGAGAAGCCGAGGCAGGAGGATCACTTGAGCCCAGGAGTTCTAGCCTGGGGGACAGAGCGAGACCCCTGTCTCTATTAAAAAAAAAAAAAAAAAGTGTGCAGTTCAGTGGTATGAAACACACGCATTATGTTACACAACCATCCACGGCCAGAACTTCTTCCAATTTGTGAAACTGACACTCTGCACCCACCAAACAGTCACTCCCCAGCCCCTCCCCCCACAGCCCTGGTATCTTCCTGTCTCTGTGATTTTTATGACTCTAGGGACCTCACAGAAGTGGAATCATACGGTGATTGTTTTTTGGTGACTGACTGGCTTATTTCCCCTCACATCAAGTATGTCCTCAGGTTCATCCATGTTATGCATGTGTCAGAATTTCCTACCTTTTTAAGGCTGAATAATATTAGCTGTCTTTTTTTTTCAATAGACATTAGATAATGAAAACTTTTTTTTTTTGGCCTGTGTTGCAATTCACCTATAAGATAATGAAATCTTATTACTCATAATCCATGTTCACAGCATAGTCCTCATGGCGGACGTTATGGTTCTGAGAACGGGACCTGGTGGGCCATGATTTCCACTGAATTCCAGGTGCAGAACAGTGTCTGGCATTTGGTGGTCAACATTTTTTGTTCGGTGAAACAAAACTTGGAGAAACTTAGAGACTTGGAGAAGCTAAAAAGACTTGCTTGGCTAGAAAGCGGTAGAGACAGGATTTGAACCCAGGTCTCCAGGCTGACTGTACAGAGCCTGGCCCACCACACGCACACCACCATACCCTGCTGCCGCCGTGTGGCTCGGTAATTTTCGCTGGCTCTCTAATGCGCACAAGATGGAAGCCAAACTCATCTCCCTGGCAGTCAACGCTCTATTCTCCTCCTCCCTCACCTTTCCAGCATGCCCCTTCCATGTCCTGCCCCTGTGCCCACAACCTGCAACGCCACCTTCCCAACGCACCTCCCTGCCCACGCCCTCCGCTCCAGCCAAGCCAGCCCACGCATGCATAACACACTGTACCTCTTGTCTTTGCTCACGCCATTGCCTTTGCCTGGGATGCCTGTCCTCCCTCCGCTCATCTGATTCCTGTGCATTCTGCAAGGCCATCTCCTGTCCCACTTCATCCAGGAGGTCCCTCCCATGTCTCAGCCCCAACCAGCTTTCAGAGAGCTGCACTTCACACCAGCCAGATGCTCTTGGTTCTCTTTGCACCTTTCACCTATTCCCTTAAAAACATATTTTTTTGAGACAAGGCCTCACTCTGTTCCCCAGGCAAGAGCGCCGTGGCATCATCATAGCTCACAGCAACCTCAAACTCCTGGACTCAAGAGATCCTCCTGCCTCAGCCTCCCGAGTAGCTGGGACTACAGGTGTGTGCCACCATGCCCGGCTAATTTTTCTATTCTTTGTAGAGACGATCTCTCGAACTGCTGGCCTCAAGATATCCTCCTGCCTTGGCCTCCGAAAGTGCTGGGATTACAGGCATGAGCCACTGCACTCAGCCCTGCTTTGTCTTTGTTTTGTCACCTCTAAATGTATTGTTCTTTGTTATATATGCTACATAAGCCAGAACTCTGAGCCTCCATTTTGAGAGGTACTTTTGAGCTCAGATTTCTCCCACGTGATGGACAGGGGACACGTTAAAAATATAAATGCTAGTTTTCCTCTTGGTCATCTGTCTTTTGTTTCAGGACAGCGCCGGGACTAAGAATTTATGAGGGTTGAGAAAAGATGATACATTTTCTCCCTTCACATGTGTGTGCGGATGGGTGAGTGAATGGAGGGGGTTTAGAGCTGCTTCCCGAGTCTGTTTCGGTCTCTGGGCAGGCCAAGGAGGAGGAAGGTTCCTTGCAGCTTCTCTGTGCTGATTTCCAAGGAAGGGAAAACAGAACTGTCTGTGAGCCAACAGGCCCTGCTCTCTTTCTCCTGGGAGAGGGGTGGTCTCAGGGAGAGGTTCCAAGGAAAGGCACCTTTCTATAGGTGTGCGGCAATTCCACGGTGCTAGGGAGACAAGGGTGCTCTCCTTGCAAAGCAAGCGAACATTCCTAGCCAGAAACCTCCGGAGGAAAACTTGGAGGGAAGGTTTTGGTGCTGACCTGGAGAAGAAAGGGAACAATAATATCCAACCCAGTCCGACCTCTGGAAAGCAAGTTCAGGTACATCGTCTTTCAAGCCACCTGGGAAGGAAGGCAAGCACTAGAGGAAGAAAATGGAGGCCCAGGGAGGTCACGTGATTCCCCAAAGCCACACAGACAGTCATGTGCTCAGCCATGATGTGACCCCAAAGGGCCCCACTTTGTGCACTAAACCACGGGGGAGGAGGCCAGAAGTGTGGAACACTGACTCTGTCTGCAGGAAAACAATTCAGAAAACCAACTAGCCTTACAAGAGACTGAAATGGAAAATTCTGTCTCGAGGGGCAGGCTCGAGCACAGCTGCAGTGGTGGAGACAGGCTCCACCCTCGCAGAGAGGAATTTGGCAGTAAGGACCCAGGAACTTAAACGTGTCCCTTCTCTTTTGCGCAGTAATTTAACTTCTGGGAATGGATCCTAAGGCCTACGGCCAGGAAAGCATCCATACAAAGATGCTTATCAGGCCATTAGTCAGAACAGCAAAAGACTGGAGATGATCTAATGTCTGACCGTAATAAAGTTATTAAGAAAATCGATCCAATCAGATCATGCACACTAAGAAAAAAGGGAAAATTGAGACACTCGTAACATATTATACGACCAATCACAGTGACATTTGTGGGGGCTTTTTCATGATGGAGGCAAATGCTTGCATTACAATATCAGGTGGAGAAAAACAGGATGTGAAATTATTTATGACAATTGATGACAGCCGTCTAAAAGGGGCTTAGGAGACAGATTGGAGCCGAAATAGCACTGCAGTGGCTTTTGTGGGTTAGAACCAGGGAGAATCTATTCTGCTTCTCTGCATTTTCTTTCATAACTATGTATTACTCGTGCCTTTTTCTTAATTTTGTTACATAAAAGAGGATTTTAATTCTTATCTTTAGGAACTACAAAGACTATACATGATTTGGAATTGAGACTGTACCATGGCCAAAGAAGAGTCGTCCATTCTATGCCTTCTCTTTTGCCTGGTCACTCAGAAATACAATGTTATCGGTTATGATCATTGTCACCTGTCACCTCACGTTACTTTTATCCATGTACTTGCCACAGTCTACTTTCCCTCCCACCGAAATTTAAACCCCCTTTTCACATACTGATATGCCACATCTCTGAGGCCCGCCGGAATGCTGACATTCTGTGCCACGTTGTCCTTTGACTGACATCACCCATTTGGTGTACTTCACTGCCCCCTGATCACCATGTCTCCTTTGTTGCTGGAGAAAATATTGACTGGATTTTTTCCTTCCACCTGTCTCATGACAGGGTCCTGACCCACTTGCTCAAGTTACTAACTGCACTCGATTCAGGGCTCTTTCAAGAACCAAACTGCCAGCTATTTCGGACTCATGTCTTATAAACTTGTAATACAGGTCTTTGAAATATGGCTTCTATTTTCTTTTCTTACGATCTAATCTTTAGACACTTCCTGTTGCTGCAAAAATTACTGCCTCCATCCCTGTTAACGAAGATCAAGAAGGGCCGGAGACCCCCGAGCTACCCAGCTTCACTGCCTGGAAAGGCGGGCACCCTTTCTCAAAGGTGGCGCTCCCACCCAGGCACATAGTGGAACTGGAAGATGCCTTTTTCTTTAAAAATAAAAAATATTTTTCAAGTTTTTTTCTGATTATAAAATCAATGTATTCTGCTGAAAATATATATGTATAGACATGTATGAGAGTAAGAAGTGAAAGAACCCCTATAATTCCACTGCCCAGAGGTAACCAGTGTTAATAGTTAATATTAGCCAGGTGTGATGGCTCATGCCTGTAATCCCAGCACCATGGGAGGCCAAGGTGGGAAGATGGCTTGAGGCCAGGAGTTTGAGACCAGCCGAAGCAACATAGGAAGACGCTACAAAAAATAGAAAAAATTAGCCAGGCATGGTGTTACCTGCCTGTAGTTCCAGCTATTTGGGAGGCTGAGGCAGGAGGATCACTTGAGCCCAGGAGTTTGAGGTTGCCGTGAGCTAGGCTGACACCACGGCACTCTAGCCCAGGCAACAGAGTTAGACACTGTCTCAAAAAAAAAAAAATTACTATCTTCTTAGTCATACATATACACATATATACATACATTTACACATACATGAACACACATACACATATACCCACATACATATATAATAGATAAACATTTATGCACATAAACACACTTATATGTACACAAACATGCACACACATACATGCACAAATACATGTATAAGTGTATATATAAATATTTGCTTTTTTCATGTACTATAATGTATCTGTTTCTCCATGTCAATTCACATAAATCAGTCTCATCCCTTTTGATGGCTGCTTATGTTCCCCTGTGGGGTACAGAATGATTTATTTCTGGACATCTGTGTTATTTCCAATTATATTCATCATTACATATAATTCTGCAATGAACATATATCTCAGCACATGTGTTTTTCCTAGAAGTGGACTTGCTCTGCAAACAGAATGCATGTTCAATGCTTTTGCTCTGCATTACTCAACTCCACGTAGAATACTGTGCAGGTATGAATTTGTAGTGAGTGCATATCGCCCCCCGTGTTGTAGCACTGAGCATTTTATCTTTGCCAATGGTGCAGCGGGGAAGACATTTCACTGCTGGTTTAATTTGTGTCTCTCTAAATCCTAGTGAGACTCTTTTGCCATGGTTACAGGCCGTTTGGGTTTCTTCTTTTGCGAATTGTCTATTTATGTACATCTTTGGATTATTTATTTATTAAAGCTGTATTGCTTTATGATTGTAGCAGTAATATACTTTAAAAAAAATTTTTTTTTAGGTCTGCCCTTGGGGTTCTCGGGGCCTCTGCTCCCTCCTTCAGGGCCGTGGCTCTTCATGTGGGACCCCACGTGGCAGTGGTGTTTCTCAACCCGGCTCCCTTTACAGAAATTAGGGGAACTTCACAATGCCCCAGTAAAAAGCAGCCCAGGAGGTTCCCACGAGCAGCCAGGGCTGAGGGTCAGGCGTTAAAGCCGGGCTCCGGTGCCCAGAGCCAGGCAGAGTGGCAGACCCCACGGCCCCTCGCCCCACGCCCCAGCCATCCCCAGGCTGGTCCTGGGACCGCAGGTACACCAGGAATCCGCGAGAGTCGTGGATGCAGCAACCCCACCTCTGTAAATAGAATACAGTGCAGCTGTCACGGATAACGAGGTAGATTGCATGTGCCAACTGGTAAAATCTCCCACAGTACTTTCTTTTTCTTCTTCTTCTTCTTCTTCTTTTTTCTTCAGACGAGGTCTTGATCTGTCACCCAGGCTAGAGTGCAGTGGCGTGATCATAGCTCCTCACTGTAACCTTGAACTCCTAGGTTCAAGCCATCCTCCCGCCTCAGCTGCCCAAGTAGCTACTACTACAGGCTTACACCACAATGCCAGGTTCCCACGATGCATTTCTAAGTGACAAAAGCAAGTTTATGAACTGCACTATTGTGTATGAACCTTGTGCTTTAAAAAAACCTACATGTGTGTAATATACAAAAGATATGTTTGTGCATGCATGCAAAAGCCACAATACACACCGAACCTTCAGAATCCACGTCACAATTTGTAATTATGTATTCATTTGTTTTCCCATTTGTCAACCTCCGTTCACTAGAATGCAAGCTCCGGGGAAGCAAGGGCCACATCTGTTCACCAATGGAGCTCCTAGAGCCAGAACAGTTCCTACAGCATGGTGCTTTCTCGCTAAATATTTGTTCAGAGACGGACAGATGGACAAATAGAGAGACAAAAGAGAAAAGGGGAGAGAAACAGAGAAAGGAAAAATGGAACTCACTGATAGAAGAGGCCGGGCACAGCGGTGGCTCACACCTGGGATCCTGGCACTTTGGGAGGCCAAGGTGGGATCGCTTGAGGCCAGGAGTTTGAGACCAGCCTAGGCAACGAAAGGAGACCCCCCACCCCCACCCCATCTCTACCAAAAAAAAAAAGAAAAATTAGAAGTGAAAGAGAGAAAGAAAGAAGAGAAGGGAAAAAAGAGAAAGAAAGAAAGAAAGAAAGAAAGAAAGAAAGAAAGAAAGAAAGAGAAATTAGAGTTGGAAGAATTTCATTCCACAATTTTAATTGGTTATTTTATTTTATATATATGCATATTTTTGAGACAGGGTCTCACTCTGTCCCGCAGGCTGGAGTGCAGTGGCACACTCATTGCTCACTGTAGCCTCAAGCTCTTAGTCCCAACCCATCCTCCTGCCTCAGCCTTTGGAGTATCTGGGACTACAGGCCTGCACCACTAGCCCGGCTAATTTTTCTTTTCTTTTCTTTTCTTTTTTTAGAGATGGAGTCTCACTATTTGTCCAGGCTGCTCTGGAACTCTGGGGCTTAAATGATCCTCCTGCCTCCTAAAGTGCTTGGATTACAGGGGTGAGCCACAGTGCCTGGCCTGATTGAGTATTTTAAACATACTTTTATTGTAAAATAACCAGAGATACAGAAAATTCCATTGATCAACTATGGCCTAACTAATTACTACCAGGTGAACTGCCACCAAGACCAAGAAAAAGGACTTTGCCAGCCACCCCAGGAGCCCCTCCCCCTTCCATAAGGAGTTACCCTTGTCCTGACTTTTAAAGAACACATTGATTGCATTTTTAACCACAAGTCTGCTTGTGGGGGAGGCACTCGAGGAAGTTTCTGGGACCAGCAGACCCCAGTTCCCTCTGCGGACATCTCTCTCCTTCCCACCATCGGGGTTATGAAAGTCCCTCTCGGACTGGCGACCTGGGCGGGCTTGCTCCCTCCTCCACTCTGGAAATCCAACTTTTATGCAACCGGAACGGATGAAACTTCAGACAGAGAAGTGAAAGAGGATCCCAAACCGTGCTAAGCTATTTCAGATGCAAGGGCGTCCTTGTGGGAGGCGGCGGAGGCACAGAGAGGCGCTTGGGTCTGTGCGCAACGTGTGGGTCTGTGCAGGTCCACCCTGGGATTGGGGGACTCGCGGGAAGCGTGGACAGTGGTCCACTTGGGGTGAGGTGGCAGTCTAACTAACAGGAGCGTCCACTGGAGGCCTCAATTGTCACTTCACACCTTTCCGGAGTGTTTATTGATTTTAAGGTCACACACACACACACACACACCCCTCTCCTGGCTTCCTGTCTTCTGTCCTCCTTCTATCTTTTGAGGGCCACCTTCTCCATGAAGCCACCCCTCTGTCCCAGCCCACTGGGACTTCTCCCCCTCCTGGGAGCTTCCCTGCCTCAGCCAGGCCATCCATGCCGGCTGCTGGCTGCCTAGGGAAGCTTGGGAGAGTTCTTCCCTCTTCCTGTGCCTCAGTGTCCTTGTCTGTAAAATGGGATAAAGTGTGTAGTACTGAGGACAGGCCAGGTACACTCACTGTCACCTTCTACCTGGACAAGGAATGAACCTGGACGCCTGAATTCCAGCCCTGCCCCTGCCCTCACCCCAGGCTGGCCCTGCCACCACCCTGGTGGCTCTTTGGGCAAGTCACTCCTTTCATTTCCTCTGCTCTAAAATGAACAGTCAAGGCCGAGTGCTGTGGCTCACACCTGTAATCCTATCACTCTGGGCGGCTCAGGCAGGACAATCACTTGAGGTCAGGAGTTTGAGAACAGCCTAAGCAAGAACGAGATCCCATCTCTACTGAAAATAGAAAAAATAATTAGCCAGTCAACTAAAAATAGAAACAAAAAATTAGCCAGGTATGGTGTCTCGTGCCTGTATAGTCCCAGCTACTTGGGAGGCTGAGGCAGGAGGATCGCTTGAGCCCAGGAGTTTGAGGTTGCTGTGAGCTAGGCTGACGCCACGGCACTCACTCTATCCCGGGCAACAAAACTAGACTCTGTCTCAGAAAAAATCAAACAACAAAAAGAAGAGGGTAAAATGAATGGTGAAGAGGTCAGGAATTCTATAGTAGTGGTACAAATACCAGATTAAAAGGAAGCAGATTTGCTTCCCACCCCCAACTTCCCCTCTGCCCTTACCCTGCCCCCTCCTGCCATCCTGCCCCGCAAGAGCCCTCCATTGGAAAACGTCCCAACATCACCCCTCCGGGGATTTCCAAAATAATGAGGAAGTGAAGCCTGAAACTGGGCCTTCAGATGGGAAGCCACGGAGTCTGTCCACTGAAGGAGTCTTTGGACTTGCACAGTCTTGAAGGCATCAGTGCCTGGCTTTTAGAAATAATTTCAGCTCATTGCCAACATTTCATGTCAGGAGATCACGTCACGTTTGGGCGCTCTCCTGCAGGGTGGCAGTCACTCATTGAGCTGTGGGATGCGTCCACACCAGCCCCCCGGGAGCCCTGTGGGATGCGAAATGGAGATGGTGCCGCAGGTGCCTTACATTGGGGACATGCACCAACGTGGGATGTGGGGCGTGGGGGAGCACGGAGGGGGAGTACTTTGCCACCAGGAACCTTGGCACTCTACAGACAAGAAATCCCACGGGGGCCAAAAAGCCTGGCCTTGCTGCCAGAAATGTCACATTGAACTCTGGGCCTCAGTTTCCCTATCTGTACAATGGCCGATCAGACTAGCTGTCTTTCATGGGCCTGTAGATCCAGCACTTTTTTAGGACCTACAAGCTTCCCCAGTGATGGTTTCTTGTGTCTCCCTCCCTTGGAGGGTACGTTCCGCAGGCTGGCGGTGTAGGCCATACAATGAATCCTGCCCCTCCCCCTTCTGCCTTCCTCCCTCCCTGCGTGCCGTGGCCTGACACCATGCCTGTCTCTGCAGCCCCTTCCTCCCTCCCCACGTGGCTCCTCCTCCGCCCCTGAACTCCCAGTCCCCCACCCCCAGGGACCTGCTTCCCCCGGGTGCCGTGAATAGGGCACCTTCCCCACGTGGGGAGCTTTTCACGCTGTCTGTTCCTCTTTCTTCACATCGGACAGGAGCCAGGCGTGGGCACACTGGGCCCGGCCTGCCCTGGGAGAGGGGCCTGTATCCCACCCTGGAGCCTCCCAAGCCCCCCAGTCCCATATGGCCTGTTCCCTGCCCCCCCCCACTTCCCACAGCTCATCTGCCCCCGACCTCTCCCCAGGGAAGCCTCCGTCTGGTCCCCTTGTGATCACCCACGCCTTCCCACCTTCTACGCCATTCACTTGCTCACCCCTCAGTCCACGGATACTATCGCCACGGTCGCCAGCCCTGAGTTATGCCTGGGGGTTCAAGAGAGACCTAGAGCCATCCTGCCCTCTGTGTACTCACAGCTCTTCTGGGGACAGAGAGACCATGAACGGGGTAGAGAGGGACACATGCTCTGATGGGTGAGGACAGGCCTTCAGGCCACTCGAGTCAGACTTAGCAGGTCAGAGAGAGCTTCCTGGAGGAGGGGGTATCTAAAGTGGGAAGCGGGGGTGAGAAGCCAGGCATGCACAGCAGGTAGGGGAGAATGTTCCGGGCTGAGGAACAGCGTGTATGCAGGCCGGGAGAAGAGAAGGAGCACGGTGCTCCTAGGGCCCTGGCGAGGTGTGGCTGGCCCCAGGGGAGAGCCAGTCCCCCAGGCTGGGGGCAGGTTGAGGAGTTTGGAAATACTGCATCCCCTGCTGTCCTCCTGGCTGTCCAGGTCCTTCTAGGCCCTGACAGTCCACAGCTTCCCGAAGACAAGATCACGCAGATACTGCTCTGCTCACATGTCTGGTGTCCCCAGCAAGTGCCCAGCTGGGGGCCAGTCCCTCCCAGCCCAGGGCTGTGGACAAGCTGGTGCCACCCCAGGTGGCTGGCTTGAGTCTCACAGTCCCACCCCTTCCTGAGCTGGGACTCAGTCGCCCACTAAGGGGTCCGTGGTGTGCAGCAGGTCCTTGCTCCAGAAGGGTTAGATCTGTGGGGCTCCAGCAGCAGAGCTGCCCTTGTGGCCTTTTGGGTGCTCGTGGGGCCCGTCTTGGTGTCGCTGCAACGAGGGAGGCACCGCGGCGTTTGGGTCAGAGACTGGGAAGGCCGAACATCCCGCAATGCTCAGCGCTGCCCCTCTGGACAAAAAAGCTGATTTTCAAATGTCCTTTCTACAGGGCCCCCCAGTTTCCTCACTTTCTTTCTGTGTCCTGACCAAAACTCACAGGGCCACAGGTTTCCTCAGCAGGCTTGAACCCAAACCGGGGCCTTGGGCAGTCCTGGAGAACTGAGAAAGGTGTGTAGGCTGTTGCCCCAAACACTGAAAGGACTAGTCCTGGCCCTGAGCCAAATTCCTTAAACCCTCCCCCTCCCCCCGCGCTGGGGACATGCCTGGGTAGGGCGTGAGGACGCTGTGGCACCTGTACGTTCTCCGCATAAATGCCCTGCGCTGCTTTCTTTGAAATCCCAACCAGCCCCAACTTGGGATGACTTGGGGCACTCCATTGTGGGAATTCCTCTGTCGCCACTTTTGGGGCAACTCCGGCTGCGGGCTTGGTGGGAGGAAACAGCTTCAGATATTCATGTGAGTGCAAAACCAAACTCCATGTCACTGTAAACACAGATATTTTTTGCACATTTTAAAACATACCCTGAGAATGCAAATGAATGGAAAACAGCATTTTGTTTTGTAGGGAACTTTGCGGAGAGTTTAAACATTTCAGGAAATTATAGCACTGGCAGCAGCTTCTCTCCTGGGATTCAAGTCCCCAAAGTGGTATCCTTACGGCATCTGTGACCTTTCACACGTGGTGTGAGTGGCTGCCCACCTTACGCCTGCTGGTGGGATCGTGCCAAGGCACAATTTACCTGTTGAGATGCACATAAACTTACTATAGATTACTTATGACTTTCTTTTTATTTTTCCATTATATATTAGTTGAGACATTATACTGGTTTTTTTTTTTTAAATTGTGTGCTGTGGGTTTTATTATCCATGTCGATGATTTCACAGTGAGGGCCACAGACTCCTGGAGTGCCTCAGACCCTTTCCCGACAGTACCAAGACATCACTGCCTTTCGCTGTGATGACATTTGGTGGCTCAAAAGCCACTGTGGGTAAAACTGCTGGAACCTCAGTAGGAAGCGAAGCAGTGGCCCCAAACTAGGCTGGTCTCACTGTGTTCCTCGTAGACGTGCACTCCCAGTGACAAAATATGCCAGTGTCATGTAAAAGTGTCACAGATGAAGCAGTAAAAATGATAACTTTCGTTGGATCTGAGCCCTTGAGTACACACCTTTTTGATATTCTGTGCGATGGAACAGGAAGTGCACACTGAATAAGGTGACTGTCTTGAGGAAAAGAGCTTGCTAGAGCTGGAGCTGAGCTAGCCTCTGGTCCAGGGAACACTATTTTTACTTGAAAGAGTAACTGACCGACAAATGATGGGTATTCAGATTTGTGTATTTGGCAAACAGACTAGACTATACTTTTTTTTTTTGAGACAGGGTCTCTCTCTGTTGCCCCAGCTAGGGTGCAATGGCGTCAGCCTAGCCACAGCAACCTCAAACTCCTGGGCTCAAGCAATCCTCCTGCCTCAGCCTCCAGAGTAGCTAGGTGCACGTCACCATGGCCAGCTAATTTTTTTCTATTTTTTTAGTAAGGATGGAGTCTCACTCTCTCTCAGGCTAGTCTCGAACTCCTGACCTCAAGCAATCCTCCCACCTTGGCCTCCCAGAGTGTTAGGATTACAGACATGAGCGCCGCACCTGGCCCAGACCTTTGTGTGTGTGTGTGTGTGTGTGTGTGTGACACAATATGTCACCTGGGCTAAAGTGCAGTGGCATCATCATAAAGTTGAAGCTTTCAAGGGAAAATAGAATTTTGGAAAATTTGTATCCATTACCACAAGCTTGAGAACTTCCCAATATTTAAAGATTTTTCTGATGAGATGGATGGCGATGTTAATGAATGCTATTTTTTGACATTGTTTAGCAACATGTCTTTTTTTTGGAAGATCTGCATGATTTAATGAACCCAAATTTCTAGCCGGGCATGGTGGCTCATGTCTATAATCCTAGCACTCTGGAAGGCCGATCGTTTGAGCTCAAGAGTTCGAGACCAGCCTGAGCAAGAGTGAGACCCTGTCTTTACTAAAAAGATAGAAAGAAATTAGCTGGACAACTAAAAAAAATATGTATATATATATTTAAAAAAATTTAGCGGGGCACAGTGGTGCATGCCTGTATTCCCAGCTACTTGGGAGGCTGAGGCAGAAGGATCACTTGAGCCCAGGAGCGTGAGGTTGCTGTGAGCTAGGCTGATGCCACGGCACTCTACCCAGGCAACAGAGTGAGACTCTGTCTCAAAAAAATAAAAAAATAATGAACCCAAACTTTCCAAATGACCAATACATGATGCTGCAAAATCATGTGTGGGTAAAAGATCCATTCAAAGTACAAGGTAAACCCAAGCATTTTAATATAAGAACATGAAATGTTCATTGATATGGTTTCAGATTCCACCCTGCAACTAACCTTTAAGAAACTACCATAGTTGAGTTTGGGAGTAGCATCAAAGGAGAATATGCACAGTTATCTGAAAGGGCTACGAAAGTACTCCTCTCTTTTCCAACTACATGTTTTCGTGAGGCTGGATCTTCCTCAATCAAAACAACATATTTCGACAGCCTGAATGCAGGAGTATTAATAGGATGCGAGGATCCAACAGTCTTCCACCAAGATGGGTATTTAAGAGATTTGTAAAAGTGTAAAATAATGTTAGTTTTCTCAGTAAATTTCTTTGTCAGTTTTGGAAATGAAGACTTTTTCCATAAAAATGTGTGGTTTATGTTTACATGTAATGGCTTTATTATTGTTACTTTTTTTTTTTTTTTTTT
>VBSM01003143.1:44017451-44033591 GCA_008086735.1 Cheirogaleus medius
CTTGGCCTCCCAGAGAGCTAGGATTACAGGCGTGAGCCACCATGCCCGGCCTATTGTTACTTTTTGATAAATTAATAAATATTTGGGCTCCTGAAAATTCCTAAGTCTGTAAAAGTGTCCCAAGATTTAAAAGTTTAAGAACTGCTAATTTATGCATCTAATTTGAAAATAGGAAGAGAACATTTCAAAATGTTTGTTTTGTAAAAAGATGCAATGAGCTACCACTTCACACCCACTAGGATGGTAATAGTAAAAATGACAGACAACCATAGGCGTTGTTGAGGATGTGAAGAAAATAGAACCTTTATAAACTTGGGTAGGAATGTAGGATGGTATAGCCACTACGGAAAAAGTCTGGCAGTTCCTTAAGATATTAAACATAGAGTCAAGCTATTCTATTCTTAGGTATATCTACCCAAAAGAAACGAAAACATACATCCAACATAAAAGCTTGTACAGGAATGTTTATGGCAGCATTATTCACATAGTCAAAAGTAGAAACAGCCCAGATATCCATCAACTCCTGAATGGGTAAGTAAAACGTCATATTTCGGACATTCAGTGGAATATGGTTTTCCATAAAAATGAACGAAGTACTAACACATACTACAACATGGAGGAAACTCAAAAACGTTGTGCTAAGTGGCAAAAACCAGTCACAGTTAAACACATATTGTTTGATTCTATTTATATGAAATGTTTAGAACAGACAAAAAGCAGACAAGAGACAGATCTATAGAGACAGAAAGTGGATCAGTGGTTGCCTAGGGCCAGGGGCTGGGGGATATCCAGGGGGTTTAACAGCTAACGGATGGAAATTTGTTCTCGGGGTGATGAAAATATTTTAAAATTAGATCGTGGTAATAGTTGTATAACTCCACTAATAAACTAAAAACATCGAATGGCACACTTTGAATGGATGAAGTGTATAGTATATGAATTATACCTCAATAAATCTGTTAAAAATAATATCTTCCTTTCTTTTTCCTTTTATTTATTTATTTTTGAGACAGAGTCTCACTCTGTTGCCCGGGCTAGAGTGCTGTGGCGTCAGCCTAGCTCACAGCAACCTCAAACTCCTGGGCTCAAGCGATCCTCCTGCCTCAGCCTCCCGAGTAGCTGGGACTACAGGCATGCGCCACCATGCCCGGCTAATTTTTTCTATATATTTTTAGTTGGCCAATTAATATCTTTCTATTTTTAGCAGAGACCAGGGTCTCACTCTTGCTCAGGTTGGTCTTGAACTCCTGAGCTCAAACAATCCACCTGCCTTGGCCTCCCAGAGTGCTAGGATTACAGACGTGAGCCACCGCGCCCAGCCTTCCTTTCTTTTTTATATACCAACTTTGCGCAAGAAAAAAATAATCTACTTTTTTAAAAGCTGGGGTTATTCAATATGGTAGGCTGTCATGGTGGGGAGGGAAAGCCGGGATTGAGTGAGAGCGTTGAGCACACTGCCCTCTGGTGGCCACTTCCAGCACAGCACCGGGGAGGTGAGGAAGCCGGCCCTTGCTGTCCTAGAACCGACCACAAGAGGGCAGAAGAACACAACATTTACGGTGCTAGCCTCAGGGCTGGGCGGGGCGTGGGGGAGCCCCTGTCCCTAATCTGCACCGTGGTGCTCCAAAACCTCGAAACCTCGCACCCAGCCGGGTGCCCAGGGGCGGGGGCAGGGGCCAGGGAGAGCCACACTGGGGCAGGAGTGACCTCACAGAGCTGCCCACGGTAATGCCTGAAGTGCCCCATTAGCTGGCTAAGCGGTGTCGCCTCTGGCTTCCACGGGAACCCACAGCAGCCCTAGGGACGGGCACACCCGACCCCTAAACCCAGAACCTGAGGAGGACGCAGAACCGGGGTGCTACCTCTGGCCACCACTGTGCTTGGCTCTGGGAAACTTGCCCTCTATATAAAACTTTTCAACTCTAGTAGGTGCTTAATAAAGCCATTCACTCATTCATGTCATCGAGAAAAGATGTTTGGGCACCTACAAAGCGCCAGGTACTGTCTGGTCACTGGGACGCAGTGATGAGCAAAGGGGCCCAGGCCCTGCCCACATGGGACTTCTAACCTATGGGAATAAAAACTTTACAAAAAGAATCAAAATTCGGTTAGAGGCTGTGAAGGAGAATGGGCACCTGACAGAGCGTCTCATTTATACTGGGAGTCAGGAAAGGAGTGCAGGCCGGGCACCGTGGGCTAGAGTTCAGTGACATCAGCCTAGCTCACAGCAACCTCCAACTCCTGGGCTCAAGTGATCCTCCTGCCTCAGCCTCCCGAGTAGCTGGGACTACAGGCACATGCCACAATGCCCGGCTAATTGTTCTATTTTCAGTAGATACGGGGTCTTGCTCTTCCTCAGGCTGGTCTCCAAATTTTGTGTGTGATTGAGCGAGACTCTGTCTCAAAAAAAAAGAAAAAATAGACATTTTTAGGTCAATATTTATAGATCTACTTTATCCTTTTTAAATGGCTGCATAGAATTTCACTGCATGGATATAGCATGATTTGTTAACTCAGTGCTCTGTTGATAGATAGCTCCAGATACAGACATAGACATGGGTATAATTTTCAGTTTTTCTGTGTTACAATATTATGACAAAGATTAACATCTGCGCCTGTGACTGTACATTTATAT
This sequence comes from Cheirogaleus medius, assembly GCA_008086735.1. NCBI lineage: Eukaryota > Metazoa > Chordata > Mammalia > Primates > Cheirogaleidae > Cheirogaleus > Cheirogaleus medius. Next base: position 44,020,087 of record VBSM01003143.1, read on the forward strand.
CAATATCTAACTGACATTGTCATGCTGTATTTCTACAGGGTCAGTTCCTGGAAGGGGTGTAGCTAATTCAGAGGGTTTATGGATTTAAAATTTTAGTACCTGCTGTCAAATTATTCCCCTAAAAGTGGACCAATTTATTCTTCCACGCATGAGGGTTGAGAGTACTGTTTCCCATGGGCTCCCCAGCCCGAGATTTGAAATTTTTTCTGTCTTTAAAAGTTTTGCTTCCCCCCTTTCTTTACAAAACCTAAGGCTGCCCTGGTGGAAACAGTCCAGCCCCAGCAGGCTGGGGGCAGGTAGAGGGACAGGTGTGCTTGAGGAATAACACCCCCACCTGTGAGCCCCACTTCCTCCGCCCAGGGCCTGTGCCTATGTTACTTCTCAGGGCAAAGGGCTTTGCAGATGTGATTAAGGCTCGGGACTTTGAGATGGGGAGATTATTCTGGATTATCCAGGCCAGCCCAAATTAATCATATGAGTCCTTAAAACCAGAGAAGCCTTTCTTGGCTATGGGCCAAGGAGCGTGAGCAGCCCCTAGAAGCCGGACAAGGCAAAGAAATGGCCTCCTCCCTCGACTTTTGGCCGACAGAACTGTAAGATCATTAATCTGTGTCATTTTAAACTACGATGGTCAGGATTATTTGTTATGGCAGCAACAGAGAATGAATACACTGGGCAAGCACAGAACTGCCCGTTATCCCCGGCCAGATTTCTCGGGACCTTTGAGGCTGGGCTGGCCTCCCTAGCTCCCACTCCTCCTCCTCCTGGGAGGAGGCCTTCAGCCACCATGCTCTCCTCTCCAACAGCTCGCCGGCTCTGCGTGCATCCTCCCCATAGTCGGCCCACTTCCTCCCCTTGAACTTGCCCTTGGGCTCCGTCCCAGCCCGGCCCCTGCACCTCCCCACCTCCTGCAGCCCCGAAAGCCTCAGGGAGCGCCTGTTCCTTTAACACAGTGATCACCTGGGCGCATCTGGGCCCTCTTTTGTCAGGAGGGTGGAGGAGAGAAGAGAAGTGTGTGATGCCACCTCTGCTCTTGCGAGGCCCGAATCCATCTGGGACGCACAGAGCCGCAGAGGACACGTGGTCCCGCGTGTGCCTGGGCGGTGTCCAGGCCAGCTCTGGCCTGGAGGGCAGGACAAGGCTGTTCCTCTGCGCCTTCAAGAGCTCTCGCTCGGTTACTGCAGGAAGACCCCCACACTACAGCAGGTGCTGTCGCTGGCCCTGACACCTCCCTCTAATGACAGCCACAGCTGTGGCGGCCGCCCCTGGTGGATGCCGATGGCGGCTCGTCACTCGAGGCTTGCTGTGTGCAGCCCTCGGCCCTTCTGCCCCAGGACTTTCTCCAAAGCCACGGAAGCTTGCTGGGCCCCCAGGCAGGTGCAGCCTGGAGGGTGGTGGCGTAGCCGAGGCCATCCTCAACCAATCCCAGCAGGAGCCAGCGGAGGAGCCCCGGCTTTTCCGGCGAGATGGGCCATCCGGGATGCCTTCTGTGTGAGACAAGTGACCTCGATCCCACGCCGTTCATCAGCTTTGCCTCCCTCCCTGTCGCACCCCTCTCGTTTTCATCCCTGCTTCCTGAGAGCGCCCCCAATAACCCCCGCACCCAAGTCTTCATCTGAGGCTCTGCTTCCAGGGGGACCCAAGACAAGGCACCCAGAAATGGTCACAACCAAAACCTGACTGTGGTAGGTACAGAAGGATAAATAAAGGGCTCTGAGACCAAACAAAGTCGCTCCCATGCCAGACGGGGTTGGGAGATGATGATTTCAGTGCAGACAGACAAGAGATATGCAACCAAACACAGCTGTGAAACCCGACTGGATCTTGGATCAAGGGGAAAAAAGACACTTGGTGGAAAAATGTTAAAGAAATTGGAATGCAATGCAGGCTGTGTGTTTGACGATATTATTTATTTCATGTTATTCTTGGGTGTCGGAATGATTCTACGATTCTGTGGGAGGATGTCTTTGATCTTAGAGGATGTACACCTATATGTTTATAGGTGAAGTGTCAAGATATTGGCAAGTTACTTTCAAATTATCAGGAGAGAGAGAGACAGAGATTAGGAGGATCGGAGGGAGAGAGGAAATGAGCAAAAATGTCAAGAATTGGTGAATCGGGATGAGGGGTACACAGGTGCTTGTTCTACTAGTCTTTCAACTTTTCTTAAATTTGAAAGTTTTTAAGATAATAAGAGGTGGGCAGAAATGGCTACAAGACTCCAGATAAAGAGAGCAGCTCTCCTTGGGAAGCTGGGGAGGCTTCAAGGAGGAGGTGCCATTCAGGATGGGCCCAGAAGCTGGATATGTTCATGGGCAGAGACGGTGTAGACAGTGTGCGTGTGTGTGTGTGTGCACTCAGCACAAGGAACAACATGTGCAACGGTGCTATGGTTAGAGTATGTGACTTCTGAGGGACTAACACAGCGTGGCAGGTATTACGGGTTGGCCCACTCAGCACACAGTCAAGCGGCCCTTTCTTGACTCTACTGTAGAACCTTAGAAAACTACGAACTCAGTTTCTCTCAACCCCTTGAGAACTAGCAGTGGCCACGTGACACACTTCTGACCAAGACAGCTACTGAGGAGTCCAGCAAGTCTTTGCTGTCCTGATATGGTTGTCACCTCATCTTCCACATCCCTCCTCCAGGAACTCAGACCTAATTGAAATTCGTAGAACAGTATCCTTACCAATGCAGAAGGCACATTCTTCTAAAATGCCCAAAGAATGCTGACCAAGATAAACCACATGTTGAGCCATAAAGCAAGTCTCAATACACTTAAAAGGACTGAAACAATACGGAGTATGTTCTTTAATGTAATGGAATCAGACACATTCTATTAAAAGTCAATAAGAGTATAATATCCAGAAACTCTCCCAAATATTTTAAAATTAAGCAAGACTTCTAAATACATATTCCAGGGTCAAGGAAGAAACCACAAGGGTAATTAGAAAATATTTCTAAGTGAACAATAATGAAAGCATAGCATATTAAAGTAGGTGGGGGTGCTATTAATCTTTCTTAGGAGATTTTAAATTTTCAGATACTATATTCAGCTGTTGTAGGATTTTCACTGGCTTCTTATTTCCCCTGGCCTCCTCAGAGTCCTGCCCGCCCCACATCTGTGCAGGAACTCTGGCCCCTCGAGCCAGTGCATGGTGGCTTTTATCCCCTGGGCACCAGGGCCGGGGCTGGAGGAACACGACTCCCAGCCTGTGGCCCCTCCTTCTCTTTCTGTCCGGGCAGCTCTCCAGTGCCTCCAAATAGTTGTTTCTTTATGTTTCATCCAAAGCTGTAAGTGTTATCAGCAGGTGTGTCAATCTGATATAAGTGACTCTGCCACTCCTGGGAGACAAAAGTCAATCTTACCCTTTGCCTGATCATCTTCCCAGGTATCACCCGTGTGACGCACGCACACGGATTCACATGACCAGGACCCTGCAGCTCATGCTGTTTTATAGGTGCCTTTTTCCCTCAGCAATGGCGTGCATGTCTTTCCAGGTCAAAGCTTCTAGATCTGCGTTGTCCTTTTTGAAAGCTAGTTTTCAACACACATAAATAATTTATTTTACTAGTCCTAGTTTGGTACACAAACAATACTGTGTGAACTCCTTTTGCAGACATCTCTGTGTACTTTCCTGGTTATCTCTTGGGACGAATTCCTAGAAATGGAATTGCTGGGTCCAAGGCATGCCTCTGTGACACCCACCCCCATTCTGGGGGTCTTTTGGGACCCTCTTTAGTAAGCAAAAGAAAAACATAAACATTTTCTACTCACCTCTAGTCCCCGCCACCCAGTTCCCCTTCCTGGAGATAACTAATGTTGTTAGTTTCTAGGTAGTTCTTCTGGGGATGATCTGCACTTCTGTATGAAACCATAGGGATATATTCCTCCCCTGCCATTTTCACACAAGTGGCAGCCAAGTGTGCACACAGTTCTGCCCTTGTGGCACATTTTAAAAGCAAAGATCTTTAACAAAAATAAATTGTGGCCGGGCGCAGTAGCTCATGCCTGTAATCCTAGCACTCTGGGAGGCCGACGCAGGAGGATTGCTCAAGGTCAGGAGTTCGAAACCAGCCTGAGCAAGATCGAGACTCCGTCTCTACTAAAAATAGAAAGAAATTAATTGGACAACTAAAAACATATAGAAAAAATTAGCCGGGCATGGTGGCGCATGCCTGTAGTCCCAGTTACTCGGGAGGCTGAGGCAGTAGGATTGCTTGAGCCCAGGAGTTTGAGGTTGCTGTGAGCTAGGCTGACGCCACGGCACTCTAGCCCAGGCAACACAGTGAGACTCTGTCTCAAAAAAAAAAAAAAGAAAAATAAATTGCAACACTATAAGCTTTATAAACAGGCCCCCAAATATTATCCTAAGATTTGTTTTTTTTAAATCATGCCTGTAAGATGGGAGAAAAGTGAAATAACTAGCATCGAATTTTATATCCTCTTTCTTGTCCAGATTGTCTCTGGACAAATGGCTCTTGGTGGTGGAGACTCCGAGCCGAGGAAGCAGGTGTGTGGCAGCCTGCTTGGCTGCAGAACTGTGTGCAGAAGGGACTGTGACCCTTGGCCAGGGTTATTTTTATCCATCCCAATCGCCAGTTAGCCTGGCAGCCCTGTAATTTGGGAGCCTGGCCACCCCTGTGCTGTGATTCCCCGGCAGACACTCAGACCTCCGGATGGCCTCCTCGACTTGCACTTTGGTGATGCTCTGTGGCCAGAAGTCTCTTCTGCAAATTAGGGGTCAGGTCTTGGTAGAGTGGAGTCGAAACCAGGGGGTGGGAGGAGTCTGGGGCCTCTGGATTTTCTGCAAGAGCCTCATCTCCACCATCAAATTGCACCTGGCCATCTTAGAAGCATGGGTGAGCCACTGCTTCCCGAAGGAGATGGGCTGCTGCTGAGTGTGGGGCTTGCTGCAACCAAGGAGGCCAGGGCGGTGCAGCTTGGGAGGACCGGTCGCTCGGGTGCCAGGGCAACCTTCAGTAGAGCACATCTCGATCTCCCGCTTCCTTGTGTGTGGTCACGTCAGCAGACTGACGTCCCTCTGCAGCCTGTCCTGGCATCCATCGTGTGCTGGCTGCAGGCTGTCCTGCCTCAAGGAAGACACTAGGGGCCTTTTGTGCCTGTCAGGGTTATTTCACTGAAACTCCGCTTCCATCCTGCTCCTTCTCCAAGCTCCACAAGGTAAAGCCCCAACTCCTTAGGAGAAAGGGAATCGGACATGTGTTAAAGGAAATTAAAACAGAAACTAGGCCTGAGGAATCCCTGAGCAGATAAAGCCAGTTTGGCGTCATAAGTGACCTTGCTTGATTTGCAAACAGAAGTAAAACTTAACGAGCTATTTCTTTTTCTTTTCTTTTTTTTAAATTTCTTTTTCTATTTTTAGTAGAGGCCAGGTCTCATTCTTGCTCAGGCTGGTCTTGAACTCCTGAGCTCAAGCAATTCTTCTGCCTCAGCTTCCCAGAGTGCTAGGATTACAGGTGTTAGCCACCACACCTGTCAGTCTTTCTTTTCCTTCCTTCCTTCCTTCCTTCCATCCTTCCTACCTTCCTTCCTTCCTTCCTTCCTTTTCTTTCTTTTTTGAGTCAGAATCTTATTCTGTTGCCCAGGCTGGACTACAGTGGCCTAATCATAGCTCACTACAGCCTCAAACTCCTGGGCTCAAGCAATCCTCCTACCTCAGCCTCCAGAGCAGCTGGGACTACAGGCCTGTACCACTGTGCCCAGCCAACTTAAGCTATTTCTTATAAATGCCTGTATTAAAGTAAAACAGAGCTTAAGCTCAACCAATCAGAAGCAACCAACAAACTTACGATACTAGGAATTTTCCAATGGGATAGACCAAATAAGGCAACGGTATAATTGTGACCAATCACATCTTTTCTTGGCTTTACTTCCAGGCTCGTCCTAGAAAAGCCTCCCCTTGCGTCGCCTCTGCAGAGCTCTTGAACTGCTTCTGGTTTGGACCTGTCTGGTCTGTGAACAAACCTGTCGTTTGTTCAAATAAACCCTTTCCAATTTTATTGTGCCTCAGTTACTTTCTAACATGTTATTGCTAACTGATAGAGTGCTGACACAGTTAAGGGTTTTGTTTTTTGTTTTGTTTTTGCAGATTTTCATTTGCTTAATAAAATTCATGAGTATTAATATTTATTTAATTTAAATTTTAACTTAATTCTACTTAATTTAATATTAAGTAATTTTACTTAATTTTTAAAGTAAATATAAGTAATGTTAGTTGGTTACATTTACTTAATATTTAATGTTAATGTTAATGTTTATATAATAAGTATTAATGCATTGATATGCACAGACAAACCTTAACAAAAGAAAAAAAAGGGACCTGGTCCTGCATTATATTTCTTCACAGCAGCAACCTCTACCTCCTGCCATATCATCCACTTTCCAGCCTATTGTCTGCCTGTTTATGGCCTTTTTCTCACTAGACAATAAGCCCCTGGGGAACAGGGACCTTGTCTGCTCTCATGGCAGCTGAATCCCAGCACTAGCACAGGGATGGCATGTTGAAGGCAAATCAGCAAGTTTTGTTGAATAAATTCAGGGGCAAAGTCTAGATTCAAAGCCAGGCCTGCCTGGCTCCAAATTGTTGCTGTTGTCGTCACCAGCCTGCTAAGCAGCTGAGGCAAGGCAGGGTTATGAGACGGCTGGAGGCTGCAGAGCCAGCTGAGCTGGGCTCAGGATTTGAACCCAGGTCCTCCCGTCCCAGGCTCTCCTGGAGTCCCTAGTGGAGTAAGAGCTTGCCAACCACCCCCACTCCTTCCTCCATCTCTTGAAGTTCAAGCAAAGGGATTTGAGGGATGGGAGGCACCTGGGGTATTTCTGAGCACGGCAGCAAAACCTATCCAAAGTGCCCCAGCAGGGTAGGAGTCGCTGTATACAGGTCACCCTGTATAAGAAGCCCCTCCCCATCCAAGGAGGCAAACCCTTGACCAGCTTGGACCAAGGCCGGTGTCCGCTGCCAGGATTGTCATCACAGTCAGGTGGGTCTGTGCCTTCTTCACCAGCCCAGAGTGGGCATTCTGGTCACCATGGAAACCGGGCCCCTGGGCTTCCTTCTTTTTTTTTTTTTTTCTTTAAAAAATGTTTAATCCTTTCTTTTATTTAACTTTTTAAATTTCTTTTTCTTCCTCCTATGTGATGATTTTCATGGGCTTCCTTCTAATGACATGTTTGGACAGCATCCCACCAGCCCAGGATCCCTTGCTGCCCAAGCTGGCCCTGGGGTCAGAATGGGCATTCAGAATGGTCTGGGGTCTCCAGGGCTGCAGGGCTGAACTGTTGACCCGATTTCTCATCAGGAGAGAATGCCAGCATTGGCTCCTTTGGCAGGGAGGTCTGGGGAGCTGGACTGCTGTGCTCAAGGCTGGGAAATGGAAGACTGCAGAGTTGCTGATCTAGAGCTACAAGGAACCTTGAGCATCAGCCAGTCTGATGTGTTTGTTGTCCAGATGGGAAGACTGAGGCCCAGAGAGGGCAGGTAATTTGCCCAAGGTGACATAGGGTGTGAGGGGCAGGCTGGGAAGGGTTTTAGGTGGGATTTTCTGAAGCAGGTGTGGGAGTCATGTGACAGGGATTATTTGGGACTATTAAATGGGATCGGGAAGTGATGGAGGCCAAGCGAGAGGGCGATGTCATGCCAATAACCACAGGCGCTGGTGGGGACCCAGGTCTGGTGGGAACCCCAGCTGGTGGGGAGCTCAGCTCTGGAGGCAGCATGGGGCACACCTGTGAAAGTTGTCAAAATCAAAATGGAATCACTAACATTCAAAAAAATCAACCCTGACAAATACAGCCAGAGCCAGGGAAGGCCAGGAAGAGAGCGGGTTCTCCTGCTCATACACCTGATAACATAACTCTCACAAAAGACTGCAAAACCCACAACCTTGCACAAAGGCCATAGCAACCTTGCACAAAAAATACTTCTGCAAGGACATCTGCCCAGCAACTGCCTGTCCAACCTCGAACTGGCATCACTCTTGTTATTGATTGTTGTAGCCAAGGATAATTATTTCAAAACAAGTGTGTAATCTTCCTCATTTTTTTCTTTAAAAACCTTTGTCTTCGGTTATCTCCCTGAATATGACATAGTTTACCATGGCATGTGTATTCCCATTGCAACGCTCTATTCTCAAATAAATATCTTTTCTTTTGGAAAGCCTCTGTCTGGTCTACGGTCATACCACCCTGAACGCGCCCGATCTCGTCGGGCTTGGTTAGCACTTGGATGGGAGAGAGCCTCTCTCTGTTACTTAGGTGGATGTGGCTTAGAGCTGTTCTAATCAGGGGGCTGTTGACAGAGAGCTGCCCCAGGAGGGTATGAATTCCCAGGCCCTTTCAGGGCTCCCTTGTGAGCACGGGCCAGGCAGGTGCTGGCAGTGCTGGGCAGTCCTCCAACAGAGAGACAGATGTAGGCACTGGCTGCTGGGAGCCGGTGTGCCCAGAAGCATAAGGGGGCAGGAGGTGGAATGGAAGGAAAGATCTCGTCTGCTCCAGAGATCATCTGATCTCTTCTCCTTATTATATGGTGAAGGAAGCTGATGCTCAGAGGAGGCAAGTGACTTGCTTAAGGTCTGTGGAGTCCCATGCGGCCTTCCTCCCCTTTGGCCCCAGTTCTGGGCCCTCGCTGGTTATTTCTCAAATTGGATAATACCTGTCCCTGACTCTCCACCTGCCTGGCCCTGCCAAGGCTCAGGCCTTCTTTGTGTCTCTTCTACCATCACAGAGCCCTGAGGGCCTCTGGGCCTCTACTCCACCCCCTCACTGTGCACAGGGCGCTGGTACCACCACTGCCCCCCCTCCACGTTAACCCTTCGCTGTCTCCTTTGGTGTGCACACCTCTATCTGGGGCATGTGGAACTTCTGTCTCTTGGGCACCCCCATCTCTCACCTTATATTTCAGTAATCCTGAACCTCTTGCAGCTTGCCTGGTGAGAATTGCTTTTATCACCCACTAGGCTGCCAGATCCAAGGTCTCTGCTCTTGTCTGTTTTGTTCCCAATGTATCCCCAATGTCTGATCCAGTGCCTGGTGTATAGGAGCTATTCCTCAAATATCTGGTGAATGCAGGGCCAGCTTCATCAGTGTGCAACCTGTGCAACTGCACAGGGCCCTGCGCTTATAAGGGCCCTGTGCTTGGTTTAATGCTCTGCTGATGCTGTCTTGAAGTTTTAATAATTTGTGAACAAGTGTACTGGCATTTTTATTACTTACAGAGCCCCACAAACTATGTAGCCAGTCCTACATAATGATGAATGAATGAATGAATGAATGAATGAATGCCTCTGTGTCTTTGCACATGCTGTTCCCTCTGCCCTAAAGGTCTTGTTCCCTCTTTCCTAGAGACGCCTACTCAAGGCTTATTTGGTCAGTGTCCTGGCACACTTAGGAGGCTCTCGTGAAAGGACAGAGGATGGAGACATGGGCAAGATTAGGGGGACAATGTGGAGTGGGAAGCCACCCAGGGACTAGCACCCATGGGAAGCTTAGAGGCCTCTGGGGCAAGAAGAGGAGGCAGGGCTGCTGCAGCCAGTGAGAGCTGGATCCAGGGAGGGGTGAACCTGACCTCTCTCTCCTCCCCCTTCCATCTCCTGCCAGTGCCTGCCATGGGCTGAGCCCATCCAGAAGCCAGGGGGCAGGGGCCCAGGTGATGCGGTCTGCAGAGTCCACCCCCTGCAGCACATGACAGGCTGAGAGGGACAGAGATTGGATGGGCTGTGAAGGTGCCAAATGGAATCACGGCATCTTTCCCCTACAAAGCCTTTTGTGGCATCCCTGAGGATAAGAGTGTGTTCCCTCCCCTGTGTCTCTCCCACAACGGCGGTAGTTGTAAGCCTCTCACACTCTGCCCGAAACTATGCTAAGTATCTATGCGGCAGAGACTGCTATTGCTCCATTCTACAGATGAGAAAACAGGCTCAGAAAGGTCACAGCCAGCAGGTGACAAAACTGGCATGTGAGTGCAGGGCTGCCCGATGCTGAAGCCCATGTTCTTAATCCCTGCGTTGTCCCTCCTCTCGCTCTGTTGCCTTGCTCTGCAATACTTACTGCGTGTCTGTCTCTCTGCCAGTGTGTGTGCTCCCCAGCATGGGGACAGAGTGACAGGTTGAGCTGTCTCCCCAGCCCCAGGCACAGGACTAGACATGGAATGGGTGCCTGACAGGTATTAGTCGAATGAATGAATTGATGAGTATAAATTGCAAAGCTGTTTTCTTTTTCTTTTTTATTTTTTTTGAGACAGAGTCTCACTCTGTTGCCCGGGCTAGAGTGCCGTGGTGTCAGCCTAGCTCACAGCAGCCTCAAACTCCTGGGCTCAGGCAATCCTCCTGCCTCAGCCTCCCGAGTAGCTGGGACTACAGGCATGCGCCACCATGCCCGGCTAATTTTTTCTATATATATTTTTAGTTGGCCAATTGATTTCTTTCTATTTTTAGTAGAGACGGGATCTCGCTCTTGCTCAGGCTGGTTTCGAACTTCTGACCTTGAGTGATCCTCCCGCCTCGGCCTCCCAGAGTGCTAGGATTACAGGGGTGAGTCACCGCACCCGGCGTGCAAAGCTATTTTCTAATATATGGTTATCATTTCTTCTCTCTCTTTTTTCCGACCCTTGACTACCCATCAATAGTCAAGCCTATCCTGATGGCTCTATTCCCCCCACTCCCCAAAGGCTTCGAATCCCCAGCCCCATGAAGGGTGATGGTGCGGGGCCACTGCCCCCAAGTGGCAGCTCGGCGTAATGGCTAAGAATGCAGTCCTGACCACTGAGTTTGAATCCCGGTTCTGCAGCTGACTAGTCAGGTGGCCTCTGTGAGCATCAGTTTCCTCACCTGTGAAGCGGGGATGGTGCTGGAGGTGGTGGTATTAACGATGAGAGTGTATCATACACCTCTCAGGCACCACTTCGAGATGCACTCGGCCTCTCCTGGGACTCGTTCCAACCAGCTCTGCACGGACTGCGATCAGCCCCTCCAGCGTGCAGCCTGCCGGCACCTGGCCTCGTCCCTGCTGCTTGCCTTTGGCCTCCTGTCCCTGGTCTGCCTGTCCTGTCCGCATTTTATAGGCGTTCTTGAAGGATACCTCCATGGAATAGGGCATTCATTCAAACATTCAGACCACAGGGTGGTGGCCAGCTGGGGACAAACCCCTGCATCGACTGCCTCCCACCTGCTTCACTCCCCTCTTTTTCCCCCCTCCTCTTGCCCCCAGGATCAGCCTCCTAAGAGAGTCGGGGGCACAAGCCCTGCACCCCAGGCTTTGCTCTCCAGGAAACCCAGGCCAAGACAATGCTGTCTTCCTCCAAGGGGCTGTGAGAAGCGGAATAAGTTTGTGGCTGTAAACACCCAGGTCAGACTTCTGTCCTCGCCTCTGGGTGTCTCGCTCTCCCTCCTCCCCAAGGCCATCCAATCACTAGCCCATGCTGATGCCAGCTCCGCAAGAAACCAAGATTGGTCCACCTCGCTCCACCCCCACTGCCACCACCTTGCCCAGGCCACCTTGGCTGGACCCTAACTGGGTCCTAACTCCAGCCTTTCGACTCTGCATCCACAGCGACCTCACCAGCTGCAAGTCTCCCCTGCTTTGCACTCTTCCACGTCTCCCACCACTCTTTAAAAAATGTTCAAAGTCCTCGGTGTAGTGAGACCTGAGTCTCCGGCTTCCTCCCTGACCACACCCGACCTCCCCCACTGCCCAACAGCAGCTGTCCCCTCCCGTCACTCTGTGTGCGTCGTCTCCACCTCGGACGTCTCTGCCTGCCCTGCTCCCCTCCTCATCTGGCTGGCATTGAACACCAACAGAAACAGGGAGTCTTTAATCTAATCTTTCATTAAAGAAATTTGTAAACACACGCAAAATAGAGTGAATAGTATAATGAGCCCAATGTACCCATCACGAGCTTCAACAATTATCACCACGTGGCCACACGGTTCATTCACACCCCGCCCACTCCCCTAACTCTTCAGGTTATTTGGCCAGAAATCCCACACATCAAGCATGTCATTTCATCTGGATTTCTTTATGTAACTCTGCAAGGTAAGGACTCCTTTCCACAAAAACAGAACCGCCAAACCATTATATATACCGTTACCATCTCTCAATTTTAACAGTAACTCCTTAGATCATCAAATATGCCATAAAAATTAACATTTAATCAAATTATTATTATTATTTTCCAGAAGTAGGGTGTCACTCTGTCACCCAGGCTAGAGCGCAGTGGCGTCATCACAGCTCACTGCAACCTTCAGCTCCTGGGCTCAAGTGATCCTCCTGCCTCAGCCTTCCACTAGCTGGGACTACAGGCATGCACCACCACACTTGGCTAATTTTTCTATTTTTTGTAGAGATGGGGTCTTGCTCTTGCTCAGGCTGGTCTTGAATTCCTGGCCTCAAGTGATCTTCCTGCTTTGGCCTCCCAGAGTGCTAGGATTATGGGCGTGAGCCACATCACCCGGCCAAAATCTTCCTTTTCTATCTGCTGTATCTAGCATTTATTCTTGAATCCTTCTTATCTCTTTATTTTATTTCTATATTTTAAAATGCCATCTTTTCTATCTTATTTTTTCTTCTAAGGTATTATCTTTTGTGATTATTCTCTTTTCCGTTCCTTCTGTTTTCATCTTTGTTTCTGAAATGGTTTGTTATTTTTTATTTTTGAGACAGGGTCTTGCTATGTTGTTCAGGTTAGCCTCAAATTCTTGGGCTCAAGCAATCCTTCCACCTCAGCCTCCCAAGTAGCTGGGATTACAGGTGCATGCCACCATGCCCAGCCAACCTTGATCATTTTCTGATGCTACTCTTTAAAGTAAAATGAATATTCAATTATTTTAGGAGACGTGGGGTGAGTAAGGATAATATTCTAACTCCCCAGCTCTTGGGCTCCTAATTCTACTGAGTCCACAAGTGACTGTTCTAGTTATTATTGCTGCATAACAAACCACACCAAACTCAGGGCATAACTCAACAACCATTTGTAACCTGTTCACAGAGTCTGTGGGTCTGGAATTCAGCAAGAGTACCATAGGGATGGCATACCTCTGGTGACTCGGCTGGGAGACTGAGTGAGGTGACTTTGCAGCTAGAGCTGGGGACATCTGAAGCTCATTCCCTCACACATCTGGCAGTCAGTGCTGCTATCTACTGGAACACCCACGTGTGATCTCCACATGTGGCTTGTTGGACTTCCTCACAGCATGGTGGCTGATTTCCAAGAGCAAAAACATTTTAAGAAAAAAATGTGGACATGTGTGGCATTTTTATGACCTAATCCTGGTAGTCACATAGCCTCTAATTTCACTCAACTCCTTTGGTCAAGCCAGTCACAAGGTCCTAGTCAGGGACACAGATCCTACCATTTAAAGGGACAAGTGTCAAGGTCACACTGTAAGAATAGCATGTGAAATGAAGAGATAGATTTGAGGAAGGAAATAGCAGAGTACATAAACAGGTGGAAGACCATACCATGCTCATGGGTCGGCAGAATCAACATTG
>VBSM01003143.1:44043061-44065745 GCA_008086735.1 Cheirogaleus medius
CCGCCCCGGCGCTGGGAGCTCCTCCCGGCCTCACCGCGAGGGGGTGGGGATCCGAGCGACCCCAAGCGAGTCCCTGGGGACAGGCGGGCCGAGGTGCAGCGCCCGGAACAAAGGCCTACAGAGGGGTCCTGGAGAGAGCGGCTCCCCGGGGGCGGGTCCCGGCCCCCTCCCCCTCAGCTCCTCCTCCTCCCCTTCCTCCCCCAGAGGCCCGGCCGGCACGCAGCCGGAGCAGCGCCAACTTCGCCAACGGTTCCTAAGTTGCAGGGCGCGCGGTGGTGGGAGCTGGGTGGGGTGAGGAAGAGGAGGAGGAGGAGGGCTCCCCGGGCGCCTTGGACGCGGTTCAGGAATCCGCTGCCGCTGCCGCCGCCGTCGCGGGCCGCTCGCCGGCTCGGCCCGGAGCGGGAGGGCTCAGGGCAGGACCGCTCTCTCGCCCTCCTGGCGCCGCTTCCCGCCCCGCGTGCCCACCGGCCGGGCCGCGCCTCCCTCCCTCCCTGCCCGCCGCCGCCCCCGGGAGGGCGCAGAGCCCGGGCCGCGCGGGAGCCGGGGCCGCTGGGCCGCTTCTGCCGGGATCTTCCGAGAGGAGGGCGAAGTTGCGAGCGGATGCTGCCCGCGCCGGACCCCAGCCACAGAGGAGCAGATCCGCCCGCGCCGGGGGAGGCTCGGCGGCCGGGGTAAGTGGGGCGCCGGCGTCCCGGATCCGCCTCCCGGGCCTGGGGGAGGCCGCCCAGCCGTGCGCCCCCCCGCCTTCCGCGTCCCGGCGCGCGCGCCAAACTTTGGGGGAAGAGGGGGGCGAAGCGGAGGGTGGGAGAGGGAGGTCCCGGCTCGGGGAAAACCGCACGCCGGCACCCACAGCCCGCTGCACCCAGATTCACACCTGCCAGACACACAGCTCATCACCACTCAAGCCCCAGACACAGCGCATACAGATCTGAGCACTCGCCACACCGACAGGGCACAAGCCGCAGCCCGAAATGCGCATTCCTGGGAGCGCGGGGCGGTTCGGCCTTTAAGCCAGGCACGTCCTCATGCCCCTCAAATAAATCCCTGGTCTTTGTCTGCTGCCCCCGCAGCCCCCCACTGAGAAGGACCCCCCCCCCTCCGAAGCGCAACGGGCAGGGAAGGGGCTGCCTGGTCTTTGGAAAGTCGTGGCCGGGACCGAGGCCAAGGAGTGGGGAGGGGGAAAGCATTCATTGCAGTCAGTTCTCGGGGTTCAGCAGGGGTGGGTTCGGTGTGGAAACTCGGTGTCTGGATGATGTGTCTGGGTGTGTGCTGCCCTTCCGGAGGCGAGGCACGGAGAGGGGAGGGAGTGATTCATAAACTCAACCCGGCGTGCTGGGGTCTGTGAACAGAGTGGAAAAGGCTGGCGGGTCGGTGCTGTGCTGGACCGCTGGGTGGTGGCGGTGACAGGGTCTTTGAGAGAAGCAGAGACCCTCCCCCCAGCGGATGTGCTTCCTCAGAGGGACTTCCAGGGGGACCCGGTGAGGAGATTCCAGCCTCCGGTGAGCATGTATAAGGGAAGGTGGGAGAATGTAAGCCTCCAAGGTCAGGGAGAAACCGGGGCAGTCCTGAAGCCTTATTTATTTTACTTGCACCTGAGGTTGTGTTTGGTTTCTGATGTGTGGTGTCCTGGGGTTCAAGGTGTACCAAGGGTTTTCCTGGGCCTAGCATAGTGCCTGGCACAGTGAGTACTCGATAAGTAGTTGAGTGATAAATAGAGTCACCAGTAATTAATATTTATTATGGACTCACTAAGAGCCAAGCCCAGTGGGCCTCCACTAGGTTGGAATTGGTCTTCCCATAGAGGAGGGGACTCAGAGTGGCTCTGGGGAGCCCTGCCCGATCTGTTTGGGTAAGTGGCCCAAACAGCATGTTGTACTGTGCCCTGTGGGCTGGCATTGAGGACTTGAGCCACATCATTGGCCTCTGTCCTCTGTCCCCCTAAGAGGGCAGCAGGAAAGTTCCATTTCTGTACCTGGCCAAGCTGGGGATGGTGGGGGGTTTGGTAGATAGTGTGCTGTTTGGCAGATTCAGTGAGGTCTCAGGTCAAGAATAACTTTAGATCTGTAGCAGAGAGGAGTTGATTCCATCAACCCTCCCATCTCCTGGCTGCAGGGGAGAGGGATGGGTGAGTGGAGAAAGAGATGGGCCAGGCTGGTGGACATGTGCCGAGAGTAGAGGGGACATGGGAACATGAGGAACGGGGAGGCATCTGCTTTTCTTCCTGGCTCCTTCTGGCCTGGCTGGAGATGGGTCTCATGAAGGGTCTAGGAGCAGTGTCCTCCAGGAGTGGCTCTGTGGTAGCAGCAGGTAGAGGGGTGGTCACGGTCCCTGCCCTGAGTATTGGTGTGGGTTCTCCCATGCCAGTTTGAAGGAGTTTCCCAGAGGAGCGGAAGCATCCACCTTCCTAGAACTGGATTGCCGGCAGTCTCGTGATTCAGAGCACACAAAGGTGTGGGGGTGGCTCAATACAATTGAAAAGAAATGTATCCTTCCCCACTCATTCCCCCTTGCGAAGAGCTCTGACTAGGTTCAGTGTGCCTTTCAGACTTCTATTAATAAATGCTGAAATTAGCAAAGCTAAGGACTATGGTCCCAGATGAGAGAAGGGGTGATCGGGGCGTGGCCACCCCCAATTTCAGGTGGAACGCTATAGCCAGTCCCTTCTCCATACTACCTTTCCACCTTCTTTATGCCTTCTGTGAATCAGGAAGCTTTATGTATTATCTCCTTAAGCCATTACATCCTGTAAGGCTAGTGTTTCATCTCCATTTTACAGATTAGGAAACTGAGGGTCAGAAAAGTTAAGTAACTTTTTTAAGGTCACACAGGTGGTGAGAGACAGAGCCAGGATTTGAACCGAGATCGTCTGACTCTGGAACCCATGCTGTCCCCACCATGCCAGGCTGTCTGTAAGGTGCCTAGTGGTTCTCCATGGCAACAAGGAAACACCACTGCTGCTGTATACTAACATGGTCCTGGGGCCTCTGACTGCATTCTTCTTTCTCCACACACTCTGCCAAGCTGGGTTATACCATAGGCCGTAGGACTTAAAGGCTGCTGGAGCCTTCTGTGTGGATCTGGAGTCAGGAAACAGTGAGAGGTTTGGGGGTAAATTCAGAGATATGTTGCAGTGACTCCAGCGAGAGATGATTTGTTGCTCATCTGAGAAGTGGGGACAAAGCTGCCACTACGGCCATACCTTGGGGAGGGAAGAAATTGCCAGGTAAATGGAACATCCTCAAGTGGATTACTATATTCCTTTCCCTTTTTGGCCTTCCCCAGGGTAATCTATTACCTAGGGAAATCAGCCCTCCCTGTCACCTCTCCTTGTCACTTAACTGGTAAATATAAGGGGCCATCCCTCCCACCCCGATCACGTACCCTGGAGAGCTGGACTCCCCAGCGGTGTCTGGTCCACAGAAGAGATGGATGGGGTGGAGCCCGGGCAGCCAGGGGAGGTGACGACCACCTGGCTCATCTGGTCCCCAGCTCCTGCTTCCACACACATGCCCCACAGAGGGACAGCAGTTATCTGTTGCCCAGCTTTACAGATGAAGAGATGAGGCTTGCAGGGGTGCAGTGGATGGCCAAGATTGTGAAGCCGGGGAGCTGTAGCTGTTCTGCCTTCAGGATACCGCTGCAGCCATATTTCTGTCTGGTTGGTTTTTTGTTTTGTTTTGTTTTGTTTTGTTTTGTTTTGTTTTTAAGAGATAGGATCTCACTCTGTCACCTAGGCTGGAGTGCAGTGGTGTGATCACAGCTAACTGCACCCTCGACCTCCTGGGCTCAGGCGATCCTCCCACCTCAGCCTCCCGAGTAGCTAGGACTATAGGCATGTGCCACCAGGCCCAGCTAATTTTTTTTGTTTTATTGTTTTAGAGATAGGGGCCTCGATATGTTGCCCAGGCTGGTCTCAAACTCCTGGCCTCAGGTGGCCCTCCCACCTCAACCTCCCAAAGTGCTGGGATTACAGGCGTGAGCCACTGTGCCAGGCCTGTTGGTATTCTATACTTCTGCTCCCCCGAGGGCTGAGAGGGGTTACCTGCCCTGCTAGGGCAAAGTCCTCACTGCTCCACTCAGCCCCATCTCTGCCCCAGGAGCTGCTGACACAGGTGCCCATAGTAGGGGAAAGACTGGCACCCTAAAAGGAAGCCAGGAGCATTGGATGAATACTGCCCTGCTAGTCCCTGCGCACGTCCACAGCAAGCCCACCTGGGTGAGTCCCGAGAGCCTTTGCAGGGCTGAGCTGCAAAGATACTGGGGCCCTCTCCCCCCTCCGCTGCAGAACAGGCACGCTGACCAGGATGGAAGTTGAGAGACTGGGTGTGAGGAGATGCCACTCCACCTGTGGGGCAGGGGCTTTGTACCCCTTGCTCTGCCCCAGTGCTTGACACACAGGCAGTACATATGGGAGATACTTGGGACCGTCGTCAGGTGATGGGTGACGTTCAGGGAGGGGCTGAGAGTGTCTCTGCTGGGAATTGTAAAGCAGCGAGTGCTGAGGGGGCCTAGCTCCGTAGGAACACTCAGAGAGGTCTCTGGCTTGCGTGGGGTCTGAAAGGAAACAGTGCCCCGTTTCATTCCTTGAACAGAAATGATACTTGTCACCTTTTCTTCTCTGAGGCCTAAAGAGATGCTAGAATGCTCTTGGTCCCACCCAGAGCATGTGGATTCCACAGCTGGGTGTGGGGTGGCCCCCTGGCAGGCGGGGACAGTTAGCTCTGTGCTTGAGGGTGGACACACTTCAGCCTTCTGTCTCCGTCACCCCAAATCTGGCCAGTTGCTCCTGGGCCCTGGCCAGCGTGGAGGGAGGGGGCAGGCCTCCTCGGACCACCAGTAACTTCATGTCTCCAACTCCCGCCCCCTCCCCTCCTCCAGCCCTGGCCTCCTAATAAAGATGGCTGTGTGCGGCGGGGCTGTGGGTTTCTCTGGGCTCTGGGAAATTTATCACTGGGATTCGGGAGGAATCTGTGAAAAGGATTTGGAGGAAAAGTGTGGAAAATAAACAAGCCAGTTCCCAGCTCAGCCTCTCCTGAATGCCACAAGTAAACAGCCACCTTGGAGGCTAGCCTGGGATGTTCTTATTTGCCTCCCATGATTACACCTGCCTCCTCCCTGCCCAGCCCCTCCTCCTCGACTTTGGGAGCCTCAAAAGTCAAGAAGCACACGCTGCACCGGCCAGTCCTTGTGCTGCAGGGACGTTGGTGGCCACGGACAGGAAGAACATGTGTGTGGGAGAGAAGCTCGCTGGGGGTCCCAGCTCAGCCCTGCTCCATCTGAGTAAGTCGCAGGCCCCGGCCCTGCCCAGTGGGCAGGTGGTGACCTCTTGATGGGTTGGTGGGTTTGACTTTGGTGGTGGAGACCGGTGGGTGTTTTTTTTTTTTTACAGTTTTGTGGTGTCTAAGGAAGCTTTGTATCTTAAACGTTGCTTTAGGGTGGGTGGACCAAAGCAAATTTTCTCATCGTGTCTCCCTAAGGTGGGACCCACCTGTGAAGAAAAGTTCAAAATCCATCTATTCCTTTACTTGGTAGGCTTCCTGGACTAGAATGTCAAGTTTCTTTGCTTTTGGCTGTACTCACAATAGCTCAGGGGTGGTGATGATATAATGATCACACCAATGATCTTGAGAAGCTCAGCACTATTGTACTTGATGGAGTCTTTGGGATAGGAAGCAAAGTTTCGGTCTCTTAACGTCAATTTCTTTGGTGACCAACTCTAAAAACCCAGCAATGAGGAGGGAGAGAACCAGGGCTTGGCAGCGGAGGGCACCCACCTCATAGCCAGGGATGGCCAAGGGGCCTTCTCATTGTGTGTGGCTGTGCTGAGCTGAGTCTGCAAACCCTGACACCTCTGGGATCTGGGGAGTGGGGCACTGCTGGAAGGTTCTGGGTCCTGCTACTTTGCCCTGCTGCTGCCAGGCTGCTGGAGTGGGGCTTGTGAGCCAAGCCCTGCATGCCTCAGCCTCGGTGGGAGAAGGGTTGGTGGGCTGGGCTGCACGTTCATATATTCACAGACCAGCACATGCATCATCATGGGCAGAAATGTGCACACAAACACTCAGATAATGACCCCACACACAAACATTTCCATGAACAGCCAGACATATTACAGATACATACCCAAACAACCATCACAGGCACAAATGTGTGCACATGCAGATACACAAACACAGGGACACACTGATTCGAAAGGCAAATTGTGTAGTGGTTAAGAGCAGGGATTCTAAAGCCAGAATGGCTGAGGTGCTGCTTAGGAGTTGTGTGGCCTTGGGAAAGTTACTTAACCTCTTTGGGACCCAGTGTCCTAATCTGTAAGAGGGGAGGGTAGCAGTAACCTGCCGGAGCCCAGGGCTGCCAGCGGGTTGGTGTGTGTAAGGAGTTTAGAAGTGTGTCTGCTGCACTGGGAGCTAGGCACGTGTGATTACCATCACCCGCCACACCGTCTCTGCCCCACTAGTCACGGACCCAAGTGCGCAGCTTCCCAGGGACACCCACAGACTTGTTAGCGACTGGGATCGGTCACTTTGGACTGTTTGAGCCCCTGTTCTCCAGGATGTATAGCATTTGCTATATCTAATTAGAATTTATTAGAAAGATAATCTCATCTTCCCCAGGAAGCTCGTTACTTTAAACCAGTGTGGGTGCTGACTCCCTGAGAAAGGCCTGATTCCTTTAGCAGCAGGGGTTTTCAAACTAGGTTCCCTGGAGTCCTAGGGTTCAGCAGGGACCCGGCAGAAGCCTGATTGGGGGGGCGGGCGGCTCCAGGCTCCTCTTCTATTTATCTGTTCTCCATATTGGGCTTCTGAGGAAAGTTCTGGTTCATAGGAAGGCTCCACGGCTTAGACATTTGCAAACCACGTCTACAGGTTGGTCGGCTTTGTGTTGTGCGCGTGCACACTCCTGTTCACACACGCCATGCCCACGCCCGCCTGGGCCAGCCCCGGCCCACACGGCTACCTGAGCTTGGCCCTGGGCCACGCTCACTCTCCTCCCCACGTCCCCCCTCCCCTTCCTCTCCAGCTGCCGCACCATCTGCAGGATTCTGGAAAGTGCTAAGGTGTCTGAGCCAAAGCAGAGCTATCTGAGGAAATATTTTGAAAACAAACTGGGCCACCCCACCCCCCTACTGTGACTGCTCCGTTTTCAGCAAGGAATTTCCCAACTCGGGCCACAGCAGGCTGTGGGTGCCCCACTCTACCCTGGGGACAGAAGCTGAGAGCCTGAGAGTAGGGTAGAGGACAGACATGTCCGAAGAGGCCCTGAGATTAGAAACCCAGAGCCTGGGAGTCACGAAGCAGGTGTCGCCCTCCACAGAAGATGAAGAACCAAGCGGCCGTGGCCGTGACCGCAAAGGTCAGGCACCCTGTCTCACTTTTATCCTCAAGAGTTTAGCATCTCTTTCTCTTTCGCTTTTCCTTCTCCCTTTGCATCTGGCGCAGGTGCCTGGGGGTGGGTTGCACAGGAAACAGTGATAATAACGACAGCCAGCAAGCCCAGCACCGTCCTGAGCACCTTGCAGCATCCACTCATTGAGATCTCACCGGAAGCTCCGAAGGTGGCCGTCCTTTTACTGCCATTTCACAGACGGGAAGATAGAGCCAGGCAGGCTGACACCCCACGGCTGGTGACGGGCAACGCTGAACCTGAGCCCCGAGGCTGTCTTGGGGGGCTGTGCTTTCAGCCCTGCCGTGGAACCACCTGTGTGTGTCTGTCCTGCTGTGGCTGCACGGACAGAAGTGGCACTCACGAGTGCTCGTTTCGTAACCGTCGCCAGGGCATGCCTCCGGGCTCTGGCTAGGAAGCTCTGGGGAGGCTGGTGCCGCACAGCCCTTTGTGGCACTTTGAGTGGAAGTATGACTTGGGCACTTGGCTGACCTGGGCAGGGCGTTTCAGACTGTACAGCCGCCTCTTGCAAGGCCCGGCTCTCTGCTGCTCCCCTCTGCTCTGACCTGCTCTCAGCACGTGGCTCGCATGGCAGCAGGTGTGGTCTAAGCCAGCAAGGGGAACGAGCAGGTCGGAGGCCTCTGTCTCCCCAGCGGCTGTTCCAGCACGACAGAAACCCCCCTAGAGTAAGCACAGAGCTGCTCAGGACGCCAAGTGGCCTCCACAGGCCCTGTGGGTTTCAGTGAATGTTTCTTTCCCAGCCTCCTTTCCCCAGCCCTCACCTGCACTCGGCACCCCAAGTTCCAAACTGTCCTGTTTCCAGATGCACACACCCTGCTCTCTGTAGCTTTTCTAGCTGCCAAGGGCATTCCCTCCTCCCCTCTTTTCCACTCAGCTGGGGTGTCATATTCTCCTGGAAGGCTGGGCCAGTGCCCCTCCCCACGGCAGCCTGTGGGTCCCTCTCATCACACTTTACCTCGCTGTTCTGTGATTGCTCCACAGGTAATGAGTTCTGCGAGGGCAGGACGGCATGGGCCTGGTTCACCTTTGTGTGTCCCCCGTGCTTAGCGCAGCCCCAGGCATGCAGTGAGGGCTTGTACCTGATTGTGGGAGGAGCGAGCAGCGGATGTGACGCAGGACCCTCTCAGGCCTGCTGGCTGGGACGGTGGGACAGTCCCAATTCAGGATGCCCCTGCAGGGGTGGTTCGTGTCTGGGCAGGGTGGTGGGAGTCACAGTGAGTGGGAGGGGTGGCTGATGTGGGCCATGGAGGGGAAGAGGAGAGAGAGACCCTGGGCACATGTTTCTTGAACTCATTACCCTGTGGGTGCTGGGCTGGGATCCTGAAGATGGGCCTGAAACCCTCTGAGAGGCCCCCAGTCCTGCCCCTTCCTGCCTGTCTATGGAGACCCCTTTGAATTACATGAGCTGGGACCATTACTCAATCCCACCAGCAGTCTTGTCCCCTTTGCAGACATCTGTTCAACCTCTCCAGGGTCCAGTCCCCATGCTCACTCAGGTAACAGAGGCCTCCCGTGGCTGAGTCATTTCCCCTGAGCAGAGAGAAGGAAGCCTGGCCGGCAGGCTGTCTCCCCAGTGGTGGGGAGGAGCGTTCCATGGTTCCAACTCGAGCCTGCAAGCCGTCCTCGCAGAAGTAGTGGGGCCTCGAGCACTGGATTCTTGGGCCTCACCTGTGCACATGCCTGACACTGTGCAGGGCAGGCCGGGGATAACAAGAGACACTCTGAGGCTAGACGAAGAGGGGAGACTTGGGTACCAGTAACCACCTTTGAGTCCAACTGTGATGAGCCCACAAAGGTGGGCATGAGGGAGGATTTGGGGAAGGCTTCCTGGGGGAGGTAGGTGTTCAATGCACAGAGGGAAGTCGGGCAAGGGCCTGGAGCTGGGAAAGTTCGGAGCAAATGCAGGGACTGGTGAGGAGTCTGGTAGGACGGAACTGTCATTTGTAGGCTGCATGAGAAGAGAGAAAGACCAGGTGGGGTGGAGTTGTGGTTACAGTGCAGGCTCTAGAGCCAGCCTACCTGCATGGGAAACCCTGCTCCCCACTCACTGGCTGTGTGACCATGGCCAAGTTGCTTACCCTCTCTGTGCCTCAGTTTTCTCACTAATGATACCCACCGCACGGGGGTGATATGAGAGAATAAAATACATTCCTATACAAGCATTTAGAGCAGTGCCTGGCATTGGGAAGGGTGATGAGCTATTATTGAGACGGATTTTGATACAGCTAGAAAAGTAAATTGAGGTCAGATCACGGAGGCCCTTGAAAGTCAGACTTTCCACTTGCTAAGCACCTGCTGTGTGCCAGGTACGTTAAAGTCATCCTCACCAAGCCCCATACAACCCAGCAAGGCTGTTCCCCACGTCTCCATTTTACAGATGAGGAAACTGAGGCTCGGAGAGGCAGAGTAACCTGCCCAAGGTCACTCAGTCATGGGCCAGTGATGACACTCATGTTGGCCATCACTCGAGTCTTCTCTTAAAGTGGAGATGGAGATAACATGGCAGGGGCAGCCTGGGACAAGCCCTGGGCTGGGGCCGCAGCCAGGAGCAGGGCAGGGATGCTGTAGCCGTGGGTCCCTGTGACAGGAAGGGCAGGAGGCCACAGCACACAGCTCACCATTCATAGCCCAGGGGCAAGCCTTTGAGTCATCTGGGGAAAACATGACATCACTGAGTCTCGCTGTCTGCCGCCCACCTACCGTCTGCCCTCTGGTTCTTCTGATGACCCCAGTGCCCAGAGCCCTGCGAGGGGACTCTCACACCCCAGGTGGCAGGGCCAGGTCAGCTCTCCTCATGCCCCCGGGGCCCCCACCCCAGCCCCACTTGTACACACTGCTGAGGCAGAAGCTTCTGGAAGTGATGATGGACAAGAAGAGCTTCCAAAAGGGCTTCCATGCCAAGCTCCTACTTGGAATTGTGGACAGGGAGGGGCCGGCTCAGGAGCCTGCGTTGAGCGTTTAGAGTTGCTTTTCCGAGACAGTGGTGCCTGCTGTCCTGTTGGAATCACCTGTGAAAGGGGCACCTCGTTGAGCTGTGTGCCCCCCACTGTGCCATGTCCTAGAGGGCACTCAGAGACTGACAAACAGGCCCTGCCTTCCTGGGGGACACAGTTGTGTCTGAGACCTCTTTATGTACTTTGGGCTGAATGCTTTGTTTGCATCAATCTGATCGCATGAAGTCTCATTTCACAGATGCCATTGCTGAGGCCCAGAGAGGTTAGGTGATTTGTCCAAGGTCACTCAGCCAGGATTCAAACCCATGGCTGTCAAACTCCAGATGTGCTCTTAGCCACTCAGCCATCCAGCCACACGTGAAGCCACCAGAGAACCACAGCGGGGTGGAGTGTTCCCAACATTTGCCCAATAAATTGCGCAGCGCAGACAGGAAGTGCCAGGGGAGTTTTCATCTCGGAGTGTGGGTCACTCTGCAGAGCTGCTTGGAGACTGTAGATCCATTTAGGAGGTGACAGAGAGCCCCAGCTTCCTTGGCTACGCAAATCCTGCTGATGGGGCTATATGGGGTGAGAGGTTTCTTTAAACCCCTGTTGACTGTTCTCTTTGGAAGGAGCACAGGGACTGTCCTGGTTTTAGTGGCCAGACCTGGAAAAGGAGTATGAGTCAAGTAGGGGCCGAGTGCCAGCTTCCCTGGCCCAGCCTGTGGGCGCAGGATGCCAGCGCCACAGCTGCTGCTGCGAGTCACGGCTCTCTGCTGGTGCCGCCCGCAGCCAGGCTAGCTGGTGGGGAGGGGCCAGTGGCCCAGCCCTGTGCAGAACGTCGCCATCTCACCCTCACCTGCAAGGGAGGCACGATTATCCCCATTTTCCAGGTGAGAGGACTGAGGCATAGAGAGGTTTTCTGGCCTCCTGAGCTCCCTCGGCCAGAAAGCGGTGGGCCGAGACTGAGTCTTCTTTCTGCAGAGAGGCCGGAGGGCCGGTTGCTTCCTGGAGGAGAGCAGAGCCAGCCTGCCCTCTGACACTGGGCAGCACAGGCCTGTTCAGTTGTCTCTGTTCGGGCTGCCACTTCTGATTCACACTGCAGTCACCGGGTGCTTGTGTTTTGGGGCGAAATGACTCCCTGGGGTGAGAGAAAAGTTCTGCTTTCCCTTGGGCGATGAGTCACCATTTTTCCCGGAGTACTTTTGAAGCCGCAGAGGCCCTCCCCAGGCTTTAGGGGACGTGTGCCTTTCTCCACCTGGGTGCCAGCACCACCCTGGCCTTAGCAGTGCCTGTCTGTGGAAGGGCCTGGAAACACATGGTCTCCATGAGAGGCCCGGCTAGGAGGGCATGCGACACATTGCCATTGCCCTCGTGGACAGGTGCTGCAGGGACACCCGAGGTCTGTGTGTCTACAGCCTTCGGGGGTCCCCTGTGACCTTTAATGCCCACATCATTGTACCCAAGCCCCAGTTCTGTGTGGTTTGCACAACTCCAGTCCCCCCACCCAAGGATTTCTTGCAAGCTCCCAGGAATGGTAGTAAGTACACAGTCTGCAGGGCTGTTCCGCCTACGCTTCCCTTCTCACCCACAACCCCCAACAGCTATAGGGGTAGCCATTCCTCCCTACAGGAGGGAGGGAGAACCCCTCCCCCTCCTGCAGGCTCAGGCCTGATCACTACATTTATAATTTCTGCAGAGGTGTCACTTCTTTTGCAGAAAAGGTAGACTTTGAAGTTAGACTATAAGGGCAGTTTTGTTTCTCATTGCCCCAGATTTTCCTTTCTGGGATAGGATTTTGTCTTTGCCTCTCCTGAAATCCAAAGGCCTGTTAACATGACTTTTCCCAAATACGCGAGTTTAACCTCAAAAGAAGCTTGCCACTACCTCTTATTGGTAAAAAACTGGCAGCTACTTTTTTTTTTTTTTTTTTTGAGACAGAGTCTCACTTTGTTGTCCAGGCTAGAGTGAGTGCCGTGGCGTCAGCCTGGCTCACAGCAACCTCAATCTCCTGGGCTCAAGCGATCCTACTGCCTCAGCCTCCCGAGTAGCTGGGACTACAGGCACACACCACCATGCCCGGCTAATTTTTTGTATATATATATTTTTAGTTGGTCAATTAATTTCTTTCTATTTTTAGTAGAGACGGGGTCTGGCTCTTGCTCAGGCTGGTTTCGAACTCCTGACCTCGAGCGATCCACCCGCCTCGGCCTCCCAGAGTGCTAGGATTACAGGCGTGAGCCACTGTGCCTGGCCTGGCAGCTACTTTAATTTTTAGTTTTATTAAGTTTTATGAAATAAGTAATACATGTCCATAGTACAATGTTGAAAAGGCACAGAAAGATACACGGTGAATTCTGTCTCTTTCCCATGCCTGACTCAGACCTCAGGTCCTGCCACAGAGGCAACCAGCATTATCAGTTTCATGTGTGAAAGCTGCTTTTATTTTTTTAATTTTTGTTTTGTATTTTCTGAGACAGTGTCTTACTCTGTTGCCTTGGCTAGAGTGCAGTGGTGCGATCATAGTTCACTGCAGCCTCAAACTCCTGGGCTCAAGGGATCCTCCTGCCTCAGCCTCCTGTGTAGCTGGGACTACAGGCATGCACCACTATGTCTGGCTAATTTTTTTTTTTAATTTTTTATTTTTCTGTAGAGACAGCATCTCACTGTGTTGCTCAGGCTGGTCTCGAGCTCCTGGCCTCAAGCAGTCCTGCCTCAGCCTTCCAAGTACCAGGGACTACAGGCACATGCCACCATATCTGGCTAATTAAAAAAATTTTTTTGTAGAGATAGGGTCTTGCTATGTTGTCCAGCCTGGTCTTGAACTCTTGGCCTCAAGCGATCATCCTGCCTCTACCTCCCAAAGTGCTAGGATTATAGGCGTGAGCCACTGAGCCCGGGGTAAGCTGATTTTAAATTATTCAGTTTTAAAACAATTAAAATTCTACCTTATTGGGTTGTATTGGATTGCCTGTTCCACCATTAGGTCTACCAAGGCACAACCTGGAAAATAACCAGCCCTGGAAATAGCTTAAGGGGTCCTCTGCAGAGTGCTGCTCTGCCTGGGACTGTTATTATGGTAATTGCCTATGATCATGGCTAAGAGGTTGCTCCCAGGTTGGCTTCCCACAGTCCCAGCCCTCAACCGTGACCTTGGACTCCACCCACACAGCAGGAATGAGGCTCCCACATCGCTCATCCATCCCCTGTAGCTCCTGGGAGCCAGCCCCAGCCTGTCCACTCAGCTTCCAAGCCTGCCATTCCCCAGGCTCCAGTTAACCCTGCCCTTCTCCATTTTCGCCTCTTGTCTTGGCTAGCTCTGAGCTACTTGTTAAGACGGGCGGTCCATACAGTGTTCAATAATAGTAACACCACCACCACTTCCTCGAATTAAACCTGCCTCTGTGCCAGGCACCACACCACGCGTTTTACAGGCATCATCACATTTCACCTTCAGGGCAACCCTGCGAAGTGGCACTGCTGTCCCCACTTGACAGAGGAGGAATGAAGCCAGAGAAGTCAGCCACGTGCAGAGGTCACCTCTCATTCCCCACAGCTAATTTAATAACAAGTACTAAGACCGGGCGTGGTGGCTCATGCCTGTAATCCTAGCACTCTGGGAGGCCGAGGCGGAAGGATCGCTTGAGGCCAGAAGTTCAAGACCAGCCTGAGCAAGAGCAAGACCCCATCTCTACTAAAAATAGAAAAAATTAGCTGGGCGTGGTGGCCCATGCCTGTAGTCCCAGCTACTCTAGAGGCTAATGTAGGAGGACCACTTGAGCCCTGGAGTTTGAGGTTGCTGTGATCTATGATGCACTCTACCCAGGGCAGCAGAGTGAGACTCTGTCTCAAAAAAAAAAAAAAAAGACTAGTAGTCATAGTAAGTGACCCTCTACCCTTTATTCTGTGCAAGGCATTGTTCTAGGAGCTGATGCATTGTCATCTTTTAGTCCTCACAGCGCTCCAGTGGGGTAGGCTCTGTCATCATATCATCATACCCTGTTTACAGGTGAGAAGGCTGAGGCACAGGAGCAGCCTCTGTTGAAAGGGCAGTGAGGGAGCAGACTTTTAGGAAGGCAGGGAGGAGATCTGCCCTGCCTCTTCTCTGCTGATTCTTTGGAAATGACCTTGAGGGACCCCTGTTCAGCACAGCTTGCTGGGCCAAAAGCAGGAGTGTTCAAGGCACAGCTAGGTGATGTCTGGATCCCCCAACCCCCCCCCGGCTGCCTCCCCCATGTCTGACCTTGGGGGCCCAGTGTCAAGGGGAAGTTCAACAACATACCAGGTTTCTCCTTGTCCCTGGCATAGGTTCCTTCCCTTCCTTTCCTTCTTTTTCTGCATCCTTCCTTTCTTCCTTTCATATTTATTCGGTGCTATACCGCGATAGCGTGTGCTCATTACCTCTGATACAAGGTGAAAGATAAGAATGGTGCGAGGTAGAGAGAGAAATGGTGCTGGGAGAGGAATGTGTGGTCAAGAGACCCCGCCCTTCTTGTCCTGGCCTCATACCTCCAGCAAGGTGACCTTGGGCAGGTGACGTAGCTTCTCTGGATAATGAAGAAGAGAGTGGCGGTAAGGACCCAGCCTGCCTAGCGGGCTGGTGTGAGAATTGGGAGTCGCAAAATGGCTTTCTAAGGAGGTGAGGGTGACAGATGTGTGTGTTGGGGGGGGGCGGTTAGTACTGGTCCCCTGGGGGATTGGTTATGGCTCTGGGGCAAGATCAGGACAGCTCTGGGGATATGTGGGGTTTGGGACTTAGCCTCAGGGGTGGGTGGAATTTGGCCAGGGACAGATGGGGGTGGGGTGGCACTTGAGGCCCCACCAGCCCTAGAGTAACGGCCCCTGCCATCCCTTGGGGACTGCCTGCCTTTTTCTGTATTTCCACAGAGAGATGGACCCTCAGCTTTGAAATTTGTTTAGGCAGTAGCTTTATTGTTTTTATAATAATGCTAGATGCTTAGTATGCAAAATTCAAGTACAATGGATAAATACAGAGAATAAAATTACAAATCACCCCCAGTCCCACTACCTAGATGTGATTGGTTAGCTATTTGGTCCACATACTTGTAGACACCTCACTACTAGGCACATCTGCATGGGGGCAGGGGACAAAGTTTTATAAGCACAGGGAAAATGCATAATTTATTAATAATTTAACTTTAATCCAGAGCTGTAAAGAGGTTGTCTGCCCTGAAACAGTCCTTCTCATCTATTTGCTGTCTACGTGACCGCATCAGATGGGGCAAGGGGAGAACTCTGTTGTGCCGTGATCTTTAAAACCTCCCCATTCAGACAGAGTACAGAGGGAAGCCTTTCTCGGGGACTGCATTCCAGCTCTAGAGCAGTAGCTTTCACACTTTGTGACCCAAACCTCAGACACACACACACACACACACACACCTGAAACGAAGGTTGTATGAAACTCATATTTATCATTGTCATACACAAGGCACTCTGATACTTTCTAATCTACACAATACTGTCATATTAAAAAAAAAGAAAAAGAAAAGCTGTCTGACCTACCAAATTGCACAACCTACAGTTTGAAGTGTCACTCTAGAACGGTGATTTTTAAACATTAGTGTGCATCAAAGCGACCTGCAGAGCTTGATAAAACAGCTTGCTGCCCCCCTGCCCCCAACTCTGGTTCAGGATCTGGGGTGGGGCCTGAGAATTTGCATTTCCACCAAGTTCCTGGGTCATGCTGATGCTGCCGGCCTGAGGACCCCATTTTGAGATCTACCCTCCTAGGGTATTTTTGAGGCCATGTGTTCCCTTGGCAGAGACCATCAGGGGATTCGCTTTATTGAACAGATGAGAATTGCTGGTGGCTAGCACCAGAATTGTGGATCTCTGAGATTTTTGAGGATGCTTTGAGATCTTTAACACCATCCTCCTAAAATCCAGCTCACACTATTAATATAAAATGCTGAACGTAGAAAAGGTCTGCTAAGCAAAGGGACATTTATGCCCTGCTCTGGTTGAATTACCTGCTTCTCAAATCCCAAACCCGCAGAACATAAAACCCTCCCAGCCTTTTTGAAAACACTGTTCTCCCAAAGGCAGTGAAAGGCGCCATTTACCGTGTGGGTTTCACCTTTCTGTTTTTGTAAAGGGAAGAAGGTAGGTCAGGCTTGACTGCCTCACCGGGAAGACTGTCCCTGCTGGCTCTGGTCGGGGTCTGGTGGGTTTCTCTGGCTGTCCCCAGTTCCCCGGCTTTGACCGGAACCTTTCCTGGCATCGAAGCTGAACGCCCACCACGGCACCTAGGCTGTGCAGCCTGTCGACTTTGGAGACCAGCCTATATATATCCCAAATTGTTTCTGCTCCTCCAACCAGGAGACTCTCAGCCCCCACCCCTAATCCTCCTCCTCCACAGCCTTGGGGCCCCATGGCCCCCTCCCCAGCCTCGCAGCCCTGCGGAAGCCAGCCCTCAGCTGGGAGCAGCTTCTCGAGGGAGGGGAGTGTTAAATGGGCACAGAGCCCCTCTGTTCCAGTAACAATGGCCCGTTGATGACTGATTCTGCCGGGGTCAGCCCCCTTGACTGGACTTTGGGGAGGAGAAAGCACTCCAGCCCCCCAGGCAGCCATTTCTGGGTGTGAGGTTGATTCAGAGGCCTGAGCCTCTGTCTGCCCACAGAACTTCATTCTTTAGGGCCTGATGCAGCAGGGAGAAACCCCTCTCCTTTCACCCCCCTCCCCTTCCCCGGGGCAGTGTGGGGCCCCTGGAATGATTCAATTCAGTCCAATTCAGCAAACATTTATTGAACAGCTCCCAGGCACTGAGGTTTGCTGCTAAGTAGCTGTGGGGAGTGAAGAATAGCTACTAACATGAATTCAGTGCTGAGGACAGTCAACCACCTCGGGCTGCCCAGTGGTCACCAGGGAGCTTATAAAAATTCCCATGTAAGCTGGGTGCAGTGGCACACACCTGTCCCAGCTACTCGGGAGGCTGAGGCAGGAGGATGGCTTGAGCCCAGGAGTTTGGGCTGCAGTGAGCTATGATCACACCTGTGAATAGCCACTGCATTCCAGCCTGGGCAACATAGTGAGACCCTGTCCTCTTAAAAAAAAAAAAAATTCCCATGCACAGACCTCCCTCCTGAGAATCCTCAGAGGGGAACCCCTAGCACTATATTTTTTTCAAGCTTTCAAAGTGATTCTTATGCCCAGCTGGGAGTAAGCATCACTGGCCTTCTATGGGTTAGACACCGTGTGAAGCATTTAATTTGTAGTACCCCATTTAACGAGGCAAGTGCTTGTGTGAGGCTGAAAAACAGCCCCCAAAGAGGTCCACAGATGCGTCACCAGCACCTGTGAATGTTACCTTGCCTGGTAAAAGGACTTTACGGATGTGATTAAGTTAAGGAATTTGAGATGGGAGATTATCCTGGATCATCCAGGTGGGCCCTACATGCAACCACAAGGGTCCTTTTTAAGAGGGAGGCAGAGGGCGATCTGACCACAGCAGAGGTGTGTTGGAGTAATGCTTGATGAGAAAAACTCAATCGGCGTTTCTGGCTTTGAAGAGGAGGAAGAGGAGCCAGGGAAAGCAGGCAACCTCTAGCATCTGCAAAACGCAAGAGAGCACATTCTCTCCCAAGGCCTCCAGAAAGAACTTGTGCTTGCTGACACCTTAATTTTAGGCCAGTGAAACCCATCTCAGGTTTCTGATATTCAGAACTCTAAGATAATGTGTTTTAAGCCACTGAGTGTGTGGTAATATGTTATCATATCCGTAGGAAATGAACACAATACTGTTACTAACCCTGCTCTACAGGTGGGACAGAGAGGTCAGGCAGTCACCTGGGAGTCACCCAGCTGGTGAGTTACCAGGCTGGAATAACCGGGTGTCTGGCTCCTTACTCTCACCTCACTGCACTGTCCCCTTTTTGCAGCCAGCCAGACATGGGTTCAAATCCCAGCTCTGTCATGGTCTGTCTATGTCCTCTGTGGATGGGGAGGCTACAGGATGGTAGGCGGTGGGGGGGCGGTGGAGACCAGCTGGAAAGGGGTTTGGACTTGATTTTGGAGGACTGGAGCCCACAGGGCCCTGTCCCTGGTTTCCTCTGCTGCCCTTCATGACGATGCCTCAGATGACCAGGCCCACTCCATCTTTGGGATCTGACTTAACGTAGCAACCCAGCTCCCATCAGAACCCCAGGGTTGGGGTCAGAGCAGCATTCTACTCCTCGTCACCTGCAGCCAGTGACAGCCACTTGTCTGGGACGGCCAATGGGCTCCCATTTCCTGGGAGGTCAGCAGTGGCCTGGTGCCTCCCAAGTATATTTTTTCCAAGACCCTCCAAGAACCTTGTGTTTGAGGCCATGTGTATTTCTTGGAGAAGGCCTGTGAGACACACAGAAGTCCAGAGAGTTGTCCAAAGTCACACAACAAGTTGGTGACAGGCCCCGAAAGACCAGTTCCTGGCCAGGACTGATCTGCCCACTGCTGTGAAGCTCCCTGCTTCTGGCCGAATCGGCCTGCTTAGCCGTGGAGCACAGTGGCTGAATCTGTGGACCATGGAGCCAGGCTTCCTGGGCTCAAATCCCAGCTGAGAGTCTTTTAACTGAGAGTAAGTTTATCACCTCTCCTTACTTAGATGGGGATGGTGATGATCATCTGTGGTCGTTATCTGGGGTTCTACCGAGCTGAAGTTCGCTTATGTGCTTGAGGTGCTTGGAACAATCCCTGGTTTATTATTAAGTGTTAACTTCTGGAATTATTTGGCTCCCCCAGGGGAGGGGCTCTTTCCCCGCCTCTTCCCAGTGCCTGGTTCCTTGCTTGGCCCAGAACGAGTGCTCAGCAAACGAATGTCCTTGTTCCATGTGAGCTTTTATCACTCAAAGATGCATTAGGTAGCAAAGCTTTCACTTTTAAAAATTTCCATCTTAGTTCTTCAAACCCTTCTTCTTCCTGCCTGGGAGCTGCAGAATTGCCATAGAGCAGCCTGAGGCTTACTCTGTCCCTTGTTAAGCCCAGTGAGCAATTCAGAGATAGCCCAGATGTCCCAGGTCTCCCAGCCAGTGCTGCACAGCCGGCACGGCCGCCCCAATTCCTTCACTCCAAGGCCGTGCCTGACTAACCCGCTGAGGTTGCCCAGGGCTGTGGCACTGCGTGGGGACCTGGTCTCGTGTGGTCTCACAGGACTCAGTGCCTGCAGCTGCTAGTCCCAGCTCCTCTCCTGAATGGAGAGTCCTCTAGTCCTCCAGCTGATGGGGGGTCAGGTATCATGCCCTTCCCTCCAGAGTCCTGTCCCCTTGTTTCTCTCCCCATCATGAGGATGGGGCTTCCTCCTTCAGCCTCCCCCTCAGAAAGTCCCCATGCTTATCACTGCACATGCACACACCCCAGGAGGGTCACCTTCCCATAGTTCTGCAAAAACCCCAACTCCAGGTTGAATTCAACTAGTTCACTCTTCTGTCCCAGGGTGGCCATTTCTGCTCAAGCCTACTGCCCACCTCTAGTTCCATTTTGCAAAGATCTCTTTAAACCATACCTGCTGTTACTAGTTTTCTTCTTTTTCTTCTTCTTTTTTTTTTTTCTTTTTTTTTTAGGCAGAGTCTCGTTCTATTGTCCAGGCTAGAGCATAGTGGGATCATCATAGCTCACTGCAACCTCAAACTCCGGGGCTCAAGTGACCCTCCTGCCTCAGCCTCTGGAGTAGCTGGGACTACAGGCATGCGCCACCATGCCCGGCTAATTTTTTTATTTTTTGTAGAGACGAGGTCTTGCTCTTGCTCAGGCTGGTCTCAAACTCCTGGCCTCAAGCGATCCTCTCACCTCGGCCTCCCAGAGTGCTAGGATTACAGGCCTGAGCCACCGTGCCCGGCCTCTGTTGCCCTTTTATACCTACACTCACATCCCTCCCACCCTCACCCCTTCCTTAACTCTCAGAAATACTAATCTGTTATCTTACCATTTTATCATTTCAAGAATGTTATATAAATGGAATCATGCAGTATATAATCTTTTGTGACTGGCTTTTTTCACTCAGCATAATTCCATCGAAATTCATCCTGAGTTTTTGTGTGTATCAATGTTCCCATTTACTACTGAGTAGGATACTATGGTAGGATACCAGGTATAGCTGGTTTTGAATGGATCACTCACATATGGTCCTGGAAGCTCCACAAGCACTTGTGTCCTGAGAAAAGCAAGGAACACAGACCCATTCTCCCGGCATCCCTCCCTGGTCAGCATGAGACTCTGCAGCCCCCCGCCAGTGTGGCCTTGCTGGCAGCTCGTGTGTGTACAGGCAGCATCTCCTGCTGTCTCTGAGATGCCCTGAGGTGGTGAAGTTGGGTGCTCTAAAAGTAATGGTTCTCAATCTTTGCTGATTCTAGGTTAGACTCATCTAAGGAGCTTTAAACAGTCCTGATGTCCAGGGTCCATCCACAGTCATAGCACCCCTTGCAGCTGGGGACCCACCTGGTCAATTACAGCACACCAGGCATCCCCTCCCCATTGACCAGCGTTGGCCTGGAGTTGAAATTGACTTGCCGCCCTAGCTGAGAAGCTTCAGACTGTTTGCCCACAGCCACATCCAGGTGTGTCCAGGCCTGAGGCCTGATGTGTTAGGTGAGTGTGTCCCTCCAAATAATGCTGGAAAGGTGAGCCCTTGACCAGTAGTAACAGCCGCAGCAGGCAAGGATCGTCTAGGCTGGTACATAGGAAAAGCCAAAGTGAATCAGCCAGCGTCCTTCCCTTGCAGCAGCTTGTAGCCCAGCTGGGAGAGAGATATTCCCAAGGAATGGAAAGCAACAGTCCCATTGGCATAGATGGGCTCTGGGTGACATTTTTCCAGACCAGCAGTAATGACCAGCCTGTGTGCAGTCTTTTCTATTAGTATTTTTAGAGCCCCACCCTGCTTCTCTGATGCTCACAACAACCCTGTGGGGCCAGCCTAGGCTCAGAGAAGTTAAATCCCTTGCCCAAGGTCGGCAGAGAGTATGTGGGAGAGCTGGGACCCAACCCAAGTCTGTCTAAGTCCACGGCCATCTGTCCAGTGCTCAGAGCATTTGGACAATTGGCCTCTGTTCCCACCTGCAGACTACAGCTCTCCTCTCCCAGGACGGATTATAGATAGGCTCTTTTGTGGCCGTACATCAGCCCAGAGCATCGCAGCAGATACATGCGGGCTAAGACCCCTGCTGCCCCCATAGATCCGGAGCTGGGATGGTGGGCAGAGCTCACTGGTGAAAAAGAGAAGAGGCTAGGGTTCCTCTTTTTGCCACAGGAATAAATCCCCTTCCTGCTATCACTGGGGCCATTAAGTGAGAGCTTGAGGCTGTGGGATGCCAACCTACACCCAGAGGATCCCAATTCAGTTTCCTCTGTATTGAAATTGAAGAGGAAACACTTAGAAGTGGGGTTGGAAGAAAACAGGGAGCAAAAGAAATTCTCTTGTCCTTTGCCTTACTTAGACATTCTCCAGGAGCAGGAAAACCCAAAGTCTCCTTAGGTCTCTGAAGCTAAGCAGTGTCGGGCCTGGTTAGTACTTGGATGGGAGACAAAGTCTCCTGAGGAAGGTCAGTAAGTAGGACAGAGCGGGACTAGGAATCCTGGGCTTATTCGTGGAGAGTCTTTCTTTACCCGGTTATCTCAGAAATTCTGTAATAGAGCTGTCTTTACGGGGGTGCAGAGCAAAAAGGGAAAGCTGTGTACGCTGAAGGCTTGTCCTACTACACATATGTGTACATGCACACATGTCTGGTCGAAAGCTTGCTGATCAAAAAAACTGAAAAAGCTCCAAAACCCACAAATGAACACAGGATTTTGCAGTCATGAGCATGACCAAAATAGGAATAATAAGGCACACAAGGAATGAAAGAAGAAAAAGAACCCTAGGGCGCAGAAGATTCCTAGCCTTCCTTAGCCTGCTCCTCATAAAGTGGGAGTAGCAAATATGTGACACACCTGCCACCCTTCCCCTAGCAACACACGTGGCAGACATCACTAATCAACCACCACATTCTTTCCCGCAGAAAACAAGCATTCTTCTCATCTTAGTGCTCTAGGCTGCCAATACGAGCCTATTGGCTTTTGCTCATGGGATGAAAACTATTTGCCACCCTCAGCTTAACAGCATTCTGTGGTTCAAGACTCTGGAAACCAAGTCACCATCTTTGTCAGGCTCCCTCTTGCTTGTTCTGGGTTAGGTTCATCACAACCCTTCTTAGATGGACTTGGTCACTCAACTAAGCGTTAAGCACTAACTGTGTAGGGCGATGGATTGGACACAACTCCATACACTTTGGTTTTTTTTTGGAGACAGAGTCTTGCTCTGTCGCCCAGGCTGGAGTGCAGTGGTATCATCATAGCTCACAGCAACCTCAAACTCCTGG
>VBSM01003143.1:44065845-44107994 GCA_008086735.1 Cheirogaleus medius
CTGAGCTCAAATGATCCGCTCGCCTCGGCCTCCCAGAGTGCTAGGATTACAGGCGAGAGCCACCACGCCCAGCCTATACACTCTTTTTATTCCAATTTATTTTATAACCATGTCTTTTTATTTTGAAAAGGTAATAAATTCAAACAATAGAAAAAGGTGTGCATCAAAAGTGGGTGCCAATTCCCACCATATTTCCCAGTTCTCTCAACCGCTCTTGCCGATTTCTTGTTTCTCTCTCTATAGATGTCCTCCAGCATTGCCAGCATTTGTGTGTATCTACTCTAATTTTTACACAGTTGGAAGTATGCCAGGTATACTCTTGCCCCTTGCTTTTATCACTCGTATCTTAAACAGCATTTCTTATCAGCCCATATAGAGCGGCCTCTTTCTTTTTAATCATGACAGATTATTGCACTGATAAATGTACCTAACATTTAGCTAACACATTTTTTTGGCCCATTAACATTCATTAAGATCATGGTCAGCTTTCTGCAACTATAAACAATTTACTATTATATGTGTCTTTGTTGTATTCATGCAAGTATTAAATATATCTGCAAGATTAATTCCTAGAAGTTGAATTGCTGTGTCAAAGAGTATCTTAGTCTGCATAGGTTGCTATAATAGAATACCATATAGTGGGAAACTTATAAACAACAGAAATATATTGCTTACAGTTCTGGAAGCTGGAAAGTCCAAAATCAAGATACCAGCAGAATTGGCCTGGTGAGGCTGAAGAGGGCTTGTTCTCTGTGTCATAGATGGCACCAGGCTGGGCACAGTGGTACGAAGTGGCTCATGTCTATAATCCCAGCACTTTGAGAGGCCTGTGTGGGAGGATGGCTTGAGGCCAGGAGTTCATGACCAACTGGGCAACATAGTAAGACCCCATCTCTACAGCAAATGTACAAATTAGTTGGGCATGGTGGTAGGTACCTGTAGTCCTAGCTACTTGGGAGGCTGAAGTGGGAGGATTGCTTGACCCCTGGAGTTTGAGGCTACAGTGAGCTGTGATTATGCCACTGTACTCCAGCCTGGGTGACAGAGTGAGACCCTGTCCCCCCAAAAAAAAACACAAACAAAAAAAGATGACACCTACTTGCTGTGTCCTCACACGATGGAAGGGGCAGACAAGCCCCCTCGGGCCTCTTATGTATGGAGAGTTTTTGTCTACTCTGTATGGGCACTAATCTCATTCACAAGGGATGTGCCCTCATGACCTTGCCACTTGCCAAAGGCCCTACCTTTTAATACCAACTCATTGAGTGGAGGGAATAGGTTAAAATATAAACATTTTGGAGGCACACAAACATTTAGACCATAGGAAAGAGTATGTATATTTAAAATTGTGATGGTTTGGCCAAATTGTCCTTCAAAAAGGATACGCCCCCATCAACATTATGAGAGAATCCTATGTATTAGGACAGGATGGACTATATTGCACTAACAATTAGATGCCCAAATCTCAGTGCTCAACACAGCAAAGGCTTGTTTTTCTCCTGCGTCACATCTGATGCAGATTGGGTGGCTCTCTAAGCAGCATCTCAGGGGTCCAGGCTGCTTCCATTGTGAGCTAAGCCAGTTGGACCATGTGGCCTACAGTGTTGCCACAGCAAGGGAAGAGAGGAATGTGTGGGACAATTTTAAGGACCGGGCCTTGAGTGACTTACAGCACTTTTCAACCACTCCTCCTTGTCAGATCCTTTCACATGGCCTCAGGCTAACTGGGAGAGGCTGGCAGTGTGGGGTGCGTGGCCATTTGAGCATCCCATCTCTGCCAGTCTCCTCCCCAGAACTTCCCCCACACAGTATGTTCTAGGACATTTTGTTCTTCACCAGCCAAATGTGTGGAAAAAATGGCGTCACGTAGACTGTTGTTCTGATTTGCACTTCTGCTTTCTTTAGGCAGTCGCCCTCAACCTTTTTCTGCTGAAATACTCTTGGATTATGTTTACATTTGAGAACACACTACTGTGGCCTTGCCCAGATTTTCCCAGAACACAAAAACCTTGTGTGGGGAAGCCTTAAGATTTTTTATTGTGGCTGTTACAGGCATACCTTGGAGATATTACAGGTTCAGTCTAGACCACCACAACAAAACAAATATCCAAGTAAAAGCGAATCACACGAGTTTTTTGGTTTCCCAGTGCATATAAAAGATATGTTTACACTATACTGTGGCCTGTAAGTGTGCAACAGCATTATGTCTTAACAAATACATACATACCTTAATTTAAAAATACTTTATTGCTTAAAATACTGTAATCCTAAAAAATACTAATACCTAAGCCTTCAGCAAGCTGTGATCTTTGTGCTGGTGAAGAGTCTTACCTTGATGTTGATGGCTGCTGACTGATCAGGGTGGTGGTTGCTGAAGATTGGGGTGGGTGGCAATTTTTAAAATTTTTTGTGTTGGGGTTTTTCCAGTGCAAAACAGAAAACCTGCCGGACAAAGTCTAAAAGAGCTGTAACACTTGTGGCGATTTCTTAAAATAAGACAACAATAAAGTTTGCTGCATTGATTGAATTTCTTCCACAACAGATTTCTCTGTGGCACACATTGCTGTTTGATGGCATTTTACCCATGGTAGAACTTCTTCCAAAATTGGAGTCAATCCTCTCAAACCTTGCTGTTGCTTTATCAACCAATACGGAATATTCTAAATCCTTTGTTGTCATTTCAACAATGTTCACAATGTCTTCACAAGAAGCAAATTCCTTTATTGATTGATTGATTATAGAGATGGGGTCTCTCTATGTTGCCCAGGCTGGGCTCAAACTCCTGGGTTCAAGCGATTCTCCCACCTCAGCCTCCCAAAGTGCTGGGATTATAGGTGTGAGCCACCGCGCCCAACTTTAAGGAGTAAATTTCATCTCAACATACCCCCTCTTTTCTCATCCATAAGAAGAAGCTCCTCATTTGTTTAAGTTTTAGCGTGAGATTGCAGCAATTCAGTCACATCTTTAGGCCCCACTTCTAATGCTAGATCTCTTGCTATTTCCACTACATCTGCAGCTACTTCCTCCACTGAAGTCTTGAAACCCTCAAGAGGTCAGTCATGAAGACTGGAATCAACTTCTTCCAAACTCCTGTTAATGCTGATATTTTGACCTCCCATGAATCACTAATGTTCTTAATGGCATCTAGAATGGTGAATCCTTTCCAGAAGGTTTTCAATTTACTTTGCCCAGATCCAGCACTAGGAATTACTATCTATGGCACATATGCCCTCATGAAATGTATTTCTTAAATAATAGGACTTGAAAGTCAAAAAAAGTTAAAACAAATATTAACCAGACATGGTGGCATGCACCTGTCCATAGTCCCAGCTACTCAGGAGGCTGAAGCAGGAGGATCACTTGAACCCAGGAGTTTGAGGTTGCAGTGAGCTATGATGACACTGCTGCACTCTAGCCAGGGCAACAGAGTGAGACTCTGTCTCCAAAAAGAAAAAAGAAAAAAAATTAAACCATGCTATAAACACATGTGCTATCGTCCAGACTTCACTGGTCCTTTTACAGAGCATGGGCAGAGTAGATTTAGCATAATTCTCAAGGACCCTAGGATTTTTGGAGTGGTCAATGAGCACTGGCTTCAAGTTAAAGTTACCACCTGCATTAGCACCTAACAAGAAAGTCAGCCTGTCCTGTGCAGCTTTGAAGCCAGGCACTGATTTCTCCTCTCTAGCTGTGAAAGTCCTTGGTGGCATTTCTTCCCATATAAGGCTTTGTCTCCATGGAGAATCTGTTGTTCAGTGTAGCCACCCTCATTGGTGATCTTAGCTAGATCTTCTGGGTAACTTGCTGCACCTTCTGCATCAGCACTTGCTGTTTCACTTTGCACTTTTACATTAGAAAGACTACTTCTTTCCTTAAACCTCATGAACCAACCTCTGCTACCTTCCAACTTTTCTTCTACAGCTCCCTCATCTCTCTTAGTTTTCATAGAATTGAAGAGAGTTAGGGCCTTGCTCTGGATTAGGCTTTGGCTTAAGGAATATAGTGGCTGGTTTGATCTCTTATCCAGACCACTAAAACTTTCCTCTTATCAGCAATAAGACTGTCTGGCTTTTGTATCATTCACGTGTTCACTGGAGTAGCACTTTTAAACTCCATCAAGAGCTTTTCCTTTGCATCCACAACTTGGCTGTTTGGTGTGGGAGCCCTAGCACTTGGCCTGTCTTGGCTTGTGACGTGCCTTGCTAGCTAAGCATAATCATTTCTAGCTTTCGATTTGAAGTGAGAGATGACTCTTCCTTTCACTTGAACATTTAGTGGCCACTGTAGAGTTATTAATTGGCCTGATTTCAATATTGCTGTGTATCAGAGAATAGGAAGACCCTGGGAGGGGGAGAGATATGGAGGGAACAACTAGTCATTGGAACAGTCAGAACACACGTATTTATCAATTAAGCTTGCCCTCTGCTATGGGCGCTGTTTGTAGTGTCTGAAACAATTATAATAGTAACATCAAAGATCACTGATTACAGATCACCATAACAGATAGAATAATGAAGAAGTGTGATGGGTACAATGAACACGATTTGGGTGGTGGGCACACTTATAGCTGTGATTCAAGCCTTGCAAAAGTGATCCATGTAACCAAAAACATTTGTACCCCCTCAATATTTTGAAATTAAAAATATATATATATATATAAATAAAAAGTTTGAAATATTGTGAGAATCACCGAAGTGTGACACAGAGACACAAAGTGATCCCATGCTGTTGGCAAAATGGTGCTGATAGACTTACTCAATGCAGAGTCGCTGCAAACCTTCAATTTGTAAAAAATGCAATGCTGCAAGGCACAATAGAGTGAGGTACAACAAAATGAGGTCTGCCTGTATTCATAAAAACATACAAAGGCATGTGAGTAATAATGTAAAATTATCCAGGTCCAGATTTTTGCCAGCTATGGCATGGAATAGGTTGGCAGCAGTTCCGGGCAATTTCCTAGGGTCACTGTAACTCCACCTCCTCTCTCGTTCATGAAAGCACAAGACAAGCAAGGGACCAGGGTAGAATTCATTATAAGGAGAACCTTGCACCCATGGCAGTTGTTTTCAAAAAGCAAAAATCTTTTTGCAAACATTGATGCTTTATATTCTCAATAACCTCACAGTTAATGTGACCTGTGGTTGTTTATGCAGTAAAGAACTTTGCAGCTTAAAGATTTGAAGGCTGGGTGCACATGGTGTATGTGCTTGAAGGGAGGGTTTATGTAAGTCAGAGGAGAGCTGGAACTTGGGTAGGCATTGTAGGGTGATGTCACATGGTAGAATGCCAAACTAAGGAACTGTGAGGAATTTTGTTTGGTAGCTGGTGAAGATCTTCTAAAGTGGCAAAGGTCACTAGGTTTTATCTCACATGCCCACTCTAATGGATTGGCCCTGCCTTGAGAGGGCTTGTGAGGCTATATCCAGTCCCAGCTGGAAAAAAAAGGATGATGATTGATTAGTGATGTCTGCCCCAGGCACAGGACTGCTGCATGGTGGAATGAGTGCCATGTATTTGCCATCCCGATGCTGAAGATCCCAGAGTGGGCTAAGCTATGAGAGTCAAGCTGATCAAGTTGGGCGGGGGCATCACTAACCTGGGAGACAGGAGACCTAGGTTTGTCATCACCAGTTTATACCTTGGCCAAGCACTTTACGTCTCTGAGCCTGAGTTTCTATAAATGAAAAGTGAGGAAGAATTTCCAAGCTCTTTCCAGTCCTGGCATTCTACAGTTGTAAGATAAGAGCCATGTTTTCTCATGATTGGTGGAGTGACGTACAGGTCGGATTTCTCTTGAACCTCTCAGAAAGACTGGCACAGTGGAAGGAAAGTACAACTAAAATTGGAAAGCCAAGCTGCTTTGGGTAAGGCTGCTGACCTGAGCCACTGCTGACAACATGATTCTGTCCTGGGGACAAAATTCACTGGCATTCAGCTTGTTCCTAACCCCATAGCTCTGAGACCTACCGTGTTTGGGCCTTGCACCTGGGACCCAGAGCTCGTGCCCTTCACACAGCAGCCAGAGTGGGCTGGAGAAGGCTGCCCTGCGAGGGTCTGTTGTCTTCCCCCTCTACCCCATGGCTCTTGTCATTCCTGTGGCCTACTCAGCCCTTTCTGGCCACAAGGGGCCACAAAGAATATGCGAGCAGCTCTGGCCTGCAGGGCAGCTGAGCGGAGGGCATGCTTGGGAGTCTGGCTGTGGTGTTTCTGACTCTCTTTCTAGCTGGCCTGCTGCCTTGGGGCCACAGATGCTGCAGTGTCTGGGACAGGACGAGTCGGCAAGTTTACCCCCAGATGAGGTGAGGGGCACGATCAGATGCCCAGGGCCAAATGCTGTCCAGTAAATCACCAGGCGGCGGCTCTGCCTGAGGGACATTTCTAGCTGGTGGTCAGGTCAGATTATCACTGTTTCCTTCATCTTTGTGCTTTTTTGGGTGGCAGAGGTACTGAGATGACCCCCCCCCTCCATTCCAACACCTGCCACCAGCGTGCAACCACTGAATCTGCTGCATCTGTAGAACTGAAGCCAGCAGTTCCTTCCTGGCCCCACTTACCACAGCTTAGGCTTGGGCGAAGCATTTTACCGGCATCATCTCACCGAACTTCTCATGACCCTGAGTATACAATAGATGCTGTAGATATGTCCTCATTTCGCAGATGAGAAAACCACGCTCGGAGAGGTTTAAGTTCCTTGCCCAAGGTCACAGGGCTTCAAAGGCAATAAGTAAAAACAGGGAAGCCCAGAGCACCCGAGCTATAGAGAACATCACTGCTAACTTTGTGAGTCCCCTCTCCCCTCCCCCCTCCCGTCCATATATGTGTTTGTGTGTGTGCACATGTGTGTATATGCACGCATCCACACACTTAAATAAAATGGACTACAGTTGTAGATACTGGGATGTCCTGCTTTTTGCGTGCAGCATCATAACATAAGCATCTTTCTGGGTAATAAATTAACTTTATGCCCATCTTTCTTTTTTTTTTCAGTGGAGAATTAATTAAGCATCTTGTATGTGCCCAATAGTCTGCTAGGTCCTGGGGGGAGAAGACCAATCTACAACGGCTAACTCTTTAAGATAGTGCACAAGTTCATTCATTCACTTTACAAACATGTACCGAGCCCTGCCGTGTGCCAGGTGCCGTGATTGCGGTGGAGAACGAGACTGCGAGAACCAGGCATCCTCCTAGGTTCCTCTGTTCCCCCTCCCTCCCCTTGTCCATGGGCATCACTGCTTGTTTATTTATCTATTTGTTTATTTTATTGTGGAAAAATATCCATAGCATAAAACTTATCATTTTAAGTGTACATTGCTAAGTTCATTGGCATTAAATATATTCCCATTCCTGTGCAATCTTCACCGCTACCCCTCTCCAGCACTCCTTCCATCTTGCAAAACTGAAACTCTGTACCCATCAGGCATTAAGTCCCCAGCCTGCGGCCCCTGGCAAATACCCTTCTGATGTCTGTCTCTGATTTTCACTAGTCTTGGCACCTCGTGCAAGTGGAATCGTACAGTGTTTGTCCTTTTGGGACTGGCTTATCTCACGGAGCATGACGTCCTCCAGAGGCACCCGTGTTGGGCATCGTTTGACTTCCTGAACGTCGCACGGGTCTGTCCTCCCTCTCCACCTCTCTGCCACCGCCTTGCCAAGGCGCCACCTCTCTCCTGGACCGTTGCAGCAGGGACTGTCAGGGCTCCTGGCCTCCAGTCCTGCCCTCTTCCCATGCTTGTTTCAAACCACCTCCAAAACGATCTTACATTCCTCTTTTGAAATTTTAGATTAGGTTTTAAAAAGGTATTAACGTGATACAGATACATGGTCATCAAAAATTGAAACAACATAAAAGAGTATAAAGTGAGAAGAACCATCCCTTAATATTCGCTTTCTGCATTTCTGCGTCAGCATTTGTGTCCCTGCACGACTTGCTTTCATTGTGCCAGTGTGCCGCAGGTGCCCACCCGCCCACTCCCCACCCTGACCGGACGCTCAAGGAGCTTCTCTCCTGATGGGCTTCCAGGGCTTAGTGCACATCCTTGGCCGTGAACCTTGGTCCACGTCCAGGTCAGTTCTGATGGAGCCAGCAGACTTCTCCCCAGGCCACCGGGCTGCATGGCCGTGGGCATTCCGGACCCCGGCCTCCACCATGGCTCCTGCAAGTGCAGCAAAGCTGGGAGGGGTGGGTCCGCTCCTATGAGCTCTTCTCTGGGGCCCTGCACTTCCTGCAGCTATTGGAAATGACGGTGTCAAATGGGGGCAAGGAAGAGTGTGCTCCCCTATGTCTTGCACAGGCATAAAAGGGCTAAGCAGGGCATGTCCTGGCCAGGGCCCAGTCACTGAGAGTCTGTGGCAGTCCCATGATCCACCTTGTGGCTCTGGCCCCTTCCAGCTATGTAATGTCCACTGACGCTCAGGTGACACACACCTTCACTTGGGCTGCTTCTGCTCTGTCTCTGTCTTGGCTGAGGTTGGACACAGGAAGTTAGAGATGGGTCATCCCTGGGAGGGGAAGCTGGAGCCGGGCGCTCAGGTGCTGGGGAGTGGCCATGGCTTTGCTGCACAGAGCAGCGTCCGCCTTCATGCATGGCTCATTCTCTCCTCCTCTTCCTTCTCTCACTGGGTCATGTGGCAGCCTCTGGGCATTCCCTCTGCTGCCACACACTGCACTCTTTGGTCTTCCCGAGCATCTCAGGATGTCCCCAAGTA
Organism: Cheirogaleus medius; assembly: GCA_008086735.1. Classification (NCBI taxonomy): domain Eukaryota; kingdom Metazoa; phylum Chordata; class Mammalia; order Primates; family Cheirogaleidae; genus Cheirogaleus; species Cheirogaleus medius. The sequence goes on from VBSM01003143.1 coordinate 44,074,552, forward strand.
AAGTAAAACCCAGCCTGGACAGGCACTGAATGGACAAGCTCTTCTCATCTAAAACCGAGGAAGGCAGGTCACCCTCTGAGCTCCTTCTCCATGTCCTCATGTGCCAGTGGCCTGGGGGCTTCCCTGTCTCCTCCTGTCTCCACTCTCTGGGGATTCAGAGGCCGCTCACAGAAAAGCCCCCCTCCCGGGTGTTTGGCAAGCTGGCGGGGGCAGCCTCCCGACCCCCACGGGTTGGCTGGAGCACTCCCACAGTGGGTTTCGTGCTCCCGTCTCTGCCCAGAGCTCCTCCACCTCCAGCCCCTGCCCTCGCTCAGCTCCTCTATTCTGTGCAGCTCCTCCTCCCGCCCGTGGGAAAGGCCGTGGGAGCCGGGCCTGCAACAGCCGGGGCCCATCCCCGCCGTGCTCTCGGCGCCCCCAAGCAAGGGGAGTGGAGTTTTGCTGCCTGATGCAATGTCTGGCAGGGCCGTCCCTTATCACAGCCGGCTTGCTGGGACGTCCCCCCTTCCCGAAGAGGAGGCAGAGATGGGCTGCGGTCCATCTGGGGCCTCAGTGGAAAGGCCTGGCTGGAGGCCATCCGAGTAGAAAACTCATTCTCTAGTGAGTCGCCTTGCCAAGTCACGAGGGGGGCCTCAACAGAAAGACCCCCAGGGAGAGCAGGGAAGGGAAGCCAAAGCCCTGCATGCTGGGGCTTGCCCGGCCTCAGCTCACAGCCCACTTTTCTTTCCACGTGTTCCCTCACTGCCATCTGCCTGGGATGCCTCAGGCTGTTTGCTGCCCTCCCCCAGAATAGCACACAGCTGGGAGAGGCTGGCACCGAAAGAACTCAAGAGACTGAATACGGGAAGCCCCAGGTGTGAAGTGTTGCCCAAGGCACACACCCACATGGTATCCGTCCACAGCGACACGCCTAGCACGAGTGCCTTGCACGGGCCCACGGAATACGCACATGATCGCAGCGCGGACACGTGGCTCCCTCATATGTGGCGCAACTGCTTTTTCTTTTTCCTCTTCATATTGTCTGTCAACTTAGAATGATTAAGCATCTTGCACTGGGCTAAATGCACTGGGAAATGCATTCATTCATTCATTCATTCAACAAGTATTTATGGAGCACCTACTCCATGCCAGGGACAGTTCAGGGAAGGCAAAGGTGGAGCAGACCGATGAAGCTGTCCTCATGGAGATGATGAAAGCGGCGGTCCACAGTACATGTCCATCTCTGCAGGAAATAAAGCGGGATGCTGAGGGGGAAGGGGGGGGAGGGGAAGTGGTCACCTCTGGATCAGGGGTCTGGGAGGGACTGCAGAGGAAGGGACACTCGAGCTGAGTCCTGACTGCTTAGAAGGAGCCAGCCAGAGGAGGTCTGGAAGAAGAGCCTGCCAGACAGAAGGACCAGCTGTGCAGAAGCCCCGGGCAGGGGATGGCAGGAAGGGCAGGGGCGGGGGTCTCAGGGGAAGAGGTGGGTGCGGTGAGCAGGGTCTGGATCTCAAAGGCTCTTGGAGGGCTTGTGTCTTACTGAGCAGAGCGTTGAGTGTTTTAAGCAGAAGCTGCTCCAGCGGTACCGGCATTGTCTGTGTGTCCGGGAAGCTTCCGTGTGGCTGAGGAGTTGGGTGATGGCGCAGCCGTGAGCAGGTGCTCACCCGCCCGGGTGGGAAGACTCCCACATGTGCTCCCAGAGAGGCAGGAGGGAGGAGGAGAGGGGTGTCGCGGAGCCAGCGGGCTGCAGGCCTTGGGGGGTAGGGTGTGGGCAGCGCAGCCTGGAGCATGGGAGACCCAAACTGGCCATGCCACAGCCACGCTAGAGCTACAGGAGATTGGTGACACTCTCAGGATGGGGAGGGATGGGGGCAGAAGCCAGCTGGGGCGGGCTGAGAGGTGGGAGGAAGTGGGACAGGGAATGACAGTGCCCTTGAGAACTGTATGGTAGTTACAGGTGGTGTGTGAGTCCGCGTCCCAGCCGACGGCCAGCAACTGGAGGGCCGTGTGGGTACTGAGCCCTCGGGGCAACTCCCGGCATCTGCCCGGGGCCTGGCACAGTGTGCACGCACCAGCTGGTGGCTGCCGTGCAGCGCTGTGCTTCTCTTCCCGCCTCTGGTGTCTGCTCTCAACGTGCGGAGCACCGGGCACGACGGCGCCTAGGGAGCTGTCCCACGCCCACGGCACCCAGGCAGAGCTGGGCTGGCACGTGACCTTGGCACTCTTCACCATTGGCCCTGGTGCCCCGCAAATGTGGCCTCTGCTGGGACACAGGCAGGGGGATGCCACCTTTTCCTGGACTGTCACGTAGTTGCTGGGGCGTTGAAGGGATGAAAAGTATCAAGTACTCGGGGCCAGGAGGGGTATCCACCACGCCACGAGAGCCCCCTGCAGGGCGGGTTCCGCCTGGGGCTTTGCTGAGTGACCCCCATCCGGGACCTGTCCCCTCCTTCATGACCTTGTGACTTCCTAGCCCTGGAGACCTCTTTCATCCCCACTGCCCACCCCCCGCCCCACTCTGAACCTCTAAATCTCCCGCACCTGCCCACCCTCTGCCCTGCTAGGCTTCCAAAGCCAAACGGGCAGCCTGCCTGGGGCGGGGCGAAGGAGCCAAGAGCCTGCCCTTGTGTTTCATGTCAGAGTTGCTTGAAATCCTTGCTTCTTCCTTTTAGGGCAGTGTCAGGAAGGATCTTCGGAACCCTGCATTGTTCTGGGGCTGAGGAGGCTGGGACGGCAACTCAACAATAGAAATAGTCCCTGGAAGGGAGGGTAGGAAGAGGTTCAGGAGTTAGTCATGAAGGCAACCCAACTTCTAAATCTTAACCAAAGATGCTAGAGCCAGAAGGGAGAGGGCAGCTGGGGCATCTCCCCCCACCCACTCCTGCCTTTTCACCTGTCTCCTATTTAGTGAATAGTTACGACGCACCAGATATGTTCCTCACAGCAACCTTATGCAGGAGGGACTGCCCTTTTCATGCTACAGGTGAACAAACGGAGGCCCAGAGAGGTTAAGTCACTTACACAAGGTTGCACAGCATGGCAGAGGCATAGGAAGGACTAGAACCCAGCACTTCTGACCCGAGCTCCTTTTTCTTCCCTCACATCATCAGACCCAGGCAACTTGGATCTGAGAGCTGAGAGGGCAGAAAGTCAGGATTTCAACACCTTGTGCTCTGAAGACTCAGTGTTGGGTCTCACCCACTCAATGGGACAGGTGGCCTCACACCCTTGACGGGCTAAACAGCAAGCTTGGGAAATGTGGCCCCACTGGTCATCCTACACACTCATGTCAGCAGCCCGCCAGGCACCATGCTAGGCACCAGCCTCCACAGAGTCACTCACCAGGGATTTGTTAAGACAGCTGGTATGTGCCAGGTGCGATCTAGATGCTAGTTCCAACTTCAGCGAGCTTGCAGTCCGGGAAAGTAGCACAAACGCCCAACTGGAGAGCCCCAGCAAAGAGCTAGGATAGGAGTCCCTGGGGTGCACCAAGAAACTCGAGTGACTTGGACCTGGGAGAGGTGGTCAGGAGCTGCTGCTGGAGCAACCTTGGGCAGGTTGCTTAATCTCTCTCATCCTCAGTTTCCTGATCTGTAAAATGGGCAAGTTGCTACCTAACAGGGCTTTGTGGAGAATTTGGTGGGGGATGCAAGTGCTTAGCATGGCACCTGGCCCAGAGAAGTGAGCACTCAGTAAGCTCCAGCTACCCATGTCGTTCTGTTTGGCCCTCCCAGCCAGAGTGTCAGCCCCGTGGGGGCACAGGCCACGTCTGCTTGTGCACTGCTGTATTCTCAATGCCTAGACCAGAGACCAGCACATAACAGGGCTCAGGAAATATTCATTTAACGAGTTGATGAGAAAAGCCCAGGAGAATTAGGAAGAGGTAGGTCTATTCCAGCTGCCCTGGAGCTGGCCTGAGGCTGTCCCTCCTGGGCCCCTCTCTACCCCTCCACTTATACTCAGGAAGTACCCCCAGCACCCTTGGCCTCAACACAGCGGGGGACCTCCACTCCCACTGCCAGGGTGCCCATCTGCTTATCCACATTTGGAACCCCCACCTCACTGCTTTCACCAAAGGACGGATTTTTCTGGCTATTCCTGAAGCCACTTCATTGCATGATGAAAGTACAGCCCTGGGACCCTCCTTTCTGCCCTCCCACTCCCCTGAGTCAACATCAGCCACTTCCCTTGGGAAAAATCCATCTTTTCCAAAAAGAGCGACAAGCAGTAATGGCAAGAAAGAGCCAGGTGCCCTGTGCGAGGTCACAGTAAGATGTTCCCAAACTCCAGATTGGAGCAGGTGGTCCCCATGCATGAGTGTCCTTATGGAGAAGGGGGATGGGCTTTCAGAATCGTGGCGGAACAGGGCGCGTGTGATGCTGCTGATGGTGATGAGGCGGAATGAAAGAAACGGTCACTCGGGCTCCATGGGGCAATGCTGTATCGGCTCCGGCTTTAAAAAATACATATGGCTTTAGTTGAGAGTCATTTATTCCTTTATCCATATGTGTCATTCAGCACCTGTGTTTGGGTATCTCTATCCTAGCCCAGAATAAGAGACAAGGAGAGGCCCAGACACACGTCCCATCCCCTGCGAAGGGATATTCAGCATTGACCAGTTGTCACTTTAGGACAAAGCATCGGGTACTAATGGGAGTCTTTGCACAGTCGGGGGGCTGTAGGGAGCCCTAACCTAGCTTGCCCAGAAATCGGAGACCTGAAGACTACCGCCGTGTTAAGGATTTTGGTAGAATGTATGTGCTATGGTGGTTTTTTTCTCTTTAGTTAACTTTTAAACATTTATACATACACATGGTAAAATGTCTAACAGTGCACGATGTTACTCAGTAAACAGAAGGCTCACCCGCCATTCTCACTCCACCCACCCATCCCCCTTCCCAGCGTCAACCATGGTTACCACACCTGTGTGTCCCCGCAGTCACAGCCCGTTTGTATCCAGCATCTATATTTTTCCCACTTTTTTTCCCCCGAATGGGATCATAATACATCAGAGGTTCTCAACCTGGGATGATTCTGTGCCCCCTCCCACCTCCCCACCCCCAGAGGACATTTGACAATGTCTGGAGACGTTTATGATTGTCACAAATGAGCGGGGGAGGGGGGATGCGCTGGCATCTGGTGGATAGAGGCCAAGGATGCCCTTAAACATTCTGTAACGCACAGGACAAGCCTCCACAACAAAGAATTATCTGGTCCAAAACGTCAACAATGCTGAGGTTGAGAAACCCTGTCCTATGTAAAAACACTGTGTCTGTACCTTGATTTTTTTAAATATGTATTTTGTGGATTATTCACATTAGCATTTATAGAGCCACCTGATTAGTCTTTGTGGACACATAATAATCCATCGCATGGATGCGTGGCTGTTTTTTATTTAGGTGTCTGCAATCTTCTGCTATTGTAAATATTTATGCTGCAAGGAATATTCTTTTCCATATGTGTGCCTTTGCCCTTTGAGGTCAAGGGAGAAATTGATGAAGGTGGGATGGATGAATTGGAGAGTTTGTTAGCATTTTAAACGACCTGCTCAAGAGACCTCAGGTCTTTTGGGGACATAGTCTGTCTGGAGAATGGGTCTGGGGTCCTGGCTGCTAAAAAGGGTGGGGGTCCTCAAAAGTCTGGTGGAGAAGCATCCTCTAGGTTCCTCGTCTACAGACAAGGGTGTCCTGACCGCCTGTCTCTCCACAGCACGAGGGTGTCCCCCACCTGAAGACGACGAGCCAGGTCCCGAGTGATGCCCCTGAGCTGAATGTCCACGGCCGGCCTGAGGAGTCCCCACAGCCCCACATTTCCCATGGAGAAAGGACTCTCTTTGCCCCAGGACTGCCGGGACTTTGTGCACAGCCTGAGGATGAGGGGCAAATATGCCCTTTTCTTGGCTTTTGTGGTGATAGTTTTTGTCTTCATTGAAAAGGAAAATAAAATCATATCAAGGTGAGGGACACAAGTACAAGTCTCCCTTATAAGGTGGGCCGGGTGGGGACAGAGAGGTGACTGCAGGGTTCTCTGTGGACCTGCAAATGCATTTCTTCAACCAGTCATCACCAGGCCCCTCCCATGTCCCAGGCAGTGGGTCATGCACACGTCCTCACGACTGCACAGGGTGACACTCGGGCTCTGGACTCAGGCAGCCTGGGTTGGAATCCTCCACCTTGATCCTTTCGAACTGTGACAGCTTACGCAAGACACGTCATGTTTCCTTCCCTTCCTTCCTTCCTTCCTTCCTTCCTTCCCTCCCTCCCTCCCTCCCTTCCTCCCTCGCCTTCCTTCCTTCCTTCCTGGATTTATTAAGTCATACTGCTAATTGCGTTAGCAAAAGATCAATGTAAAAACACCACAATTCTGCAACTGTCAATTAAAAAAAATTTTGTTCTATTGGTTGAAAGATCCAACATTGTATTCTTGCCAGTGAGTTAAGTTGTTCAGAACATCTGGCCAGGTGCAGTGGCTCACGCCTATAATCCCAGCACTCTGGGAGGCCAAGGTGGGAGGATCGCTTGAGCTCAGGAATTCAAGACCAGCCTGAGCAAGAGCAAGAGAGAGACCCCATTTCTAAGAAAAAGAGAAAAATAAGCCAGGTGTGGTGGTACGCACCTGTAGTCCCAGCTACTCAAGAGGCTAAGGCAGGACAATCACTTGAGCCCAGGAGTTTAAGGTTGTAGTGAGCTGTGATCACTCCACTGCACTCTCACCCAGGCAATAGAGCAAGACTCTTGTCTCCAAAAAAAAAAGTTGTACAGAACATCATTAGTGCTAGCACAGTTTACAGAACCTCACAGACCCAAAGGAACATTATTAGGCAAAGCAACAACAGGAAGTGTGTATCCATGTGGGTTAGGTAAAGATGGTCAGTCTTAGTCAAGTGACAAGTAATCTGGCAAGACAGTGACATTAAGAAGGCTCATCGTTTAAGAATATCTAAAGTATTTTTAAAACTGTAAAGCAATGCATGATTTTTACACCTAGTTACTAGAAAACTAAGGAGAGCACTTATTAGCTTTGAATAAAGTAACATGAAAACAGGAAAGCATTTTTACTAATCTGTAAAAAAATTTCTAATGCATTATGAGAAAGATTTCATAACACAAGGAGGCATATTGCTCATTAAGAAGGGGTTCTAGCCAGGTGCAGTGGCTCACACCTGTAATCTCAGCATTTTGGGAGGCTGAGGCAAGAGGATTGCTTGAGCCCAGGAGTACAAAACCAGCCTGGGCAACATAGCAAGACCCCCTCCGTCTCTTAAAAAAAAATTTTTTTTTTAAATGGCCAGGCGTGATGGTGTGACTCTCTAGTCCCACCTACTTGGGAGGCTGAGGCAGGAGGATTGCTTGAGCCAAGGAGTTTGGAAGCTGCAATGAGCCTCTATGGTGCCACTGCCCACAAGCCCTGTCTCTAAATAAATAGATAAATAAATAAATAAATAAATAAGGGGTTCTATAAGAAAAATTCTAAATTAGCAACTAAGGGAATGACCAGTTCAAAGACGAACTAAATGCCCAGTTTGGGAGGGATGGCAGGTGTAAGAGAGAGGAAAAGCTTAAGAAAACACTTACTGATAATACCAATACTTCACATTGCTGGGTCTTCAATTCCTCTTCTATAAAATGTAGTTAATGGTAAGACCTCCCTTGTTATATAAAGATTAAATAAGACGTAAAAACATTTAGCCCAGTGCCATTATTTGCTGGCTGTGGCTATTACTATTAATTTACTTCCTGGCCTAGAATGATGCCTTGTGTCAGCAGCACATCCTCTATGCAAGTCTTGACGTCATGTGTGAGAATGAGCCCGAGGATAGGCAGGATACACTGGTGGGCAGGGCTTCCCCGTACATTGTGTATTGCTCAACTCCAGGGAAGTGTCCCTCAAATAGGCTGCGCCGTGAACGTCCCCACCCCCTCTTGGGTGGGCCGTGTACCACTGTGTGCAGTGGGCCTGTTAGGTACAGAAAGATTTCTTAGACCTGTTCTCCTCCCAGGCACGAGCCTTCCAAGAAAGCACTGGCCAGGATAGGTAGGTCAGCCAAGATCCGGCTGTGTAGCAGACACTGTCAACACCCCACCTGGGTCACTTGGCATGAGCTGTCCTAATTCATGCCTACTGCATCCTACTGTGAGCCCCTACAACTCCACACCTGAGAGCTTTCTCTGCACCTGCACGCTGGCAAGCCAGGAGTACCAAGGAGAAATGTCTCCCAGAGTTTTCCCCTGGGGCATATTGAGCCTTATGTGCCCCAGGGGTAGCCTGCTCTATAGCAGCACACCCCCATCGACTTCTTTTCCTCCCCTGCCTCACTCCCCCACCCAGTTTTCCCTGCGATCATGTCCCAGATAAGCTACTTGCACGCAGCTCCTGGTCTCAGAGTCTGCTTTTGGGGAAACCCAACTAAGCCAGGTTTGGGTGGTTGGCTTGGAAGACTCCTGAGAGCTGCGCAGGAGATGGGGTTCCCAATCAGCCACTGACCATGGTCTTCCCTTGTCCTCACAGGGTCTCGGACAAGCTGAAGCAGATCCCCCAAACCCTAGCGGATGCCAACAGCACCGACCCAGCCCTGGTCTTGGCTGAGAACGCGTCGCTCTTGTCCCTGAGCGAGCTCGATTCAGCCTTTTCCCAGCTGCAGAGCCGCCTCCGCAACCTCAGCCTGCAGCTGGGCGTGGAGGCCGCGGGGGAGGAAGAGGAGGAGGCCGAGCCCCGCCGATCCGGCCCGCCCCGGCGCCACGTGCTCCTCATGGCCACGACGCGCACGGGCTCCTCGTTCGTGGGCGAGTTCTTCAACCAGCAGGGCAACATCTTCTACCTCTTCGAGCCGCTGTGGCACATCGAGCGCACGGTGTCCTTCGAGCCGGGAGGCGCCAACGCCGCGGGCTCGGCGCTGGTGTACCGCGACGTGCTCAAGCAGCTCTTCCTGTGCGACCTGTACGTCCTGGAGCACTTCATCACGCCCCTGCCCGAGGACCACCTGACCCAGTTCATGTTCCGCCGGGGCTCCAGCCGCTCCCTCTGCGAGGACCCGGTCTGCACGCCCTTCGTCAAGAAGGTCTTCGAGAAGTACCACTGCAAGAACCGGCGCTGCGGCCCCCTCAACGTCACGCTGGCCGCCGAGGCCTGCCGCCGCAAGGAGCACATGGCCCTCAAGGCCGTGCGCATCCGGCAGCTGGAGTTCCTGCAGCCGCTGGCCGAGGACCCCCGGCTGGACCTGCGCGTCATCCAGCTGGTGCGCGACCCCCGGGCCGTGCTGGCCTCCCGCATAGTGGCCTTCGCCGGCAAGTACGAGACCTGGAAGAAGTGGCTCGCCGAGGGAGAGGACCGGCTGAGAGAGGAGGAGGTGCAGCGGCTGCGGGGCAACTGCGAGAGCATCCGCCTGTCGGCCGAGCTGGGCCTGCGGCAGCCCGCCTGGCTCCAGGGCCGCTACATGCTGGTGCGCTACGAGGACGTGGCGCGCAGGCCCCTGCAGAAGGCCCGAGAGATGTACCGCTTCGCCGGCATCCCCCTGACCCCGCAGGTGGAGGACTGGATCCAGAAGAACACCCAGGCGGCCCGCGACAGCAGCGGCATCTACTCCACCCAGAAGAACTCCTCGGAGCAGTTCGAGAAGTGGCGCTTCAGCATGCCCTTCAAGCTGGCCCAGGTGGTGCAGGCCGCCTGCGGGCCCGCCATGCGCCTCTTCGGCTACAAACTGGCGCGGGATGCCGCCTCCCTCACCAACCGCTCCGTCAGCCTGCTGGAGGAACGGGGCACCTTCTGGGTCACGTAGGGGGCCTGGAGCCCTGTGTACCCCTCCTGGTAAAAGGCCCGCCCTGCCTTCCTCACACCCAGGCCAGCGGTGAAATGCGGCCCTCGCTGAGGGCGGGTGGGACGCTGCTCCGTGAGCAGGCAGCCCCTCGCTGTAGCAGTAGGCCCCCAGCCAGCTAGCGTCCAGCCACGGCCACAGGCCCTGGGGTTTCTCTCTGAGAACAGGACAGTGCCTGGGCCCTTTGTGGGACGTCACACCCAGACCTGAGGGGCTACAGCCTCCTGGGTAGGCCCAGACAGGCTAGGGACTATTGACAAGCCTCTTTCTCTCTCTCTCTCTCTCTCTCACAGACACACACACACACACATCAATGCCTGGAGACCCTGTGGGCCAGAGTCCACATATTTAACAACCAGGAGGGGTGTAGGCACTGGCAAGTCCCAGTCGCCCCCTCCCCCAGCACCCCCCCCCCACTATTGCAAACCTTTCTTTTCTGGATAGTGGGGAAGTCTGTCTGGGTGGGCCCTTGGGGAGATGCTGGGACAGCCCAGGGTATCAGGGGTGGCATTTGAGGCTCATAAGGTGACAGTGGCTGTTTACCTGCCAGTACAGAACGATTCGATATCTTCATAAATGGGCCAGCTGTTCTGGTTACTGATGGATATCAGCCCTGTGTAGAGCAGCACACACACGTGAATATAAAGATATCCATTATCAGCAGACCACACACACAGAAGCGCACCGTACAAGCACACACACAAGCACACACACAGACACCCTTTCCCGCTGTTTATGCCCACAGGGTTTATCTGTATCACACATCTAAAGAGAAGCCTTTAATTGCATTTTTAGGACTATTTAGAGAGGCAGAGAAAGCAAACACAGTGGAGGCAATCACACGGTTCCCTGCCCAGGTTTGGGACTGAACAGATTCAGAACTGCGGAGTCCAAAGCCCCGCCCACCTTGGATTCTAGTGGCTACCTCCTCTGACCCACCCTCCACGTCCTCACGGCTGGCAGGCCGGGTGTTTTGAAATGGTGTGGCCAAAGGCCCGTTCAGCTCAGCTGGCTCCCTGAGAACATGTCCATATTTGAAGGTTGCCTGGGGCCTGACTGGCAGAAGCAGCTGTGGTCCCTGGAGACAAAAGGCAGCTCACGGTCCTGCCATTTCCAGCCAGGCGTCAACTGGGATAGGGCCAAGAAGAAAGTAGAGTGCTCTTGGGGGAGAAGTCCCATCAGGATGTGCCCCTCCCCTGAGAAGCCTGCCTTCTCCCTCGTGGACAGAGGTCAGCCAGTTGGTCACCATGGTTACAACCAGTATCTGGAATTCCTCCCTTAGGGCTCTGGGAAGAGTATTGCTCAACTCGGGATGGGCTGGGCGTTTTATTTAGGGATTTTAGGTTATTTATGGCTTAGTGTCTTATTTTGTGGTTTTGTTTTTGGTTTTGTTTCTGTAGGACTGTGGCCCTGAAGCAGTCTGGGCTATGAGGGCCCGAGGGGGGCTGGGGAAGCCAGCAGGGAGCACTTGGCTGCTGGAAGAGGGAAAGGGTAGGAGAAGGAGACTTCCCCAAGAAGGATGGAGCCTAGGTGGCCACGTGGCAGCCCACAGTGTCCCACGGGCTTTTCTGTTTGCACCCCATATGGAATGAATCTCAGAAACTACTAGTGTTCTTGCTGAGTGTCCAGAAGGAGTATAAATAGTGACCCTTACCCCCTCTCTGAGAAGAGGATAGATTTGAAAATCCCTCCTGGGCCCTCACAGGTTTCCTGGGGGGCCAGGGGTCTTATGACTAAGCAGTGAGTATCTCCAAAGTGGAAGCCCTTCCCCACTCCCACCCCACGCAGGAAGCGGAACTCAGTACTGCCTCGGAGCTTGCAGGGAGCTTCACCATGGGCTGCTCTGCTCTGTTTTTGATTTCCTGGACAACCTCTTTGTCAGATACAACCCATTATCAAACCCGCAGGGCTGAGTTTTGGTTTGAGTAATACGGACACCAGAGAAGTACAGGATCTGAGTCCAGCTGGCATTGCTGTGGGGAAGGGAAGCGTGTGTCCCGGCACAAAGCCACTGTTTGAGGACAGGAGCCATCCTGTGGGATTTGGTAGGATCAGTGTATTTGAGCTGCGAGTTCTCTATCACCAGGGACTTTAGTCATTCAAGGAGGTCTCCACTCTTGGTTTTACAGTCCAAGAATAAGTTGTGCAGGGAGATGGTTCTAATTTGGAGTTCAAAGGGACACCAGTTCTGGAAACACGACCGTGGGGCAGAGTGGGGCCAGGATGTTTCTGGCAGGCCCAGAAGTGCTGACCATTCTTCCCCAGTCTCCACCCTGCCCCCTCCTCGGTTCCCCACTGGAGCTGGGGGCCAGCCATCTCCATCTGAGGCTCTTCCTAGGGTCCCTCTTGGTGTGGGGACAGCCAGCTTCTTCCTCCCTTCCTGTGCCTCTGGGGCCAAGGCCCTGTCTCAGCTCTGTGAGGACGGTACTGAGAATGGACCTTTCGGACTTCTCAGGACTTTGACAATGTGCACGTTGCAAGTTGACTTAATTTATTTATTTTGTGAAAAGAGACAGAAAATACCTTATTATTTGCAGGGACTCAAAGCGGTACCCAAATCAAGAAAGACAAAAGAACAGAAACCATTCACACACACCATACATACAAGGACACCCAAAGAGAATTCGGAATACAAGAGGGGAGTGAACCAGCATCATGGTGGCCCCAGGACATTGTTAAAGGAGAATGCTTGGTTTCTGTCTTGTGGATTTGAAGATGCAACCCTGGGCCCTTTCTGTTGTGTTACCTTTGCCCAGGGGGTCTGAGACAGGGCACGACTTAAATGGATGGGTATTGCCTCGAAATGGATCCTCCTGGGGCTCAGTGATGCTCTGGGAGCCCTCGGGTTTTGGAGGACAGCGTGGGGGGACCTACTGGCTTTACTCTCTGTGGACGTGGTTGGAGTCGTGCGTTTGGGGTTTTCAGTGGGGATGGAGCAGGTGGTCCAGCTGGGGGCAGTGGCCAGCCCCGGTTGCTGCTGCGTTCCAGCTGGCCCCACCAACAGCCTTCCTGTCCGCAGAGCCTACCTACCTGGAGACAGGGGGAGCAGCGAGGCCTCCCCTTCACCGGCCACCAGCTTCCCCAGCACGAAAGGCCCATGCAGCAATGAGAGTACTCATTCTCCTTCTTGCCGGTGAGCTCTTTAGCACAGCCTGGGTAGGCGGTTCAGAACGTCCCAGGTCTTAGTGAGACAGGACAGTGTCTAACACATGAAGGCCATGGCCCCGCTGCCTGCCCATAAACCGTGGAGTGGGCAAGGACCCTGGGGTGTCCTTTGGAGTAGTCAGTGGAGGGCACGATCCCCAAGTCCCCAGGAAAGGGAAAGAGGAGCCTGGCTGTGCAGCTCTGTAGCACACCCAAGTTCAACTTACTCTCCAAGGGCTGAGGCACATAAGCAAATTCTAACCTTTGTCCCTTTGTGTGACACACACACTTGAAAATAAATAACAAAGTGACAGAAAAGAAATGTTTCATGACGAGTTTACTCCACATCTGCCAGCACCCTCAGCCTGGGGGCTCCTGCCAGAGGCTGATGTGACAGGCACCTGCATTGAGGGGTTCATGAGTGCAGCCACGTCACCCCTCAACTGCTCGCGGTGTCAGAAGTAGTGGAAGCCACTCTTTACCTCAAAAGCACAAAGCAGAATTGGCAACTTCACATTTAAGAGCTTCAAGATCCTTTTGGTCTTGTGTCCTTTGGCATCCCCACGGGGGACAAATTTGTTACGTATTCCCATGGATGCAGACATGGCGACATCTTCCCGGGCCTAGCTCATGTTGTAGACCAGGCACTTTATGCGAGGAATAGAATGCCCCTGTAGGCCTCTTCCTCCAACATTGGGCTTGAGCTGGGCACCCCCTGAAGTCTCCGTCTCATCTGTATATTCTCGTCCAAGTTTGCCTGGATCCCCTGCTCCCTCCTGGATCCTGCACATGCTGTGTTTTTGCCAAGACCTCCGCCCTATATCGTGTTTTCATGGCCACATGCTACAAGACACCCCCCTCATGGCATACTTGGCCATAGTATATACATATGTGTCTGCACTTGTGCATATGTAGTGTGTAGCTCATTCTGCTCAGCCTCTGGCTCCCCCACAGGTTGCTCCCAGCCCCTCTTGCCGTCGTCATCCCAGATGTCCTTGCCGTGGCCACAGACAATCTGCCGTCTCCTGGAAACGCTAGGGCTGCCCTTCAGGGAGCTGGCCTCTGCCGGCGGACAGGGTCTGCTTTGCGGAATAGAATGTGAACCCATCGCCTGATGGCTTACTTGACTTATTTAATTAAAAATGAAAACATGCAATGAGCAAAATCTGCCCTGTGTCTCTGCGTTTCTTTTGCATTTGCTCTCAGTAGCAATTGGGTCATAAAAATTAACAGGAAAAAAATTAACAGCAGCAGGAAAGAGGTGACTTCCAGCATGAAGTGTGGGGCGTGAAGAACGTTCTTTATGTTAGGAGGCTGGTGGGGGCTGTGCTTGGAGGAGCCAGCTGCAGGGATGAGGGGTGTGCCCAGGTGTCATGGGTCAGGGACAGGAGAAGTAGGTCAGCAGTCAGGAGACCTGGGGACAAGGCTCAGCTTTGCACTATCTGGCCCTGGAATAACTCACTTTATCTGGGCCCCAGTTTGCTTTTAGAATGAAGGGTGTAATCAGTGGTTTACAACCCTTGTTCCAAAAAGCCCCTTTAGGAATGTAAAAGTCAGGCTGTAAGGGCAGGCAGCCAAGGGAGGCCTGCATTGCTCTGCTTTGCAGGTTGAGATCGTGCTTAAGATGTGTTTGGCCTTCAGCAAAATCTCAAAAACCACTGGAGGCGATTGCTAAGGACCTTTCAGCTAAGAGATTTAATGGAGTCTTCAAATTGCAATTACATTGCTCTATCAGTCACAACAACTTTCATTCAAGTTAGATTTCGGCCCCTCTTGTCTCCTAAGAGCTACGTGGGGGGAGAAGGGAGAGTGTTCACTGGGCACACAGGAAGCCAGAGCTGGGGGGGCTTTGTGGGTCTAGGGGGGTGGCGGAGGCAGGAACAGCAGCAGTGGGCAGTGGCAGAGCAGAGCTGAGCGATGGGGGGATAGTGTTTCGAATTTGGGGCGGTGACGACACAGTGAGGCATGATGCGTGGGAATAGGACGCCTCCCCCCAACCTCACACCTGTGTCTCTGCCATTTCACCCAGCCCAGGTTTGGAACCTCAAACCACTTCTTTCCCATCCCCTAAAATATTTGAGTCTAGACAATGTCATCCCAACCAGAATAGAAGCTCCAACTGCAGGAAGATGCTATTGCTGTCTCCCCTGCCTGCTCTGGGGACTGGATATAGTTAGTTTAATTTCTAGGCTGCGTTTCCTACCACAAATGATCCCCTGGACAAACAAATTGCCCTAATCGCAGAGCCGAGAAGCTAGACACCTCCCCACCCACCCGCCCCTTCAGTTTCCTCCCCATCCCCCATTCTCAGACCCCTTTGGGATCCTGAATCTTCCTCTCCTACACCCCAATTGACCCAGCCCTGGGAGTGAGCACTTAGAGTCCCAGCTGGAACCCAGCTGGGGAGCACTTTGATCAGTAGGGACCTGGGAGCTGGGGCCTGTGCAGCTGTCCAGCCCTGGAGCCTGGCAGTGCATCCCCAAGTATGTTTGAAGGAATTGTGGTCGCAGGATTGCTCTTGCAAAGTCACAGTGTGACACATTAGTGTATTAAAGGCTCTGAGTGGGCCTGCTTTCCTCTGATGGACGGACACAGCCTTGAGGATTTGCTGTAGAGAGAACCACGTTTGTGAGTTGAATTCCTTTATCATGAAAACCTTTCTCTGTGTGTGTGGCTTTTCTTGTTTGTTTGGTTTTTGGGTTTTTTGGGGGGTTTTTTGGGTTTTTTTATTTTTATTTTTTTTGCCAAACAACAATATTTTCAAGACTCTGACATTCTACAGAAGAGTCTGTAGCTACCAGAAGCCTGCAGCTGTAAGTGTGTAAAAAGCCACAGGAAGCGGACAAGAAGGTGGTGGGTGAGGTGACTGGGGAGAAAAGGTCCAGGTCGGGTCTAAGGGACCATCCCACCTTCATGACACTCTCACGGAGCTGCAGGTGGGGGGCAAGAGAAGCCTTCAGGGGTTGCAGCAGCCTCAGGGGCACTGTGGGTGGGAGTCCAAGGCCCCAGGGTATCCAAGCTGCTGTCACAAAGCCTCCTTGGCCCTTGGTTTCCTCAACTCAGCCCACACCTGTGGGGCTTCCCTGGCATTACTCAAAAGATGGGGTGACCCCCACAGAGAGTGAGGACCCTGGAGAACCAGGCCAGGCATAAACACCACGGGACACTATTTATCTGAGATACAGGAGTCTGGGATAGTTCTTAAAGGAGCCATTTCTGCAACAGCTGGACAAAGGTTACCAACAGTAAATAGGTTCCCTGGAGGTGTGATCCCCTGGTAGCTAGTAAAACCTTTGCTGACCGCGGCTGCGCGGTTTATTGGAAGAAGTGGCAGTAGTAAAGGCCCAGCGGGCGAGGGAGGAGGAGGATCTGCCCAAAAAAATTGGTTGGAGGGGAGAAAGAAGGACTGAGGGGGAAGGAGGGAGAGGGAAGAGAGGAAGGAAAGGAGGAACGGTGACAATAAGGGTGCAATCTGATGCCAGTGGAGGGGAGGAAGACAGCCACAGGCACAGTGCCCAAGAATTTAGGGGACTGTCAGGCCAGGCCAACAAACCCAGGTACACATGCGGCCCTGCACACCTCTGGCCACGGGCCACATTTGCCACATGGATGTGTGGTCCACACAGTGTTTGTTTTTGTTCTTAACAATTGGCATTAGAGGCCAATACTTTAAAATGAGGAATTTTATATAAAAATCAGATTTCTGATTTCTCTTAAAAATCGGGTGTCTTGGTTTGCATTACACCACAAGCTGACAGGGGGATGAGGGTTTGGGAGCAAAATGGTTTATCTGGGAGCTGCAGACAGCTGGCAAGGGAGGAGGGGAAGGAGCATTCAGCAAAGGGTGCGGTGTTAAGCCAGGTGCCAGCTTGGGGGATCAGAGCAGAACCCCTCGGGCATGGTGTGAAGCCTGTGCCTTGGAACTGCCCACCCGAGGGCGAGCCGAGGGAGGCTGGTGTATCCCCACACAAACCTGCCCTTGGAGAGAATTGGTCCCCCCCGCATAGCCCGTGGGCCCAGCAGAACAGCACTGAAGAACTCTGGAAAAGGCCATTCTGCCCAGAGGCAAAGATCTGGGTAGCTGGAAGTTTCCACAGCCCGGTGAGAGGTGAGGTGTGAGGGAGGGGCAGGGCCTGACAGCATCCACACCCCGGGTACTCTGACTCCCTCTAAGGGGAGAAGGGCAGGGTCCCCTGTCCCCCGGGCCTCCCCAGCACCCAGACAGCGTGCCCATTGCCATTTATCACAGCACTTGCACTGATGTTTTACTTCCAACAAGCTGTCTTCTCTGCGAATCCATGTCTGTCCAAACTGAGGAAGCGGCAGGCCAAGAGGGCCACAGCTGCCATGCCAGTCATTGTGACATCTCCCTAGCTACTGCAGGCATCTGAGTTTTCAACCCCAGTGGAATGCTGGGGTCTAGGCTGGCTCTCCTGACAATGCCCACCCTGGGTTCCTTACCGCTTAGACCTCAGGATAAGTGGGTTGGTCTGGAAACCACAGGCCCTGCCTGGGTCTGGCTGGTCAGCCTACCACAGAACGAAATACCTGCTTGCTGCCTCGCCCACCTTGGCTTCGCCTACCCACCTGAGCAGGTGGCCAAAATGGGCAGTAAGGAAGACATAGGTGCTTTAGCCCACCTGGAGGGTGGACAGGGCCAGGCCTGCATCCAGTCCATGCCAGAGCTACCCCCCTGAAAAGGTTTCAGCCTCCTGCCCCAGCGCACATGGTGGGGCGTGCTCACCTGTGGGGCACACAGGTGTCTTGGGCACGCTCTTGCTGGGCTCAGTATGGCAATGCCCAGTGCCTGAGCCCAGTTGCTGCCCCGTTCTCTCCCACCCAGGAAAATGCAACAGATTGACGGGACACAGCATATGCAAAGACCTGGAGAATGAAGGAGATGCAGGGAGTTTGGGGACCAAGGAGCAGTTTGCTGTGTCTGAGGTGATGATGAGATGAATGTGCAGAAGCCTCTCAGCTGTACTAAGAGGAAGGGGTTAGGCTTATTCCTAAGAGATACAGGGAGCAGTTGAAAGGCAGCGTGAGGCAGAGTGGTTTGGCCTGATCAATTGTCTCCCACTTTATGGATGAGATGAGTGAGGCACAGAAAGCTGAAATGACCAACAGTATGGGAAAGTGGATCCATGCCACTCATCCTCACAGAGACCCCAGGCCTAGGATCCTTCTGTCCTGTCCTTGGCCTTCAGTCTCTCGCCTCAATCTGTTAAGACCCCACAGGGTGTGTGCTGTGGTCTGAACATCGCCCCAAATTCACATGTCAAAACCTAACCTCCGATGTGATAGCATTAAGAGGTGGTGTCTTTGGGAGATGATTGAATCCTGAGGGTGGCGCCTTCGTGAATGGGATTATCGATTTTATAAAAAGGCTGCAAGGAACTAGCGATCACCCCTGTTTGCCCGTCCACCGTGTGAGGACTCAGCGCTCATCCCTTCCGGAAGAAGCAGCAATCAAGCACCGTCTTGGAAGCAGAGAGCAGCCCTCACCAGACACCAAACCTGCAGCACCTCGATCTTGGACTTCCCTGCCTCCAGAACCGTGAGAAATAAATTTCTATTGTTTATCGATTGCCCAGTCTGTGGTGTTTTGTTATAACAGCACAGAGGGACTAAGACACCATGTGAGTGCCGTGAAACAAGCCCAGAACCAGAGGCTTCCCTCCTGCAGAACAAGCCCAATCCCTTTCCCATGTGCCAGCTTTTCAAAGTCTACCCCAAGTCTGCTCTTCTCCAGGCTCGAATAGCAGCAATGTGTCCTAGCTGTGTGACCCTGACCCTGACCGGCGACTTGCCCTCTCTGAGCCTTGGGTTGCTCACGTGTAGCACAGGGAAAATAGGAAGGGCAGGGTGATGTACGTAGCATGCATGGCTCCGGGTGACCCTGGAATGAACAGTGGCCACCATCACTTGAAGATGGTTGGGGCCCTTCACCCATGCCAGCCCTTGTCTGCACGTCTCTCTCTTAATCACTGAATCCACACATATTTTGAAGTCTGGAACGGAGGCCCAAGAAGAGCTTATAACAGAACTGGGGGGCCTGATAGAATGAGTCCCCCAGCATCTGCCCCAGGCAGGCAGGCTGCCTCCTGCAGGACAAACACCGAAAACCAGAACTGAGGTTCCAGGGTCGGACCCTGAGATGCCCCACGGAGCATCTCCCAGAGTTTGGATGAATGAGTAGAGGCCGGTTTTCTCTTTTCTTCTGGAAGTGTTCATTAATTCCACTTCTATTTTTCAACATTCTCTTTCCCCCGACTTGATGTTGATTCGTTTAAGCAGTTTCCCTCCCAGGAAAAGAGGCCCCTCTGCCATCTGCCTCTGTGAGTGGAGAGACGACACTTGGGGACCAAGAAGACACTGGTTTCCATCAGTGTGTTCAAAACATTGCCTGAGGGGCGGCGCTTCTCCCTCCTGGTCCTGGCCCTGCCGGGTCTGGCTGGCCAGCTGGTGGCATGTTCACACTGGACCAGGAGCCCGCCACTTCCTGGCTCAGGTGCTGCTTGGCTGGGGGGCAGAGGGACTGCTGAGAACACATGTGCCAGGACTAGCCTGTGGAAGTGGGAATCCAAGCAGCCCATTCGAGAGAAATGCTCCCGATGTCACTATTCCAAGTGCCACTGCCTTTCTCTTTGTCTTTGAGGGGCGATTCAGCCTCAGTCCCTGACCTCAGCATTCACAGTGTCTGCCACCATGCCCGATCCAGCAAGAGCAGGCGTTGATTGAATGAATGAATGAATGAATGGTGATGAAGTTCGAGAAACACTTCATATAAGCACTTTCATTTTATTAAATGTATTGTTAAGTGACAAATTAAAAATTGTATATATTTATGGTATACAATACAATGTTTTGGGATATGTATGCATTATGGAATGGCTAGATCAAGCTAATTAACATATGCATTACTTCGCATATTTTTTTGTGGTGAGAACACTGAAAATCTACTCTCCTAGCAATTTTCAAATACAGTTATGTGTTACTCGACAATAGAGATACGTTCTGAGAAATGCATTGTTAGGCAGTGTTGTCACTACGTGAACATCATAGAATGTACTTACGCAAACCTAGGTGCTATAGCCTACTACACACTCAGGCTACATGGTTTAGCCGATTGCTCCCAGGCTACAAACTTATACAAGTTACTGTACTGAGTACTGACTATAGACAATATGTTATTAACTATAGTCACCATGATGTGCAATAACATTTTTTATTGTGGTAAAATACGCAGAACATGAAATTTACTATTAGTGACATTTGGTACATTCACAACGTGCAACCATCTCTACCACACCACATAGTTCCAGAACATTTTCATCACCCCAAAAGGAAGCCCCCGCTCCCCTGGTAACCACTAATCTACTGTCTCCATTGTGCACAATCTGGACATTTCATGTAAATAGAATCACACAATATGTGATCTTTTGTTATTGGCTTCTCTTACTAAGCATAATGTTTTCAAAGTTCATCCATGTTGTAGCATATTCATTGCACTGTGTGGATATACCACATTTTGTTTATCTAGTCATCCACTGATAGAAATTTGGGATGTCTCCATCTTTTTGTGGCACTTTCATTTACTAAACATTTCCCGAGCACCCACTATGAATCAGGCACTGTACCGGGCACTTGCTCATGATCTCTTACTGAACCCTTAGAACTACTCTTATCTGGGTGGATACTATTTTCCCATTTCACAGATAAAGAAACGGAGGCTCAGAAAGCTTTAAGGAACTTTCCAAGATAGAAAGCAGCAGAGGCCGTTCAGTCCAACAGTCTTTGACCATGTGCCTGCCGTGTGCCAGACCCCTGAGGCTGTGGGGCCCAGAAATGAAGAGCAGGGTCCCTGGCTCCCGAAGCTCACCGTGTCTGCATGGTCACAGACTCCCGGGTCAGAGTGTCCAGGGAAGACTCACTACTACATACTTTTATACTTTCCAATAAAGGAAATTTATCAGCGATTTCACTATGTCTTCATTTATAATCATCTGTACCAGTAAGCTCCCAATCAGGGAACAATAAAACCCGCGGTCAGACCCCGTGCCTGTGTCAGTCCCTCCCTGCATATGACGGAGGGGGTCGTCCAGTCTGGAGTGGTCCGGGCCTGGCTGGTGCAAGCGCAACTCCGCAGCTCCGCTCTGCCGGTGCCCTGCAGGGTCGCTCAGCCCATATCCGCAGCAGCAGCTCCCTGGGGGAGCTTTATCAGTCTGCTCGAGAGGTCAGGAATTCCACTGCAGTGCGTTTCATCTCTGACATGAAAGAGTGGGAGCTGCTGGCGTGGCTGGGGCAGTGCCCCGTATGACCTCGTACAGGGCAAACGGAAGTGGAATGGAAGTGAGATTTGGGCATTTTTTCTTAAATGCACAGAGATGCCACCATCCTTGCAAGCGTCAGCCTTTGTGTAGCGTGGAGGATAACAGTGCGGACCCGCAGCCAGCCTGCCGGGTCTCCAGTCCTGGCTCTACCCGCTTCATCGCTGTGCGACCTACAGCCAAGTACCCAACCCGTCTTTGCCGCAGTTTCCTCATCTGTAAAACAGGGATACGGATGGTATCGACCTCATGGGGTTGTTGTAAGGATTAAGTCAAGTTAACGTGTGTAAATGGCCTGGCACGTAGTAGGTGCTTATAAGTGTTAGCTCTCACACTAAGCCTGGGCAGAGGAAATGAAGAAGGTAAAACGGGGAGTTCTGATGGGTTTTTTCTTCCCAGAAATTACAAGATCGGTTGTGTGTCCATGAACATTTCAAGCAAGTGAACATTTGTAATATTGTTTCTCACTCAAAATGCCTCTCTCAAAACCCTCCAGACACTCATAAGTGAATGACAGTAATGTGTCCAGCACCTTCCACGCTTTCTCTCATCTGATGGTCCTCCCAGCCTGTGAAATCGGGTGCTTGGTTACCCCCCATTTTACTGATAAGGCTTGGGGAGGTGGAATGAGGGTGGAGCCAGGTTGCAAACCCAGGTCCTTCCACCTGCACAGTTCAGCCCCAGAACAGCTGTGCCTCACCATGGTAAGGACACCCCTGTGCTCAGGGCCTTTGGCACCCTTGTCCCTCTCTTTGGTAATAGGACAAATAAAAGGCACTTACTCATCAGCCTGGTTTTCTGGGGTCTTGGGCAATCCCTGGGGATGTGTCTGCCTCTGTGAACAGTGCTCATCAGATCCTGACCTGAAAGCAGCAGTGGCACCAGAGGACTGTCCTTAGAACTTGGCTTTTGATGCCAGCAATGCAGTGCAAATCAGGGACACATCACACGAAACGTTCCTAGACAAAGTGTCTGCTATTCCCCTCCAGATACAAGCCCGAAATAAACATAGGCATGAAGCTCAAGCTCAGTAGAGATCAAAGAAAGGCATACCCAGACAACGATGACCTCTAAAATTGGCAATGATTTTAAAAAAACAATAGTAAAACTCAGTGCTGGTGAAGTGTGGGGAAACACCCACTCATCTGATGGGAGATTTTTGGAGGACGGTTTGGTAATATGTATCAAACACATGAACACATTCCATACCCTTTCATTCAGTAAATCCGGCTATAGGAACTTATCCTAAGGAAGTAACTATGGCTGAATACTAAATATTTAATGTTATTAAACATTGCTTACAATAGTGAAAAACTGGAAAATAACTCAAAGTGTTGAATAATAGGTGATTGGTTAAATAAATTATGATTCTCTGCAGCCATTAAAAGAAGACTTTTTAAATGACAGCTAAAGATATTTAGGACATATCAGATGACAAAAGTAGCAAGTACCGTATGATTCCAATTTTGTAAAATAAAGTATTATCTATAATGTGAGCATATCCACACAGAGAAATGACTGGAAAGACATAAACCGAGTGTTAGTAGATTGTATTTTATGGTTTTTCCCTTTCCTTGCCTGAGTTCAAATTCCAACTCCCTTCCTGATTAGCTGAGACCTCTCTGAACTTCAGTCTTCAAGTAGAAAATGTGAAGGATAATAAGAAAACCACAGAACCTGGCTGGGGCCAGAAGGCGGGCAGTGTTGGAGGCTCTAAATGAGATGATAAAACACACACAAAGTTCCTAGCATGATGCCTCACACAGCATTCATCACCATTACCATTATTGCTATGACTACTTATTGTTACAATTATTAATATAATTTTTGCAATTAGGAAGGTGACAAGCCTGCTCCTTTGCCCACATCCTCTGCCCACCCAGCCTCACAGAAAGCCGTCCCCACCAGCTCCTGCCCACCAGGTTGGCACTCGCTCACCAACTTGCTGTGAGGCCTTCAGCCCACACTTGCCTGGACTCTGGTGTTCGTTCCTCTGTGTCCTCTCTGCGGCGAGAGGTCTTGGAAGAAACAGCCCAGCAAACACCGGTCTCCTGGCCCAAGAGCGAGACGCGGAAGTGTGCAGAAATGCATAACCAAATGTTTCATTTGGGAGGAGAGGCAGGGCAGAGCCTATACCAAGAGCAAAATAGGACAGAAAGGGATTTTTCAGCAAAGTCTGGGAAGAGACCCTCATTCATTGCCGGGACCTCCTTGTTTTCTCACTTTGTTTCCCCACTTTGGTCCTGACTGCTTCACTTGCAGCGGAACATCTGGCCCCAATATGGGGCTGATTTTAATAAATCCAAGACATCTCTCTTTGCCCAGCAGACTTGGAAGAAGTTAAGGAGAAACCCTGCAGTGTTGCCAGCCGGAACCCCGCGAGGCAAAGAGACAGATGGGAAAGAGGAAGGTGGTTAATAACCAAGTGGGGAGCAGGGAGCGTCTAGGGGGCGAGGTGAGGCTGATGTGATCAGAAACCAAGATCGTGGGCAGGACAGAGACATGCCCACTGAAGCTGGCAGCAGCCTCTGGACATGTCCACCTGCCCTTGGTTTCTATCCTCTCCTGTCGCTCCTCCCTGGGCAGGACCAGCTCATGTGAGTCGCAAATTTCTCCAGATGTGGGAGAAGAATAGAATCAGGGACATGTTGTGGTTGTCACACACACACACACACACACACACACACCTCTCTTCCCAGCCCGGGAAAGCAGAAGGGTCACAGGTTTCAGCCAGACTCTGTCCTGTAGCTGATTTGATCTGGAAGGCTGTTGCAGCCCTCTGCTTAAAAACACCAATGTGGGTGTTAAAGTCTGGTGGCCCAAGACAGAGCAGAGTAACTGTTGCTGGCTAGCGCGTCAGGAAAGGCTGACAGGAACACGAGATTGAAAACGAGAGAAAGAAGTGAATGAAAGGAAGCCGTGATTCCTAGACGTTCCCACTCCACCCACTCCCCACAATGACTCTGTGACTCCAAAACAAGAAACGAATCCCTCCAGGATCAGAATTGTGAAAAGGCTTTATGTTTGCAGGATGTGAACTTGGCTTAGGTGGAACTCACTACAACACAGCGAGGGGACCCTGTGCTGTCCGTCTTTGCATCTCAGTAGAGTTGTCCAGGCTGCCCTGAGCAGGCGAGGGGCTGGGCTCTTCTGTTGTCGGTGTTGGTCGTAGAACAGAGTGGGCAGGAGTATGAACTGTGACAATCATTTTTGTCTTGTTCTCACGTATGCATGTAGAAAGTGTTTAAAGAATGAGAAGGTCATTATCCCCTTTTCCCCCTCCAGGGAGTAGAGACCAGCTGTCTTCCTCCTCCTCATCTCCAGACCTCAGTAGAGAAGAGAGAGCCACCAAATGGAGATCTACCCTTTCCTTACTTGTTAAAAAAAAGAACTCCCTAAACGTCCAGTGTGTCCAGAGTGGTTTTCAACTCTGGACACACATTAAATCTCCCACTGGTTCTCAGACTTTCCTGTTCCTCAGCCTCCCCTGGAGGGCTTATTAATGCACAGATTTCTGGGCCTCATCCCAACACTCTCTGGTTCAATAGGTCAGGGGTGGGGGCTGAGAGTTTTTTAACAAGTACCCTGGTGATGCTGGTTGCAGGTCCAACTTTGAGAAGCATCACCCACCCCAGTCCTCAGAGACAAGTTCACTGGGTCTGGACTAGGGTCCGGGCAGCTGTTGTTTCAAAGCACACAAGGGCTCCCAGGAGAACCATGGCTCACACCACCTAGGCCAGGTAAGGCGAGACCTACTACGTGCGTACATTATGGAAGTAAGCATAAACTTCCAGTATCGACTCCAGCTGCTCTCAACCACTGCCTTCTCTAACTCCAATTCCCTCTTTATGTCTTTCTCTACCTTGGCCCCTGCGCAGCTTCGCAGAAGCCATCTCTGCCTGTCCCTGCTTCATGCCTGGTCCTGGCGGA
The DNA here is from genome assembly GCA_008086735.1 of Cheirogaleus medius. Lineage (NCBI taxonomy): Eukaryota > Metazoa > Chordata > Mammalia > Primates > Cheirogaleidae > Cheirogaleus > Cheirogaleus medius. The sequence goes on from VBSM01003143.1 coordinate 44,099,743, forward strand.
GCTCTGGGGCATGAGTGCTTGGTTACAGCTCTTGGCTCTAAGTTTGCTGGTTCAATGGCATCTTAATACTCTGATTTTCTCTCCAGCGCCTCTCCCTCTTTCCTTTGTTCCAAGAGAAATGCTCCCTCTCCTTGCACATGGCACAGAGCTCCCCTATGTCTTGCCTTGCTTATGGCTGAGCACACAGAAAGCGACTTGCCTTAACCCTTTGAATAGCCAAGATCCTGTGAACCCTCGTCCTCTGCCGGAGAGGCTGGCTCTGGGAGGGGCTGACCCTTGGTCTGCATGGGCATGAATCCTGCCAAGCTGGGACCATGTGGGCCCTGCTTCCATCCGAGGCCTGGCAGAGGGCAGCTGTCAACCTGTGGGAAGATTTACAAAACAAAGAGCAGATGCTGGGAACAATGACCTCACTGCAGAGCAGGTCCCAGTGCACTCACAGCTGGAAGGGGAGGATGGGTGGATGCTGGCCAAGCCTTGCTCAGAGGAGCTCAACGGGAGACAGGCAGGCAGGCACACTGCCCCGGCAGCCACAGTGAGGATTGAGGGGAGGATGAGGACGCTCCCCTGGGCCAGGCACTCACAAGCAGTATCTTATTTAATCCTTACTTAATCCACAGTAAATGCTGCCAGTGATCTTAGTTTGAAGATGAGGAAACGGAATCCCAGACAGGTCAAGCATCCTGCCTAAAGTCACACAGCTGGTGTAACAGCCAACACTTATTGAGCTCTTACGACCTTGCTTTATACATATTGACCCATTTTAACCTTCACAACAAGCCTAGGAGTCATGTATTAGTCAGCACAGGCTCGGCTGTGCTGTGGTAACAAGGAATCCCCAAAGTCTCAGAGCCTAATGCAACAAAGGTTTGTGTCTCATGTACACAAAGTCAGTGTGGGGCCATGGGACTGTCCAAGGCAACTGTCCTGCATGCCCTGACCCAGTGACGCAGGCAGCTTCGATCTTGTGGCTCGGCCAACTGAACAGGAAAGGTGGGACAGCTGGAGGGTCTGGTGCTGGCTCTCTTATGATTGGGCCCAGAAGTGGCTCATGTCACTTCAGCGCACAGGTCATCGGCTCCTGCTAATCAGGTGGCACATGCCCAACTGCTGGGGGGTGGGGAAATGTGGGGTAGCAGGTAGAATGGTGACCACTGCTAACTTTGCCATAGGTAGGTACTGTTATTATCCCCATTTTACAGAGAAGAAAACTGAGACAGAGAAGTGAGACAACTTGCTGTATGCGTTGCTAAGGCCACCATAACCAAGCGCCAGACGCTGAGGGGCTTAAACAACAGAAATGTATGGCCTCACGGTTCTGAAGGTGGGAAGTGGGAGATCAGGGTGTCAGCAGGGTTGGCCCCTTCTGAGGGCTCTACGGGGGAGTCTGTCCAGGCCTCCCTGGACAGCCCCCTCCGGGGGGCTGGCTGGCGTTGCCCGTGTGCCCTGGCTTCTGCCGCAGCACCCGATCTCTGCCTGTGTCTTCACACGGTATTCACCCTCCATGAGTGTCTGCCTCCAAAGAGCCCCTTTTATAAGGACACCTGTCATATTGGACTAAGGACACACCGGAAGATGAGGTTAAGATGACCTCAGCTTGACGAATCACACCTGCAATGATTCTATTTCCAAATGACATCACATTCGGAGGCACTGAGAGTTAGGACTTCAACATGAATTTGGGGCGGACAGAGTTCGGCACACAGCACTTTGTCGGGGCCACCCTGTGTCTAAGACGCAGGAACACATGGGCCCGGGGCTGTCTGACTAATGTCAGCTCTGGGCCCAGGGTGCCCTCCTCGGAAATGGAAGGTGGGTAAGATATGTAGAGCCATGTTGGTGACGAGAACAAACCGTGCTACCCTTGCCAGCTCCCCAAAGGCAGGGACCGTACCTCATACAACCACGATCAACACTTGTCTTTACTCAATAAACACAAAACCTATTTAAAATCTTCAAAGACAACGTCGAAAATCTCTGAGAAATTAAAATCCCTCTCCCTTTCCACTCCCTCCCCCGAATGGGATGCAGCCTTGGCTTCAGGACAGACAGCGACCGGCTCCCTCTGCTCGCCGCCCAGCCGCCGGTCTGGTCTCGAAGGGGACATGCCTGCCTTGCCCATCTTCGCCCACTGGGATGCTGATCCAGCCCCGCTCCCCCCAGTAAGTGGAGACCTCCATCTGGAAGGTGTGACTACTGAGATGTCCAGCCTCCTGCGTCTGCTATTAAGCAAGTCAGAAATGGGAACAGGTGTGCGTGTGTGCATCTGAGCGCATGTGTGTTGATTCACATAACTTCCTGCTCACCCAGCTTCCTCCCCTCACTCTTCCCAGCCCCACTGCACACAGATCCCGTCTTTATTTCCTTAAATCTTCACCTGTGCCCACAGCCTCCCCCCAGGGGGCCTCCCAGCCAAATGGAAAAAGAAGAAACATTGCATTGGTGTAGGATTCTCCCTGTCCCAGATGGGAGGAAAATAACCAGGAAGTTTTAGAGTCTGGGTGTCAACAGTCCCGTGTGTCACTTTACGAGTGGGCTCTTACAGCCCCCCAGGCAAGCCCTTCACCCCTCTCAACCTCAGTTTCACCATATGTAAAATGTAGGCTGTAAACTAAGAATAAAATCCTAAGCCCCCCACCGACTGACTTGGCCAAGGAGACTCCAGAAACGCCTTAAAAACTGAGCCATGCCAGGGTGGGAAGTCAGACTTGCCTCTTCTACCCCCTCCGTTTTGTGATTTAGATGCAACAGCTGACCAGCATTGATGTTAAAATAGAGATCAAAAGACTGATGGAATGGACTCTTTGTGGCAATAAGATACCGAATCATAACAAGACCTGAGGCCGTGCTAGGCGAGGGTTAAGTCATACACCCTACACTTAAAGAATAAACTATGTCCTAACTGCCACAGGTTTTTCTTTTTCTCTAGTAGAGAAACAAACACCGGCCTCGAGATAGGCAATATTAAACCAACTGGGCTGGAGCGGTGGCTCACGCCTGTGATCCTAGCACTCTGGGAGGCTAAGATGGGAGGATCACTTGAGCTCAGGAGTTGAAGACCAGCCTGAGCAAGAGGGAGACCCTGTCTCTACTAAAAAATAGAAAAATTAGCCAGGTGTGGTGGCTTATAAACAACAAACATTTATTTCTCACAGTTCTGTGGGGCTGGGAAGTCCAAGATCGAGGTGTTGGTGGATTTGGTGTCTGATGAGGACTAGCTGTGTCCTCACCGCTGGAAAGAGCTAGCTAGCTCTGAGGCCCCTTTTATAAGGGCACTAATCGCATTCACGAGGGCTCTGCTCTCATGACCTAATCACCTCCCCAAAGCCCCACCTCTTAATACTAGCACACTGGGCATTCGGTTTCAACATACGAATTTTGAGGGGCCTCAAACATTCAGACCAGAGCACCAGCAAAGCTTGGAAGAACCAGGGTGCAGCAGGACACGGGTATTACGTTCTCCACTGGAACTCCAGCCGGTCCCCTCTGTGCTCAGGAACCTGTGTCTGATTTCCCCTTTCTGAACACAGAGTAGGAGCCTCAAGATACCCACAGAAAACCCAGATCATGAGCTTCTCAGAGGGCAAAGTCTGGGGACAGCTATGATGAGCAGGAGGGAGAGAGAAAGAACACTAAACACAAACCACCTCCCACTCACACGTGGCTTAGAAACTAGCATCCCAAATCAAGTGCAGAAGCGTAATGCTGAAAAAAAACCAACAAACTCAACAATAAGAGATGAAGTCACTGCAGATGAATCTGAAAAAAATTCTTTAAGAGAAGTATGTTTATGCTCCCTAGAGACCAATGGAGGAATCAATTGAAAAAAAAAGAAGAAGCAATTATGAAGCCTAAGTAGAAAGAAATGAAATAAGAACGGCGAATATAAAAAAAAAGTTATATCTTTGAAGTCAAAAATGTATCATTGAACTTAATAAAATGGGACTTATGGAACACAGCTGTTTAGCTCTAAGGAATTCTTCCTGAATAAGACAAAGAGATACGTAATTTAAACAGCATTTTAATGGTTGCATAATATTCCATCATGTGTGAGCTCTGCAAGTGTGCAGAATATAAGATCAACCCATAAAAATAAATTAAACTTCTCTATACTCAAAATGAACATGCAGAAACCTGAATTAAAAACACAGTACCATTTACAATAGCATCAGAAAAAGAAAATACTTCAGTATACACTTAAGAAAACATGTACAAGATCTTAATGTTAAAATATCAAAGTCCTAATGAAAGAAATCAAAGAAGACATAAATAAATGGAACACTCAACATAGCAAAGATGTCAATGCTCCCCAAATTGATCTGTAAGTTTAATGCAATTCCTATCAAAATCTCAGCATGTTTTTTTTTAATCATAGGCAAACTTATTCTAAAATTTATATGCAAAGACGTAGGCCCTAGAATAGCTAAAACAATCTTGCCAAAGAAGGATAAAGTGGGAAGAATTACCCTACCCAATGTTAGATCTTCCTGTATAGCTCCAGTGTGGTTTTGGTGAAGGGACAGAGACAGATCAGTGAAATAAAATAGAGGACTCAAAAATAGACCCATACAAATATGCCCGACTGATTTTTCACAAAAGCACAAAAGCAGTTCCATGGAGGGAAGGTAGCCTTTTCAACACATGGTGCTGGGGCAATTGAACATCTATAGGCAAAAATATGAACTTCAACCTACACCTTACACCCTATACAAAAATTAACTCAAAATGGATCATAGGCTTCCATGTAAAATATAAAACTCTAAAACTTTTAGAAAAAAATATACTAGAAAACCTTTAGAATCTAGGGGTAGTCAAAGGGTTCCTAAACTTGACACCAAAGTTTAGGTGGATAGAACTGGTGGCCACAAGCACGAGCCATAAAAGGAAAAATTGAATAAATTGAACCTAATGGAAATTAACTATATGGACCTTGTTTGGATCTTGATTTGAACAAATGATAAACATAAGTATGAGACAATGGAGAAATTTGAACACTGATTTGATATTTGATGATATTAAGAAATTATAGTTAAATTTTTAGGTGGGATATAGGTGTTAGCTTTTATTAAATAGATTCATGGGGTACCTGTGCAGATTTGTTACATGCATATATTGTATAGTGGTGAGGTCTGGGCTTTTTGTGTAACCATCACCTGATCAGCGTATGTAGTGCCCCTTAGGTAATTTCTCCCTTCCCCCTCCCGCCCTTCTGAATCTCCAGGGTCTGTGATTCCACTCTCTATGTTTATGTGGACTCATTATTTAGCTCCCACTTAGAAGTGAGAACATGCAGCATTCGATTTTCTGTTTTCTGAGTTATTTAGCTTAAGATAAAGGCCACCAGTTCTATCCACGCTGCTGCAAAAGACATGATTTCATTCTTTTTATGGCTGAGTAGTGTTCAATGGTGTACATATACCACATTTTCCTTGTCTAATCATCGGTCGATGGACAGCTAGGTTTTACTCCATATTTTTGGTATTGTGAATAGTGCTGTAATAAACATACAAGTGCAGGTATCGTTTTCATATAATGATTTCTCTCCCTTTGGGTAGATACCCAGTAGTGGAATGGCTGGATTGAATAGTACTAGATCTATTTTTAGTTCTTTGAGAAATATCCATAATGTTTTCCATAGAGGTTGTACTAATTTAGATTCCCATCAACAGCGTATAAGCATTCGCTTTTCTCTGCATCCTTGCCAACATCTATTGCTTTTTGACTTTTTAATGGTGACCATTCTGACTAGAGTAAGATGGTATCTCATTGTGGTTTTAATTTGCGTTTCTTTGATGATTAGTGATGTTGAGCATTTTTTTCACATGTTTCTTGACCATTTGTGAGTTGATAATTTTTGAATCTGGGTAATGGGTAGAAGCAGTTCTTTAAATTATTCCCTCTCCTTCTATATACATTAGTAATTTTCCATAACAAGAAGTTAAAATGAAATAAAAAAGTACCCCATCAGATGAATGCTATGGCAATACCATTTCTCCCTTGCTTTCTTTGCAACGCCTAATTTTTTTGAGGGACACATGGCTGCCAGAAACAAAGGTTTGTCTTGTCTTTCCTGGCATCTCTTACAGCTAGGTGCAGCTATGTGGCTAAGGTCCCACCAATGAAAAGTAAGTGGAAATGTCAGGTGTGATTTTATAAAAGGAGAATGTGCACTCTTCTTTGTTTCTGCCTCCTTCATGATGGCTAGAATGCAGACACAATGGCTAGACTCAAGCAGCCACATTGGAGCATGAGGTAAAAGCTACTCACTACAGATAGCAGAAATGCACAGAAGTAGCCTGAGTCCCTGATGATCACAGAGGTGTCACACTAGCCTTCGACAGCTTATCTCTGGACTTTATTATGTGAAGTTTATGTTTCATAAATTTCTATCATGTTGTTATAATTTTGGGTGTTCATGCAGGTGAAGTATGGCAGGGAGTTAGTGCCCCAGGGAGCCAGCCAATGCAGAAACATACCTGGGTAGGTTTTCTTTATTATTATTATTGGCTTGTGTTGGTTTTTTTCCTTTTATTTTCAGTTGACGCATAATAATTGTACATATTTATGGGATACAGAGCAATATTTTGATACATGTTAGTTTTGGTAATAATTTAACAAAGAGGAATAACTGAGCCATCAGAAGATATTTTTGAGGGCAGGGACAAGAACCAAATAATAACGATGGCCATCATTTAATACCTACTGTGTACCAGGTAATGTTCAGGCCCTGACATAAAGCAATCTCCCATCAACTCTGCAAAGTAGACTGTTTACTTTTCCCATTGTGCAGATGAGCAAACCAGAGTTGGGAGACGTTAAGTAACTTGCTCAAGATCTTGAAGCTACTGAGTTGAAACGCTACGGTTTGAACAGAGCCTGCGCGCCACCGCCTCTGCGGCAGCGGAGCGTGAGGAAGGTGGCGCTGCGTCTTAGGAGGGAGGGGGCAGTAGATGGTCAGACATGAACCTCAGTTTCCCCCACAAAACATGACGCTCAGGTGTGGAGAACCCTAGCCAGTCCTGTTTCCCTTTGTCACACCCATCTCGCGGGCCTGCGTGCAGGGAGGCACACATGCGCATGCGCACCCCCTCCACTCCACGTACCCCACCCACCCGCCCAGGGGTTGACTTGCATATTAATGTGTCGGCCTCGCTCTCTAACCCCAGCTGAAAGCCATCTGGAATTTAATGTCCTGAACACCCACTGGTCCTCAGCCTCAGCCAGAAGAGCCCTAAGGCCACTCCCTGGGGGCCTGAAGGGAAGGACGGGGACTAGATAAAGGCAGTGAGCGAGCTCAGAGGACCGGAAGCCCCGGTGATACTGCTGCATTCCTGGGCAGGCCCTGGGTGCCAGCCCCTGGATCTCTGGGGCCCTGAGCATCTGGGGAGGATGTGGCTGGTCCAGGGAGAAACAGGATGCTCAGGTGACCAAAGTGTCCTAATACCTTGTCACCTGCGACAGCACAGCACACCTGGCTGAGATGTCCAGTGAGCAAGAATGTGCCCAGCAATGGGCCAAGCGTCTCATCCAAACTCACAGCAGCTTCTGTCAAAGATAAACAAAAGCGGACGCTAGTGAAAGTGGTAAACAGATTTTAATCCGTAATGTTCTGTTGCAATAGGGGAGAGTCCAGGGTGAACCGAACTCAACTTTGCTCTGTGCAGAGATGACTGGATGTTTTAAAGAGAGGATGAGGAAATAGGGAGGGGGTGAGTGGGGGCTCCGTGGGCAGGGAAGTGAAAATTATCAAAGATGGGAAGAGGGGCTTGGCCCGGTGGAAGCCCTCTGGGATTGCTAGCTGGCACTAAGGAGGTCGGGCTCCTACCGCCTACCGAGACTGAGAGGCAAGGGCTCTATCTTCAGGGCTTGGCTGGAACAAACAGTAAATTCTTTCAGCAGCCTTGACCTTTCTCAGGCAGGCACTTTAAGGGGAGTCAGGGCCATCCTGGGCATGCACCCTGGCACCCCCCGACCTCACCCCACTCCAAGCTCAGGGCTCTCGGCAGGGAGATGATGGTGTCTGCAAGGGGATGACGCTGTCAGGGACAAGGCTGGTGGCTTTGAGCAAGTCATTCACCCTCTCTGAGCCCCAGCTTCCTCATCCTTCCAGTGGAGGACTATAGCGCCTGCTTCATGGGGGATGAAAGATCAGTGGCCCCATGCAGAAGCTAACATGATAAGAGGTGACATTTACTGAACACTTGTGGTATGCCAGGCACTTCACCTAACCTGATTTTTCTCTTTTTTTTTTC
>VBSM01003143.1:44108094-44159094 GCA_008086735.1 Cheirogaleus medius
CCCCCCCCCCGCCCCAAGGTCCTATAGAGCTTCAGGCCAGGACTCTAGGGTGGGAGGAGTCGCTGAGCCCCTGGGGGCCCCAGCATGGACCTGCCATCCAGGCCCCCACTGCCAGCCTCCTCTGGGCCCCTGGACACCCTGTCCTGCTCACACACACGCTGGAGGGCTTTCTGTGTGTGACTTGGTCCAAAGGCCAGGCTGGGGGCCAGGCCAGGGTCCCAGGAATCTGTCACCCGGGAAGACACAGAAACAGCTCCTTGGACGCAGAGAGCCCCAGCCACAGACGCGGGGCCCAACCCCAGTGCCCTGCTGGGTGCTCTAGACCCCTGTCCCAGGAGGTGACCCTCCCCCACAGCCCTGCATCTCCCCCCCAGGGCACTTTCCATCCCCTGCACTAATTCTCCAGCAGAATCCTCCCCCAAACCCCTCAGATGATATCTCATGTGGGGCTTTAATCGATTTGAAAAAAAAGAAACAAGAATAAACCCCAAAACTAAAAGCACAGCTGTTATGTTGAAGCACTGTCCTCTGATCTAGTGTTAAGTAATAGCTACCAGTCGTACTTCTTTGTTGGAAGGACATTAGATTATACCGGCTACTTTTTTCTGTTTTTGGTAGAGACGGGGTCTCACTCTTTCTCAGGCTGGTCTCAAACTCCTAACCTCAAGTGATCCTCCTGCTTCCCAGAGTACTAGGATTACAGGCATGAACCACCACGCCCGGCCAACATTAGACTATAATTCAATGCTCACAACAACCCCAGAGGTGGGTATCATTATCGTTCCCATTTTACAGATGGGGAAACTGAGTCGCAGAGCAGTTAATCCATTTGCCCAAGGATCGTACAAAGTCCCCCTCCCCGCCAGCTGCCCCTTCCTGAACTCCAGGCTCACTGAGTCCTCTCCGTCCTCGGGAACTGGCGTAACATCTCTGTGTCCGTCGTCTGCCTGGATGTTTCCACTCTCAGGGGTGGGCGCAGCAAGCCCTCCAGCTGGCCACAGGCGGCAGCATTCTGTGCAAGACGCCAGCCCTGACTTAGAAAACCCTGCCCCAGACAGCGAGCCTGAGCACTCGCCGCTGGTCGCCTTCCTGTGTTTACTCTGAGGCTGCTATGCTGGACAAAGGCTCCTTGTCCGGTCCAGGGAGGGGGCAGGTTTCTAAGGACACGGGTTTAGCACCACGGCTGTTTATTACTAAGGCTGTGTGGAGGTCGATGCCATCCTCACCACCCCTTCCCCTACTTGCTGGCCCAGCTCCCTGCCCAGCACACGGTTCTACCTGACAACTTGCTACACACACACACACACACACACACATCTGCACAAACTTCCAGGAAGCAGAGAAAAGCAAAAAGGATATTTCCTGGGTCTATGAATGGCCTCATAAGATTCCTGTATACCTAGAGTCATTTGCAAAATTGTGTACACAGACACACATTTGTGTCATGTGTAGGCAAGTACAGAACCAGCTACATAAGTTGCAGGGCCCAGTGCAAAATGAAAATGTAGCACCCTTTGTTGCAAAAGTATGAAGAATTTCATAATGGCAGCAGCAGAACATTAAACCAAGCACAGAGCCCTTGTGACGTGGGGCCCCCGAGCAACTGCACCTGCCGCACGCCCAGGAAGCAGACTGCACACACGTGTTGTGTGTCTACACCCAGCCACTCTTGTAGTTAGAGGGCTCCAGGCTTTTGTTAGAGTCTCAGTGGGGCCCCTGATTCTCAAAGGGGTTAAGAACCCTTTGGTAGCAGATGGGAGTCAGAGGGGCCTGGGTTTGGGTCCAGGAACATTACTTCCCACCTGTGGGACCTGCATCCGGTCCCTCACCTCTCTGAGCCCGTGTCCTCACCTGTAAAATGGGAACTGTGATAATCCCTACCTCACAGGGGGCTTAGGAGGAGAGATGGGGGTGAAGTGCCTGGCACGGTGCCTGTCACATTTAAAGCACCCAGTAAGTGGTTAGTTAATGGTCCATTAGTTAAATCTGTTCTGCTTGTTATGTTTGACGTCACTTAGAAGTTTCTATAACCTCCTGCCAGCTGTGCCTTCCATGGATGTCCGCAGCAGGCCCAGTGCAGCGCGGGGAAGGGGCTCTTAGGGACACACGTGCTGCCATTTCTGTCACCTGGTCTGGTGTGAGAAGGGATAGGCCTGCCTGGGCTTGGCTGGCCTTTCCCTCGGGCCCTGCCCGCCGGCTGACCTGACCGATTTGGTCTGCAATACCTGGGCCCAGGAATATGTGACAGGTATCGGCAACCTAAAAGGCCCTGGGGCCGGTGGATGGAGGATTCTAGGCTGAGCTCAAAGGGGCTGGGCCCCCAGGAGGATGCCATAGCTTCTGAGTCCAGCGTCACTCTTGACAGAGCCTCTTTCCAAAGCAGGGCTTCCGGGAGAGGGGTCTTAGAACAGCTGAGGCCCAGTGGCCATTGGTGGCCCATCTTTCCCCTCCAGCGCCCACAAGGCAGTTCCTCAGGGGCCTCTGAGCTGCCTCCTGAGTGGTCTCCCCGGGCAGCCAGCATCGCAGGGAGAAGAGTCCCTGTCACCAAGTCACCCCTTCCCTGCTCCTCCCAGCTGGTCTCCACCTGTCACCTCTTTCAGGGTGAAGACTCCTAGTGGAGAGGAAAGTACAGGGACACGAGGCTCCCAGTGTGACCTCAGGGAAGTCTGCAGCCTCTCGGGTCTCCATTCCCACATCTGTCACATGCAGGTGGCCGTCTTCCCCCGGCCTGGAGAAGCCCTGCCCTGTGCGCCCAGGGGGACGTTTCAACACATACAAGGCGCATCTCTGTACTGATGAAAAGTGTCCGTCGGTGGGGAGGGGCCATAGGCGGCGGGACAGTCCTTTTATGAACCATCCGCAGTGATTCTTAAAAGCTAAGTGGGTGGACATAGAGAGGTGTCCGGGACAATATTTTTAATTAAAAAATGAAAATTGCAAAGCAATATCTACCGTGTAAATCACTTATATAAAAATAAACCGTACATCCTTTAAACATATTTATGCACAGGGAAAGGTCTGAGAAAATACATTTTGAGTTGATCACAGAGGTCACCTCTGAAGAGGAGGGCACCGAAGGGGCGTCAAGGAGGATTTCACTGTGCCCTCTGGAGCCCTAGCTCCAGGCCCCTGAGAAGGAAAGTGATTCCTAATCCCAGAGCCAAAGCCACGTGCATCCCGGGTGTCTTGTAAATAACCAACTTCCCAGTCCTGATAGTAAAATTGTCACAACCACCATTTATTAACTGCCTTCCGAGGGGCACAGCCTGGCATCTCACCCTCACGGCAACAAGGTGGGTATTTAAGCATATCTGAACTGACTGTCAAGACCTTCGGAGGGGCTGAGAGTTTGCGTGGCCCGCAGGCCAGCAAGTTAACCCGCCTCAGTTTCACGGATGCTGGCGGAAGACACAAGACTCCTAGGACAGAGACGAAGGACTTCATCACGCAAACACAACAGGCGACATGTGTTCATGTTCGTATTGGCTCTCCCTGTCTCACAGGGCGCATGTGCAGATGGGCCCAGGTGGGTGCTGTGCTGAGAGTCGATTTATGTCACAGCCGGGGAACCCTGAGTTTAGGAAACTGCTAATCTTATATGGGGGCTTTGAGCAAATCTACCGAATCTTTGCCCTGGAGGGAGACATTGTCTTTATTACCCTGGAACGCAAACAAATCTGCCCTCTGCCCTGGAGGGAGACACTGGCTCTATCTCCACGGGCGGTTTGCTGTACAAACATCCTTGGAAAGCTAATCTGGAACAAAAGCTGTCATGAGACAGAGGAATGCAAGGGGCCCACGTTGATGGACTGGGGACATGAGCTCTAAAAAGTGGCATCGCTTCCCCAGGGTTGCACAGCGAGGACAGAGCACACTCCAAAGCCCTTGCCTTTTCCTCCCGTCTCCAAAATGGGCTGCTAGTCCAGCCCTTAACAAAAAACCCATATATTACACAGTATTGCTTCAGAGGGAAGAGCCACTCTGAGCTCTCAACAACGGCCTATAGAACCGCGAGCACAGAGCCTGTCTGTGGCCCGTGGGGCAGGAGCTGCCGTATGTGCCTGACCCCAGGACCCAGCCATCCCAGAAAAGAAAATTCCTCCCTGGCTGCCCCAGGGTGACATCACAGAGGAGCTGGAAATAAGGAATGAGCTTCTGGAAATGGGATAAATGCTCTTTTCTTTTGCAAAAGGAAAAAAAAAATGTCACGTTGTTCCATATTTACTTAAATATGAAATTTATTTATGGAGAAAGGAGAGTTGGCGTTGACTTTCAGCACCCAGCCAGGAAATGGTCTGGGCTTGTTTTTGGCTCCTCAGAGCACCCTGTCCCTTGGTGACCTGATCTGATTTTCAGAGTGGGAGGCTGGACCCTGTCCCCTGGCCCCTGGCCCTTAGGCCTCCCCTGACCCAGCTCCTGGTCTTGGATCCAGTCCTCCTCGCCGGGAGAACGGGCATATTGGGGTCCAGTGTGCATGGGGTTCCTCTGTCACTAACTCCTCATCTGCAAAATGGGTACACACGCACCTGCCTCACACCTTCCTCACAGATGGAAAACAATCTAATAGTAATAATAATAGCTTCTGAATTGATAAGTTGATAGGTGCATCTGAATTTGTAGATAAGGAAATTGAGGTTCAAGTTTTCCTTATCTGCCGTTGGTCACTGTCACATAGAGGCCACTAAAGAAGGTCTGTCCCTGTCACATCACCCCTCTCAATTTCCTTCTGGCCACCAAGAAAGATGCATCTACAACATCTCCTTTGAGCTCGCTCTGCAGTTGCATGAGGTTTATATACCCAGGGGCTTGGGCAGGGCTAAGACTGGGGTCTGATCCTGCAGATGGAGCCCCCTTGCTCAGGAAAGGCTCTATACAAGGCCCTTTCACTCTGTTTATTGCCTTTTAACTCACAGCAACCCTGTGAGAAAGAGAACTTTATCTCCATTTTACAGATGGGGAAATTGAGGTTCTGAGAGCCTTTGCAAGGCCAGGCCTCCTGGCTGGTGGGGGGCAGAGATGGGGACTAGAACACAGGTCTTCCACTCTCTAGGCCTGGCTTCTTTTCTCTGTGCGGTAAAACTTCTGAACCTTGACACCAGACCGAATGCCTGCCCCCCTAATGCCATCTCAGATGCCTCATGCATTACGATATGACCTCAGTTTCCCCCTCTGTTGCATGGGACAGTGCCAGGCTCCTTACCATCTGAGATGCTCAGGGGATTCTAAGTTCCCTCCAATCGATCTCTGTGCAATTAGTTTGGAAAGGCCCAGAGAGGGTCAGTGATGTGCCCAGGGTCATCCAGTGAGCCGCGGCAGGGCCAGGACAAGGTCCGAGCCCCCTGCCTGCAGGCCCGGGCTCTGTCACCTGCACCTCCGTGGCACAGGCCTCTGCAGGGACATGATGGGGTAGGCGGGCCGACGTGCTGACTCAGAGAGGGCACTGAGGACTGTGTTCCCCCCCTGCATGGGAGCATGCCTGGGTACATCCCAAATTAAGCTCCCATGGCAGACAGGGAAATTACAGGGTGGGGCTGTGGTGGGGAGGCCCAGGGAGGAGGAAGGAAGGGAGGAGCAGGCCCAACTGCCCACACTTCCCTGCCCAGAGACAGCCGGCGGCTGTGGAGACAGACACCTGCAACGAGGTTTACCTGGGGGCTTGAGGGAGGGCTGGGCCTCCACCGTGGAGAAGCCTACCTGAGCAGAGGCTGGACACCTGGGGCTGGAGATGTGCCCCCCTGCCACACAGTGGGATAAGGGGCTGTCCCCTCTGCCTGGAGCCGTTGCTGCTCCTCCACACTTCAGGCTTCGGTGTCAAGTGGCTTTCTCAGGAAGGCCTCCCTGTGCTGCCCTGGCCTGGAATGAAGCCCGGCACTGCCCAAGCAGACCGTGTACCCCAACCACAAGGAGACCCCGGCATCTGCAGGGCCCCAGCATCCAGGGAAGTCAGAGCCAAAAAAGGCAAGGCCAGAGCAGCCCCACCTGCTGGGCTCTGGTCACACCTGGTGCCTATTATCTGCTTCATTTCTCACTCACCGTCCTGGACCCACCAACTTGTGAGCTCCACGGAGCCAGGCCTTGCCTGGCTTCCCCGTCCCCAGTGCCCAGCACGGGGCCTGGTGTGCAGTGGGCCCAGGATGGTCATCATGATTCACATGCTCATGGGATGCATAACAGCAGGGCGAATGGCACCAGCAGGTCCCGAAGGATGGGTGGGACAGAGGCAGGGCCCGGCCTGAGATGAGAATGCAGCACCCTTGTTCGAGGGCTACTAAGCCAGGTTAACGTCAACAGTGAGGTCATGTTGGTGCCATGTGCCTTTGATATGATGTGATGACAAAGACTCTTGACCTCTGTGGTCCTCCTAAAACCCATCACTCCACTCTAACAGAGAAAAGCATCAGACAAACCCGAATTGAATGGCATTCTGTAAGTTACCAACCGATCCTTCTCAAAGAGTACGAAGAATTTCAAGACGGTGACGGCAGAGCATTAAACCAAGCACCAGGCCCTTCTGAGCTCGAGGCCTGGGGGACTGCATGGGTCACGCACCCGTGAAGCAGCCCAGGGCAGAAGGCCTGAGAACAAAGGGTGGAGGCGCACCCTAGCTCCCCACAGCCCTCGGAGAGCAGGAGGGGGTAGGAGGGCAGGAGCCAGGGCCTGCCCTGGGGCCTAACTGGAGAAGGGGTAAAGGGTGAGCTATGGCCGGACCTAGGGCCCCTCTCTGAGGGTCCTCAGCACTGGGGGTTGGAATGAAGCCGGGCACTGTCCAAGCAGACCATGTACTCCAACCACAAGGAGACCCCTGAATCTGTAGGGCCACAGCATCCAGGGAAGTCAGAGCCAAAAAAAGCAAGGCCAGGGGCTCAGGCTCAGCCCCCCACAACCCATGAGATGTCCCCCTGGCCCTCAGCATCACAGCCCCTGTCACAGCCAGGGTCCCAGCTCTGAGCTGCACTGGGGCGTGCAGGGGACGTGTGTCCAAGCAAAAACAAGGCTGGCACTTTCAGTTAGGACTAATTCCAAAAGTATACATGAGCAGAAAAATATAGGAACTCCAAGGGGTGGAAAATGGGGCATTCGGCCTAGCCCAGCTGATAGCAGCATCTCGATGAGAAATAACAGCTTCATATTCATGTGCACACTAGCAGAGATTCTTTCGTGGTTTCCGATGGATTCTGTGGGGATGCAAAGAAGAATGTTCTAGGGAGGAAGAGGTCAGGAGGCCTGGGCTTTGACTCTCTCTCTGTTGCTCATTTGCGGTGTGATTTGGGGCAAGTCTCTTGCCCTCTCTGGGCCTCCGCTCCGTGTCCCCAGGTGAACAGCCAGCAGGGCTGGTCGGGTTGAGCTCTGGCAGGCGGGGAGCCTGCTGTCCTCACTGCCCTGCAGGGCTGGCAGGACTGGCAGAGAGACAGCCTGGGCGAGGAAGGGTCTGTAGGGCAAGGGGAAGGAGGCGGAGGAGCAGCTGTGCAAAGGCCACGCGAGGTGCTGGGGGAGGGCGCCTGCTGCGGTTAGCAGCTCGGGTGCAGAGCTCAGACTTGGGCTTGGATCCCAGCTCCGCTATGGACTTGCTGGGTGACTCTGGGCAAGCAGCTTGACCTCTTTGCATGTCGGTTTCCTCGTCTGGAAAGTAGATGGAACAGCCATCGCTAGTCAGGAGGGCGCTGTGGGGATCAGAAGAGGGGAGTGTATCGGGAGTTCGTGACGTCCCCAATAAAGATAGGGTCCCCTGGCAGACTGTGTTGCAAGAGATGAGAACAAAGACACAGACACAGGAATAATAGTTAAGAAAGCGGGGAGGTCAGGGGACCACCAGCACTCCTGTGCCAAGGTGGCAGTGACTGAACCCCAGCACTCGCTTTTTATTCTCTTTGCCATGTTGCAAGATACAATGATCTCATGTGAAAAAAATCACAGGATACAATGACCAAAGATTCTGGGGCTCCTCCCAAAATCACAAGGTGTCCTAGCTAATTTCCTCCTTTCTAGAAGTGAAAAACACATAATTCTTCAGTAGGTACAACCCTTTTGATCAAGGTAAACTGATTTTATCCCATGCTCAAGCTATGTATGTGGATATCAACCTTTAATGTCAGTGGCTGTGACTCATTTGATCAAGGAACAAAGAACTGCATGCTTCCCACTGGGAGACTGGTTTTACATTAACTGAGGCATTGTTGAGAGAAAGGGAGAGATGGAACTTGGCCCAGGGTTCAAACACTATGGAAGCCTTGAGACCCTTCTCCCGGGCTGACGTATTGCAATCTACCTCTACAGCCATGAGAAGTTTTCATGTCAGGCCGCCTGCGGCTTTTCATGCATGAGACCCCTTAGGCTCTGAGGTTGGAGCATGCTTTGCTGTACTCCCAGATCGCTGATATATGTCCCCCAACTAGGCAGGTAACATGTGCACTTATTTCAGGCTTCTGCTCAGGCAATTCCTTCACCTCCTCTCCTCTCGCAACCTCAGGCATAGCATCCCTAAGTCCCAGTGGTCTTAATCCCATCAGGGGTGCAAAGTGTTCAGCCCAGTCCATAGCAGCACTCAACAAAGGTGGCCGGGATGGTTGAGGACAATGACCCTCATGCCTGGGGATAGGACTTGAGGGTGCTGGAGAAAGTGCACCCAGCAAGACAGGGAAACGGACGCTGCCCCCCACACCCCACCCCTCCTCCACAGAACTTCGCCAGGGCATCTAGGGAAACAGAAATTGGGAGGCGGAGGCCCCCCCTCCACCTCTGCATGTGAAAAGACTCATCTGGGTTCAGGAAAATGCAAATTAAAGCAAAGCCAGATACTATTTTTCACCCACAGATAGGCCAAAATGTAAAAGAAACAGCAGCCAGTGGTGCTGAGGACGGGGTTGGGAATAGGTGGTTGCCCTTTGCTGTGAGCACGTAAATTGCATCACCCTCTTGGAACGTGATCTGACATTTTCTTCTAAAATAGAGACATATGTTAGCCCAGTAGGCCCAACACTGACACGTTTCCTATAGGAATAAAAGCACCCACCAAAAGGAGTGGTTTTGCAATATTGTTAGAAATGGCGAGGAAAAAAAACAAAAACCCTAGGTATCTGAATAGCCATCGCAGAGCAATGGTTGAATAAATTTTTGGTGGAGTCATCCTGTTGCGTATTATGGTTCCATTAAAAACAATGTGCTGTTGAAACGCAAGGGGGTATCAGCCTTGTCCAGCTACTTGTCGCACAAAGATCCAATTATTGAGACAAGGAAAGGAATTTTTAATACGACAGACAACCCATCTTGTCCCGTCCAGAGCATGGGAGAAGCTGCCTCAAACCAGTCTCTCGGACTAACAGAGACACCTGGGCTCTTAAAGGAGGGGCCACGTGCCTGGGGCAGGCCATGGTGTCACTAACAGGGGCCAGGAGCACTGATCGGTGAGTCATCGGGCAGTCTGCTCAGGGCCCTTCAGAATCTCAGCTCTTTTGTCTTGCAGAAAACCCACCTTTTCTGGGAAACAACTCCACAGGTCAAGTAGTTAGTTAAGGGAAAAGATTATATACGGGTTACTGAAATTTGTTTAATGGGGGGCTGCTTACAAATGGATTAGGTGAAGCTCCACTATCTGGAAGGGGGTGCACATATTGCTAAATTTAAAAAGCATGTGTGTGGCAGGCCGGGCAAGGTGGCTATCTCACGCCTGTAATCCTAGCACTCTGGGAGGCCGAGGTGGGAGGATTGCTTGAGGCCAGGAGTTCCAGACCCGCCTGAGCAAGAGCAAGACCTCATCTCTACTAAAATAGAAAAATTAGCTGGGTGTGGTGGCGAACACCTGTAGTCCCAGCTACTAGGGAGGCTGAGGCAGGAGGATTGCTTGAGCCCAGGAGTTTGAGGTTGCTGTGAGCTAGGCTGACACCACTATACTCAGAGCAAGACTCTGTCTCAAAAAAAAGAAAAAGAAAGAAAAATGATGAAAGAACCAAAAAAAAAAAAAAAGGAAGAGGAAGAAAAGGAGGGAGGAAGGAACCACTCTGGAGACCGAAGTCCCCAATACCTGACTCTATACATCCTCTCCCTGCCACCCAAGCCACCACAACAGGGCCCCTGGGGCAGCACCTGCTGGCCACTTCCCGCCAGTGCTGCAGCGTCCTCCAACCTCCGCTGGCCATAAAGGCCCCTTTCTCCATGGCTGTTTGTGTTGGGTCCTGCCCACCTCCATGGGCAGCCCCAGACACCCGCTGCTGACTGGCACAGGGGTGGCCCCTGCCCACTGTTGAAGAGCTGGCTTTGTGGACAGAAAGGCCAGCCGGCCAGTGCACCAAAGCCCTTGGAAGCCAGCTGCTTCCACCCTCCTGCTCATCCGGGAGGTGAATAGGACCAAGAGCGGCCTCCACCACATTCCCGCCCCACTCCCCACCTCCCCACCCGGCTCTGTCCGGTCCTGACTCCAGGAATAAACACACAGCCCCTGTTCTTCCTCGGCCCACGACATAAATCACTGCTTCTCCAGCTGGGCAGCCACGGCCAGGTCCCCCGCAGCCTGCCGCACAGGCACCATTGATACCCTGCTGCCCGGAGACTGTGCCCAGCCCTGCTCCCACCCGGCCTCGGGAGCTGTGGGCGAGGCTGGGGGGCCGCCCAGGGCCACAGCTGGGGGAAGTTCCAATGATGTATTAATATTTCTCATTTTTAAAACACCTTATGTATTTAAACATGCCCCGCCTTGTTCCCGAGGCGATATTAAGCAGCTGCAAGGACACGTAAGATGCAACTAGCACAAATGAACACTGGGACGGGATGTTCACAGTGATTCTGCTGCAGAGACTGTTAGTGTGGGTTAAAACAGGGGACATCAGAAACCACCTAAATGTCCAATGATAGAGGATTGGTTAAATAAATCACAATATAGCCACGCGCAATTAAATATTATGCAGCCATTAATATTGAAGGTTCAGCTATAGAACCTAATTTGTTTATAAATTATTTATTTATAGAGCCTAATGCCAAATCAGTATGTATCTGCCCAAGGAAGGGTCTAGAAAGTCTCAAGATCTTCTTGAAATGACTATGGCCTCGGAGAGATTAAGAGTCACTGTACGATAAGAGGGCTTTTAAGGCTATGTCAGGATGTTTATGTTATATATAAACTGTGTGTATCATAAAGGAGAAAATTAAGTAACTGCTTTTGGTATCAAAGAGGGTAGAGTTCTCTGCAGAGGCAGGGTGGTGGCTCACAGAGGATGTGACGTGTCTCCAGGGGCCATCTCTGCTCCCTGAGGACAGGGTGCTGGACAGCCTTGATGTGAGGCTGAGGGGTCTGCAAATACCACGTGATTGATTTGTCCAGGGGAACACCTGGTGGCCCCTGTCTGCTGGCCCCATTCAGGAAAGGGGCCGACCCATTCCTTCCCAGTGGGGTGGAGTAAGATGGGGTCAGACATTCTCTGTTCACCTCTTCATAGAAAGGACAGGCAGCAACACATCCCAAAGAGTCAGTCACTAATTGTGGACTGTCTGGCACAAGTAGCAGAATATTTGTGGGTTACTGAAATTAGAACACACAGAAAGCCGTTCACTCCACCCAAGCCTAGAAGGTCCTTACTATGTATCCCAGGGGAAAATCTCCAGAACATATTCACAAGTGTTCCAAATATCTATTGCTGAGTAACAAATTACCCCTAAACATAGCGGCCTAAAGCAACAATAATCATTTTATTATGTCTCATGCTTTCTGTGGGCCAAGAAATCAGGATGGGCTCAGCTGGGTGGCTCTGTCTCGAGAAGGATCTCATGAGGTTGCAGGTAGATGGAGGCTGATGTTGGAATACCGTGTTTCCCCCAAAATAAGACCTACCCATAAAATAAGTCCTAGCAGGATTTCTAAGCATTTGCACAATATAAGCCCTACCCCGAAAATAAGACCTAGTGATGGGTGTGGCTATGCAGCGTATCTGCACAACCCATGCATTTCATCGAGGAAGGGTAAAGAAGACGAGCAGCCCTTCTCATCTGCCCCGTCGTGACAGCTACTATCCCAGACGTGACTGGAAAGGTGCGGGCAGCCCCACCAACAAGGTCGGCTCCCCCGTCAGGTCCCGGCCATCCTGTGCGGGCTGCAAGCTGAGGCTTTGAGGGGAAAATAACACATCCCCTGAAAATAAGCCCCAGGGTGTCTTCTTGAGGAAAAATAAATATAAGACCCTATCTTATTTTCGGGGAAACACGGTAGCACGAGACTGGAACAGTCCGGGCATGGCCCAGCATGGCTCTCTCTCTTCATATAGTCTCAGGGCCTCCCCATGCGGTCTCTTCATGTGTGACAGCTTGGGCTTCCTAACAGCATGGCGGCCTCAGGACAGTCAGTCTACTTACATGGCAGCTCAGGGCTCCAAGCCCAAGTGTTCTAGCTGACCAGGCAGATGCTGCATCACATCTTATAGGCTAGTAGTGGAAGTGTTACTTGCATTGCTTTCAATTGGTTAAGAGCAAGCCACAGGCCCATCAGATTTAAGGACACAGGACACAAGCCTTATCTCTCAATGAGGTGAGTGTCAAGGTTACTGAATAGCATGTAGATTGAGAGATGTTGCAACTATCTTTGGAAAATATAACCTTCCACGCAAAGCCATCACCCATCAATCACCTTGCCAATCCAGGGCAGGCAAGGACAAACTGAGGCAGATGGAAGCTCTGTAACCTTTGACCTTCGCACATTTGACATTGACACCCTTAGACTATCTCTTATCTACACAAAATCCAGCCATTGTAGGCCTCAGTTAACCCACAAACACTTTGAGCTGTGATGGGACAGGGACACCAAGTGTCGGCCAACAGATGGGCTTTAGCAGTGGCCGACTTTGTCTGACAGCAGGACTGGGTTTGAGCAACTATTTGAATACACTAGTGAGTTTTACCTATGCTGTCTGATTTTTTAAAAAGTGAGTGAAAAGCAGAAAGGTGAACCTACAGATGGGAATGAGGAAAAAGGTGTGTGCTCCCATCCCTAAGGCAGCTGAGGCTGAGATGAGTCAGGAGGGGCTCTTGCTGGCCCAACCTGGATGGTGGTCTGTCTCGAGTCAGTTAGCTATGAGTTAGCACACCGTTGGGAAAAAAAAGGATAGCAACAACAGCAAAACAGAATAAAAGAATGTGTGTAACTGAAATATTTTTGGGTAAAATGATACAATGTCTGGGATTTGCTTTAAAATACTCCAGCAAACAGATAAACAAAAATTACAGGGGGCGGGGCTGCCTAGATAGGTCATGAATTGTTAACTGTTGAAGCTGGGGCTGGACACATGAAGGTTTATTGCTCTATTCCCTCTGCTTTTGTGAATGTTAGAATTTCCATAATAAAAGGTAAAAATAAATATATATGATATATTGGAAATATGTCATTAAACATTGCATCTAAAAGTCAAACCATGATTAAGTTTTATTAAATTCCTGGCAACACCCCCTCTCCGTAACTATGATACACTTATCCTAAGACCTTTATAAGGATTATCATGGTCGTATTGATACAGAAATCAGAAGCAACCTGTACTGCTATACTTCCTTCCACTGGGAAAACAATGCCGAATTTTGCTTGCAAGAAGGTTGTAATTCTGTATGTGCCACAGTAAAAAATAATCTCGATCCCTGATTTCAGAAGCTGTTGAAGCAATGACGTGCTACTAAGATAGATGATTTGGGAGTGGGAGCCATCATATTTTGTATGAACTGAAATTTTTTTTTCAGTGTGCATGTGTCAAGTTTTTAAAGTTAATGGATTGATTCACAATCAAGAGAAGCCATCAAACAGGTACTGTTTCTTTTTCCTGTAGTATTTCTTTGCTGCTTTTGAACTTGTTTTGTCTGCCAAAGGAGCAGGTGTCTTTAGTGGACAAGAGGTACCAGGCATTAAAGATTAAGAGAAAATGATGGCACCTGTAGTCCCAGCTGCTTGGCAGGCTGAGGAAGGAGGATCACTGGAGCCCAGGAGTTTGAGGTTGCTGTGAGCTAGGCTGATGCCACGGCACTCTAGCCAGGGCAGCAGAGTGAGACCCTGTTTCAATAAAAAAATAAAAATAAAAATAAGATAAAAATAAGATTATTGTAATAATTTTTTTAAAAGAGAAAATGATGGAAGAGTAAGTTTAAAATGAAATGAACTTTGGTCATTAGCTTACTCCTGGCCCCTCCCCTCCCCCATCCCACACGCACGCACTCCTCTCTCTGCCCAGACGTGAAAAGCCCCTGGTTGCTGGATTTCTGCGGACCCGCGGGCCGGGTTACCGGAGCCGCGCCTGACACAACGACTGGAGCGCCCTCTGGTGGCACCTGGCAGAAGTGTACAGGCCCGTGCTCTTTTCTGAGCTCACCGAAGCCAAGTTTTGGTTTCCACCAGATGCCGCTAACTGGTGCTCTGCGGGCCAAATTTGACCTATAGATGTATTACCTATAAATGTACAGATGTATGGGTTAGGTTTTTAATATGCTTTGAAAGGTTTTTAATATGCTTTGAAAAGTTTTTAATATATTGCCAACATTTAAAAATCTAGATATTTGACATAAAAATCCAGATTTCTGGCTTCCTTGGAAAGCCAATCGGATAATGGCTGAGGCTGAGGCCTGTGCCTCCAATTACCGGTCTGGCCTGCACTGTAGCCACTTTGGCTTGTGTTCAGTTTGTCCTGCACACTGTCCCCTGCAGTGGGTTGACTGGTGTCTCCCAAATATTCGTGTCCACCCAGAACCTTAGAATGTGACCTTCTTTGGAAATAGAGTCTTTGCAGGTGCAATTAGTTACATATCTCAAGGTAAAATCATCCTGGATTTAGGGTGGGCTCTAAATCCAATGACTGGTGTCCTAATAAGAAGGAAGAGGACACAGAGAGACACAGAGGAGAAGGCCATATGGAAATGGAGACAGATTATAGAGTGATGCGGCTACAAGCCAAGGAATGCAAGGAAGGCCGGCAACCACCTGCAGCGGAGAGAGGCCTGAACAGAGGGTCCCTCAGAACCCCCAGAAGGAACTAACCCCGCTGAAATCTTGATTTTGAACTTTTGGCTCCCAGTACTGTGGGAGAATACATTTCTGTTGTTTTAAGCCACCCAGTTTATGGTCATTTTGTCTTGGAAGCCCTGGAAAACTAACATACAATTCCCAAGAAGTCCCTGCCTTTCTATGGCATCCCCCAAACTGGCCTCTGCCCTGAAGCTTCTAGGGATGAGGAGCCCAGTGCCTCCCACACATGTGATGGACTGATGTTTGGAAAGTTCTTTCTGCTAATCCAGTACACAACACAAAGAACATAAAATCAGGTTAGAGGCTATTTTAAGAAATGAGGGAAAGCAAGATTCTAAAAAGAAACAAATCCCTGCTGTGGGATCAAGGAAGGCTTCATGGAGGAGGAGGTGGCACCTCAACTGGGCCTTCAAGGATGGATATGAAACATTCATTCATCCCTTCTATGAATATTTATTCACTGAGTAGCAAGCAATGGGCTCAGTTGGAATAGAGGTATGTGGCCAGGTGGGGTTAGTAGGTTAGAATTAAATAGCAAATTGTCTAAATCTTCAAAAAAATCCAAGCATGCTAAGTAAAGTATCTCACATGTGTCCACATCCCTGGGTTTTTTCCTCCAAGCTATACTATTCCACTCTCCTCTTGTATAGAAGACTGTTGTTATTGTATCTCTCCGGGAAGCTTCCCTGGGTCCCTCCCTCTGGTACTAGACCATGCCCTGGCTGCAAGGTGATGTGTGATCCAGGCCTGGCCAATCACAGCATTTCATCCACCTGGCAACAGCAATGGGTCCAGTCAGAGTTCTTCCCTGGGATTGATATATAGACTCTGAGTACAAGCAGCTCTCTCTCTGGTGGGGGTGTTCCCTGCCACATGGAGAAGGCCCATCATGAGTCAGGCAGAATGAGGCCACCATGTGCAGAGAAACAGAGTAAAGCAGAGATGAGATATGACCAGCGCAGGGGAGTCCTGGGGGCATTGACCTCACAGTTGCCATCCCAGAGGCCCTAGTTCCTAAATTTCTTCCTTTAGACCTGAGAGTTGCTGCAATATCCTCCCCTTCTATAGGAGCCAGTAAATTTCTTTTCTGTCTAGGCCGGTCTGAGTTGGGTTTCTGTCACTTGCAACCAAAGGGTCCTGGCTGGTATGGTAACCCTGCCTCTGCTGACAGAGCCTCCGATGAAAGCAAAGGAAGATGGTGCCTCTCCAGGCCCCCAGCCCTCTCTCTGGTTCAGGGCAGTCACCCCTGTGCACTTCCCAGTGAGCACGTGAGCACGTGAGCACGTGGTGCCATTAGGGTGAAGTGGAAAAAGCACAGGGGTGTCAATCCAAGCAAGTTACAAATAGGATAGAGAAGATAACAAATCACAATCTCTCTGTGATATTTCTGCCCCAAAGGACACACATTTTCACCCCTCGAGATTCATTCCTTTGGAATGAATGTATCTCCTTTTGAGCTATAAGCTAGGACAGAAGTTCAGGAGGCAGAAAGTAGGCCAATTTGCAGACAAATTGTATCAATTTGCTTTAGATGAATGCACCAAATTCACTGAATTTACAAAATTACCAAAAACTTGTTTCTTTTAACTAAATATAAAGTTTTCAGAAATTCATATAAAGTGTTGACATTTCGGTTTCCAACAAGAAACAGTTGGGATACATTGGCATGGAAGCAACTTGCAGAAAGATTCTAAAGGAAAGAGTGAAATTATTCAAAGTGACTGAAGGGAAGTGAATCCCTCGCAGGGATCAACAGCACTAGGGGTGATCATAGATGTTTTAGACAAAGGTGATACTTAAATGGCAGCAGGTAGAGAAGGAAGCCCAAGGGTGATGTTGAGACTGAATTGGGACAAGATAACCCATTCGGTCGTCATTCGGTCCTGGGTATGTCCCAGGCTGAGGCCTCAGGAATCCAGACAGGACAAGACATGATCTGTGTGCTCAAAGAACTCAGGGCAGAGGGGGAAGCCCAGGGAATGAAAACGATGCTGCCTAGTGGTCCCAGGGCAGGACAGAAGCCTGTACAGGGACAGAAAGGAACAGAGGTAGCTTCACCCTCCCTGCCTGAAGAGATGGGGGAGATATGATGGTCAAGCTGAGTGTTGAAGGATGTTTAGGAGTTCACCAAGTAACGAAAGGAAATGGTGAATATTTTCAGGCGGGGGGCACAGCCTGAGCAAAGGCTCTGAGGCACAGAGAGTGGCCAGGAGGGGGACGAAGATGAGGCTGGTGACAAGGGTTGGGGCCAACACACTAGGCTTTCAAAAGGCCAAAGGAACTTGCCTTTCACCCTGTGGGAAAGAGGGAGTCACAGAAGGTTTTATGTAGAGGAAAGAAATTCCCTCTGGCCGGGTGCGGTGGCTCACGCCTGTAATCCTAGCGCTCTGGATGGCCGAGGCGGGAGGATCGCCCAAGGTCAGGAGGTCGAAACCAGCCTGAACAAGAGTGAGACCCCGTCTCTACTGAAAATAGAAACAAATTAGCTGGATGACTAAAAAATATATAGAAAAAAAATTAGCCAGGCATGATGGCACATGCCTGCCTGTAGTCCCACCTACTTGGGAGGCTGAGGCAGTAGGATCGCTTGAGCCCAGGAGTTTGAGGTTGCTGTGAGCTAGGCTGACGCCACGGCACTCTAGCCTGGGCAACAGAGTGAAACTCAGTCTGTCTCTAAATTAATTAATTAATTAATTAATAAAAAGAAATCCCCTCTGTCTCCATGGCAGTTGTGACAAAAATGGACCGGGGTGCCAGAAAGGAAGAGGCCAGGAGACCAGCTCTCCAGCTGCAGTTGTTTAAGTGACAGGCGGTCAGGGCTGAGCTGGGAATTTGATCACTCCACAGCTACTGGTGACTCACCGCCTGACTAGAGGCAGATGCTAGCCTGGGTGCTGCGGTCTGATGGTGCATTTTATGTGTCCACTTGACTGAGCCACAGGGTGCCCAGATTAAAAATCACAGTCTCTCTGTCTGTCTGTCTCTCTCTGTGCTATGTCTCTGGAGAACCCAAACTAATACACAGGGATTGAGCAGTGGGTAGGAGTTGAGTGACCAAGAGGAAGGTAGAAGAAGAGCATTCCAGAGGGAGCAGAATGTGGAGTCCTGGAGTAGGAAAGATCTGGGCTCTTTTCAGCATGGAAGGAGACGGGTGTGGCTGGAGCCTCCTGACTGGACTGCTGGGGAGGCTGAGACCGAGGCCGCAGTGGGCTGGGCCAGTCCTGCAGGGCATCGCCCTCCCACATTTATCTCTGCCCTTCAAGGCCCAGCCACCTCCACCTCCACCCTGAAGCCTCCCCTGATCACTGACAGTGGGATTCTTCCCTGCCTGTGTCAGCGCCTTGCCACTTTTGCCAGGGTGACAGCTAGGCGGTTTCTGGCCTAGAGTGGACATTCCCTAAATGTTTGCTGGGTGAAGGACTGTTTGAAAGAGGGAACGAGGGTGGTAGGAGGGACGTGTGCAGGTTGAGCTAGCCCCAAACAGGGCAGAGAAGCAGGATTGCTGGTGGCTGTGGGGACGCAGGCCGACCCGGGCAACAGTCAGGTCACGGCGATTTAATGAGCACACGCAGCGCTTAAGAAACTGAACTGAACAGAATTA
Source organism: Cheirogaleus medius (assembly GCA_008086735.1). Classification (NCBI taxonomy): domain Eukaryota; kingdom Metazoa; phylum Chordata; class Mammalia; order Primates; family Cheirogaleidae; genus Cheirogaleus; species Cheirogaleus medius. The sequence continues at coordinate 44,126,673 of VBSM01003143.1, forward strand.
AAATATTAGAATGCAGAGTGCATAGTAAGGATTAGTATTGCTTCATGAAGCCTGTTCTAGTTACACACACACACACACACACATGCATGTCACAAGGTAAAATCTCTTTATTCTGATCATGGCAGAAAAGTTTGGAACCTTCAGAATCAGGGTACAGACTTGGATTTTTATCCGAGACCCCAAATTACAAACAGCCGTGTCTCTCTCCGTAACAGCGCAGGCCCAGGAGGTTCCGGGCAGGAACAGTGACTCCAGGGTGTGTGCACCCAGCTCCGTCCTCCCTGTGCTACGCAGTCAAGATGGCGCCGCCACATGCGTGTTCCCGCCGTGGGGAGAGGCAGCAGGAGACAGCGAGTCCCTTCACTTGAGGGCCATGACCAGGCAGTGGCACCTCTTGTCCATCACGGGGTTCCCTGGCCACATGGAGCTGCAAGGGAGGCTGGGAAATGTGATCTTTGCCTGAGTGACAGACAGCCAGCTCGAAATGAGGGGACAGTGGACATGGAGTCATCCAGTGACCCCTGCTGCAGCCTGTGTGAAGAATTGCTAGGGTCCCATGGGCTTTCGGTGCCTGAGGCTGCACGGCAGGCCCTCCTCCTGGGGCAGGGGGGTGCTCCTTCACGCCCCATGCCATTTCTCTGGACACCAATGGCTCAGCTCCCCACCCACTTCACACTCGTCGGTGGCTTCTGCGAGGAATGAAGGGGATGATTCCAGTGTGTGCAGCCCGCAGCGTGGGGCCTGGTACCAAACCAGCCCTCCATGAATGAAGCCATCCGCATCATTGTTTTCCTCTCCAAATCTGCTCCTCCTCCTCGAGTAGCTCAGGTAACAATGTCACAGTCCCCAGGAGCCCAGGCTAGGAGCCCGCAACACCCAGCGGTTTGCAAGTGCAGTCATCCCTCCGCATCTGCGGGGTCAACCAACCACGGGGCGAAAATATTTGGAAAAAAATTAATGAATGGTTGTGTCTATACTGAGCCTGTACAGATTTTTTTCTTGTCATTATTCCCTAAATGATACAGTAGAACAACTATTTACAGGTATTATAAGTATCTAGAGATGACTTAAAGTTTATGGAAAGAGGTGGTAGGTTACATGCAAATTCCACACCACTTAATGTAATTAAGGACTTGAGCATCTGTGATTCTGGCATCAACGAGGGGATCCTGGAACCAATGTCCACTGGACACCGAGGGATGACTGTGCTCTTCATGCCATGTCCAAGGGACCTCTCTCTTCTGCAGGACCCTAAGAAAGAAGAGATTAGCTATGACCCCTAGTGCCCAGAGGCAGCTCCTGCATTGGGGGTCCCCAGACCACCCCCAGGTTTCATAGTTCCCTAGGAGGAGTCACAGGAGTCCACACATAGTCACACAGCTAAGATTGATACAGTGGCAGGACACAGAGGGAACCAGCAAAGGGACAGGGCTGGAGGAAAGCAGGCTCGAGCTTCCCAGTGAGTCACACAGGACTCACTTAGCTCCTCCAGCAACAGGTTGTGACAACACCGATGAAGTGTTTTTGTTTTTTTATTGTCTGTCCTTTAGAAGAGACTGTGAAGTGTTTTCTACCAGACAAGCTCATTGGAGACTCAGAGCCCAGGGTGTACATCGGGGGCTGGTCACCCCTGGCCCTGCATCTACCAAAATTCCACACTGCTCGGAGGACAGCAGGTGTTTGGCAGAAGCCACGCTATTTGCACAAACGGTTTAGGCACAGGGCGCCACGCTTCTCAGCGTTCTCGTGGGAACCCTCTTGAAATCCAAGTTCCCAGACACTAGCCAACGGCCAAGCTTGCAAGCAGGCCTTCCAAAGGACGGCAAGCAGGCCTGACTCGTTCACTCTGCTTTGCGAGGTTCCTGAGAAGTGGCATTTGACCTTGGCCTTGAAAATCAGGAACAGTGTTGCTAGACTGGCCCCAACGACTCAGTCTTCCTTTGAACCTTTTCCTGCTGCCCAGCTGTAGTGCACACGGGATCTGAGGAGCTGCAGCCCCCTCTGCACGAGGCAGGCACCTGGCAGGGTGCCACCATTCCCAGCCCACCCTGTTGTCACACAGGCCCTGTCACCCGTTCACAATGAGTTTGCAACCTCTGGGAGAGCACCTCCCTGCGCCAGCGAGAATCAGTCCCGATGTGCATCCTGTGTTTGAGGGTCTTCCCGACTGGTCTGTGGGATTCCCGGGGCAGGCTGGGCCTGATGTCTCTCCATCTCCCTGTGCTCTGATTCGCAGACAGCCTTGCACGCGACAGGGGCTCGGCAAGCCCAGCCAGGTGGACTTCCCACCCACAGATCGGGGCTGGGTGGTGTAGCTCTGGGGAAGGGGCAGACTCCATGAGCTCCAGCATCCTCGGGATCTGACTACCCAGGATTCTCTGAGTCCAAGAACCTGAGGTTGAACATGACCACGCGAGTCCTCGGCAAGGGAAGGCTCCCTGGGGCCTGGTGTGTGGGCAGAGGAGGCGGACAAAGAGCAAACCCGAAGAGACCCAAGCTGAGAGGGGTCCCAAGCCTGCCGGCAGGGGTGCTGGAAAAGGGGTGCAGGGGCGAGGAAGGCAGAGCTGTCCTCTCACTGCCACGGTTCAGGCCCATCAGCGAACAGGGTGCCTCAGCCCCGGCCCAGAGGCCTTGCCGTGGCTGCCGTGGGCCACTCCAGGGTGGTCCTGGGGGTCCTTGGGCAGGTGTACTTCATGCTGAACAGCTGGGTTCTGCCAGGCCCCAGGCTGGCCCCCAGGGACAGATTTGGGGAGGGGAGGGTGGGGAGGCTGCTCTGCTGGGGGTACAGCCTCTGTTGGCATCTGTCGTTGACTGTGATATGGTGATATAATACGAAATATATATTTGGCCTCTGTCCCTGGTTCCTGACCCAGAGCCCCTAAGACCTTTGTAATTTCCTGAGTGACAGGAGTGTCTGACGCTGAGCTCCTAAATCCTGTGGAATTTCCTGAGTGATAAGAGCATCCTTTGTTCTAATGAGGTGACTCCTGGTGGCTCTGGGATAGCCTCTGGATGGGGCTGGTTGCCAGGGGAACCGATCATGTGATTAGAGGGCCGGGAGTTTCAGCCCTACCTGCTGCCAGCCGCTGGGGAGGGGGGAGGGGTGAAGGTTGAGTTGGTCACCAGTGGTCACCGATTTAATTAGCCATGACTATGTGATGAAGCCTCCATAAAACCCCCAAAGGACAGGGTCTGGAGAGCGTCCAGGTAGCTGAACGCGTGGAGAGAGCCTCAGAGTGGTGGCCGGAGATGGCGTGGAAGCTCCCTGCCCCCGCCCCTGACATACCTTGCCCTGTTCACCTGCATCCTTTGTAGTAGCCTTTATGATAAACGGGTAACAGTGTTTCCCTCAGGTTTGTGAGCCGCTCCAGCAAGTCAATCAAACCTGAGGACGGGGGTCGTGGGAACTCCGATGTGGAGGCTGTTGGTCAGAAGCACAGGTCAGAACCCAGGACTCGAAACTGGCCCCCGAGGTCACAACCTGTGGGGTCTGACGCTATCGCCAGGTAGTGTCAGAATTAAATTGAATTGTAATCCTAGCACTCTGGGAGGCCGAGGCGGGCAGATCATCTGAGCTCAGGAGTTCGAGACCAGCCTGAGCAAGAGCCAGACCCTATCTTTACTAAAAATAGAAAGAAATTCGCTGTACATCTAAAAATATATATAGAAAAAATTTGCTAGGCATGGTGGTACATGCCTGTAGTCCCAGCTACTTGGGAGGCTGAGGCAGAAGGATTGCTTGAGCCCAGGAGTTTGAGGTTGCTGTGAGCTAGGCTGATGCCACAGCACTCTAGCCCGGGCAACAGAGTGAGACTCTGTCTCCACATAAATAAATAGATAGATAGATGAATAAATAAATAAATAATAAAAATAAATAAATTGAATTGTAGGACACCCACTTGGTGTCCACTGGAGAACTGCTTGGTGTCTGGGGGAAAATGCCCACACATTTTGGTGACCAGAGGTGAAGCATTCTGTGTTGACGGAGTGAGAGTAGAGAAAAGAAAATGGTTTTAGTTTCCCACCTCCCCCAGATTGGCTACAAATGTGATTGAGAGGAGACAGTGCAGCGGGGGGCCTCCCCCCAACCTGGGCCAGGGAAACAAATGTTCCAGGGGGGATCTGGATGGTGGCCCCCCACCCTCTGATGGCATGGGGGGAATCAGGGCAGGATGGGGGGTGGGAGCGGGAGCCCTACCCCGAGGTCAGCCCAGCCTTCTCTAGAGGCCGACCCATCCCAGAGGGGCAGGCGTCGAGGCTGCGCACCCTTCCAGAGAAGCAGTGTGGCAAAGTCACATCCTGTGGCTGCTCAGAGCATGGCCCTGGTGCCATGGGTACAGTCCTAGCTCCGCCACTTGTTAAGCTGCATGACCTTCGCCTGCTGTGTCTCAGCCTCACCACCTGCACAGGGGGAAGAGGGAGAGTGCTTTTTGCAGATAGTGCCGTGACCTGGTTTCATCATCTGTAAAATGATGAGGGCTGCTGTGAGGCTCGGATGAAATCACATGTGTGAAGATCTTTCCCTGCCACTTGCTGGGGAATTTTTTTTTTTTTTTTAATACAGACGGGGACTTGCTCTTGCCCAGGCTGGTTTCCAATTCCTGAGCTCAAGTGATCCTCCTGTCTCAACCTCCCAGAGTGCTAGGATTACTGGCGTGAGCCACCACGACCGTTCTTTTTCAAGTACCTTAAATTTTGCTTTGCAAATGTGTGAGCCCTCAGGGCTAATTAAAGCAACTTTGCAATGTTAGAAGAAAATCCCAAATCTAACAGAAAACGATTTCTGGATTCGTCCCTTGGCACTCTTTCACCGAATCACAACATTGGGCAATCCAGTCCAATCCCTCCACCTTACAGATGGGGAAACTGAGGTGCATGGAGACATGCTGACCCAAGTTTGAAGACAGAGCCGGGTAAAACCTAGGTGTTCTCACTTCTCCTGCACCTCTTCCCCAGCACCCACGCTGCCCGCACATTCACCCGTGACTAATGTATGAGAATGCAGGGTTCCCACAGTAGGTATTATCACACCATGGGAGTCACACAGGAGTGACCGCAGACGTGGCAGCTGGTAGCTGACCTTGGAGTCAGCCAGGCCTGGAGCAACCGCAAAGCCACGACATCATGAGCCAAGGTCAACCCTCGGAAACTTCCCATCCGTAGAGGGGGCTGGGTGGCCAGTGACACCTGCCTCATGCAGCTGTTGGGAGGATTCAACAACGTAACATAAAGGACATGGGGCGTTGATGAGATACAGAAACATTCAGGTCTTGTCGTCCTTTCCTTCACTTATTTCGCTCAAAATATAAAAAGTTAGGTTTCCATTTATTTGTTTTTGGTCAAATACACCCCCACCCCCTCCACAGACCCCACCCACCCAGCAAAGGTGCGTGGAGATCAGCCACAGGCACAGTGCTCAGGTGGCACGTGGCGGCAGAGGAAGGCCACCTGTGTGGACCTGTGTGCAGTTTGGAATTTTCCCCTTGATTTATTCCCAGGCCCCAGCTATTCACCTGAGAGAAGTCAATATGTAGTCCCTGTCCCCGGGAGGCTAGTTACTAAGGAAAAGCGAGGTGCCAGGATGCAGTGGGCCCACAGTGAAGGAGGGTGGGCTGAGGACGGGGTCACGTCCAGGCAGGAGGGTGGGCAGCAGGTGCCCCTTACAGCTGGGCTCCAGTGGGTGGCTTCCTGGACAGCCACAGCCCTGCCTTTGCTGCCAGTCAACACTCAGGCCTGTCCTCAGCAATGCTGGCCCAAGGGACCCTGGGAACCCAGGTTGCTGGGACATGGTGACGATGGAAGGATTGTTCCAGAAGCCAGGGCCTCTAGCTTCCCATCACCTAACCAAACGTTGTCCCATCAGGTGTAAAAGCCAAAATTTCCCTGAAGGTTGAGGACACTCATTCAGAGGGTTCCTACGGGCTGGGTTCAGCTGCCCTCAGCCGGCTGTAGGCTCCTCCAAGCCACTCAACGCTGTTGTAATGACCCAGCGCTGAGGCCTGTGTTGGTGACTGACGAGATGTTGGATGAAACAATAAAACGAAGCCTTCCTGCCAGACAATTACTGGAGCTTTCCTGACCTCACATTGGCCTCCAAACCTTACACAGCCCCTACCATGGCCCTCATTCCTGCCCTGGCCTCTTGCACATCCTGTCCCCACCTCTGGGACATTCCCTGGTTGCGTTTGCCTGGTCTGGGCAGTGTGCTGCTAGCTGCACGTTAGCATTACTTGGGGATCTTGGAAAACATTCTGATGCCCGGACCCCAGCCCAGCCTCTCTGGGGGTGGGGCCTGGGGGCCTAGAGTCCCCTAAATGCTTCCTGTGTGCAACAGCACGGTCGCTGGGCTCTGGTGGCAGTCTGCTTTGGGTCGGATGTAGATAGGAACAGAATGCCCCTTACTAGCTGGGCATCCTTGGTCAAGCTCCTGAACCTCTCTGAGACTCAGTTCCCTCATCTGCAAACTGGGCTTTAATAATAGCATCACCCCCACGAGCTGATGTAAGCTACCACCTTGGCACAGGGTCTTGCATGTAGCAAGTGTTCAATTGTCAGTATTATTATTTTCAAGTAACAGTAGGGCTTTGTGTGCCTAATACAAGTCAGCTCACGGTCTGTGCGAGCCACTGACTCGCTGATTCCAGCCTCAGCACACCCCAACTCCACCTCATGCTCCTCCGTCTCCAAACCTGCAAGTTGCCACAAGCCCAGAGAATGAACCCGCTTCCAGGGCTCTCTGTTCCCATCTCCACCCACATCCTCCTCCCTCCTGCGTGCTGGGCACAGCTCCTCTGCAAGTCACCTCTCTCCTCACACTTCCTTCCAGGGAGAGTCCTGAACTTCCGAGTCTGACTTTGCTGGTGGCAGTGAGAGACAATGAAGACCATGGCTCCCACCTCCCAGGAGGTAGCTCCCCTGCCTATGGATCCGCTCTGGCCAGGTGGGCAGAGCCTGCCCTGGCGCTGGGCTGGCTCTGGGGGCATAAGCAGACAGGTATGCAGGGCTCGCCTTTACTGTCCGGAAATCACTTCAACCGGTTGTCATGGGTGATCCTTGTGAGATGGGTTATGCTCCCCGTCTATCCGATGACTTGCCCAGGGTCACAGTTAGCAAGCTCTAGGGCTAGATTCAGAGCTCCTGTGCCCGGATTCCATGCCCCTCCCATGATGCACAAGGACCCGTCAAAAGACACATCTAGTGAAGGGGTGGACAAGGCCTAGGGGCAGAAAAGTCACAGAATAATGACAGTAGTCCCCCAGCTCTGCTAATCAAAGAGATAAAAATAAGACACATGGTTATTCTTCTGCCAAACTGGCCAAGCTTTTTAAAATTTAGAATTCATGACACTGACAAGCATATAAGGAGCCTGGTACTTGCACACTCTGCTGACAGGGTCGTCCCTATCGGTTTCATCTTTCTGAAAAGCAACCTGGTAAGATGTAGGCGAGGTCTTTAAAAAGCTCATACCTTTGATGAAACTCTGGAACTAGATTATGACAATGGTTGTGCAACATTGTGAAGGTACTAAACGCCACTGAATTGTACTTTATTTTAAAATGGCTAAAATGGGGTGTAGTGGCTCATGCCTATAATCCCAGTGCTTTGGAAGGCCTGGGCAACATAGCAAGACCCTGTCTCTAAAAATAAATCAATAAATAAAAATTAAAAATAAAAAAATTCGATGACACCGGTTCTTGAAAAAACAAATAAAATAAAATAGTTAAAATGATAACTTTTATGTTATATGTATTTTACCACAATTTTTTTTTAAATGCCCTTTCACTCAGTCATTCCACCCTGGCCATCTGGCCTGGGGAACAATCTGATGGACCCAAGCCCGTCCCAGGACTATTGATGTCAAGGAATCGGAAACAATACAAATGTGCAAAAGTGGGGACATGGATAAACTCAATAGACATGTCTCCAAATAATTTTAATAACACTGGGAAAGATCTATAAGTGAAGTGAAGAACGCAGGACATAGTTTGATCTCTGCTTTGTGATAGAGATGTGTTTATTGGCATATATGTAAATATAGATTGCAGATATATTTGCAATAATACCAAAGGTATTTTCAAGTCATTCATGGTCCTCCCTGGATAAATCAGGCCCCTGCTCCGGCCCCATCCTCTCCAAGGTCTCAAGAATGATGGTGAGTGAGAGAAACGTGCTAACTCTGACAGTCAAGACTACAAGATCTCATGTGTGAATGCTGTTTTTGTAAAAATTAACACCAAGGAGCAGAATAATTAGAGTATTGCCAGCAGGTAGTGTTTATAAAGTTTTTATTTTCCATTTTCTTAAAAATAACATTTGATTTCCTTTATGCATATGTGGAGTGTACTTGTTTCCTTAGGCTGAGTAATAGGCAGAGAAAGACAACACGAGGCAGGGTCCCCAGGTGGAGGCAGGGGTGGGGCGTGAGGGGTGGGGGTGCAGGGGGAGAAGGGAGAGGTGGGTGACCTACGGGACGCTTGAGTGCCCATCGACGCACGCACACGGTCTAACACTTTGTTTTTCGATTTTTTTTTTTAAAGACATCTAAAATTACTGAGAGATACGACTTCAGCACTTAAATCTACAGACGGAAATCCAAGCACTTGAACACAATTCTTAACTCTAAGCTCAGTTATTGCACGTCACACAGTTTAGGCTTCAGGCTAGAAAGCAGTTTGCTCTGCTTGGGACTTCCTCAGGGTGGCTCCAGTCCCCTCTTGCACCCCAGTGTCTCTTCCCTGGGGCTCCCGCCGGCCTGCAGCCTCACGATGACCCCGGGTGTCAAAGATCAGCCGTTCCTTCTCCCCGAGGGCTGAGGGTGCAGGCTTTGGTGCAGCGGAGACTTCCACGTGGGTGCCAATGGTCCCCACCCACTCGGGGTGAAGTTGGAAGCACACGAGCTCGTGAGGCCGAGTGGGAGGCCTGCCCGCTGAAACCAGGCAGGCTGCAGGGAGCAAGTGTGCCCAGCTCCACGTGCAGTCGCACCCAGTGGAACCCCAGGGACAGCCAAGACCTGTCCCGCTCTCATCCTCTCGGCCTCCTGCATGCACTCCCCAGGCCTCCGTCCCCATCACCCTTGGCCCCTCTCTGAGTGGTCTCTCAAGGCACATTTATTTTTTCCACCCCAACCCACCCAATCTTAGACATTTGCCTCTCCCAGCACCCATGGGCCGAGGGACATGGCGGGGCCAAGGGCAGCTCCAGGGCCAGGCGAGAAACCGTCCTTTTAAAATGTAGTTGAGCCCCTCTCAGAGCAGCCCTAATTCCCCTGCCTGCCTAAGCCAGGGAGAGGGGCAGGAAGGAGCGAGGGCATCCGGGGAGGGGGCACGTGGGGCTGGGTGGCAGGCAGCTTGGTCGTGGGCACTAGGAGCTGAGGAAGGGCCAACTTGCGACCTCGCTCCCGAGGAAACCTTCAGCTTGTCTAACAGGAAGTCACTTGGAGGCCTTCAGCCCCACTGGGACAGCTGCTTTTGTCTACCTCTGGGGGGACCCCAGTCTCAATGGGGTGAAAAGCAGTGTGGGGTTCGGAGAGAGGCAAGGCTGGACCCTGCAGTCCCGCCAGGGGCCAGTTCAATGCCTTTTGCTTTCTTCCTAAAACATATTTACAAGGTCAGACAAACGTGCACAACCAGAAGATCCGGAGACACAGAGAGCACATGCCCCCCAGGAGGGGAGGGCAACAGCAAGAGGAGGGGGGCGCCCCTTCCTCGGAGCCCCCTCCCCCAAAGACCCCCAGCATCCTCAACAGCAGCCCCCAGAAGGACAGTTCCGGAAGCCCAGCTGGGGCAGAGGGAAGAGACAGACTCCGATCCTAGCGCGAGCAGGAATTTTCAAGTAGCTCCAAGTCAAGGAGCGGCTGCGGCTACCCTACATGGAGAGCAGAGGGCTGAGGTGGGACAGCATCTCCCTGAACTGAGCCAGGGGCCAGAGGAAGGAAGTGGAGGACAGGGAAGGGACAGGAGGAAGAAGGGGACTAGGGGATTTGGAACAGCGCGACACCTCAACGATCAGAACTGTGCTGCGGAATGGGAAGCGGTTTACAGGGCTCGGGGGAGTTTTGCTATTTCCCCAGGAAGGACTTGGACGGTGTTGCTTCCAGGGTGCAGGACGGGGCGGACAGGGTGAGGCTCCTCTGTGAAGTCGGCAGAGCTCTGAGGGGGCTGGGAGGGGCTGGGAGAGCCGGGCGGGGAGCCTCCCCACATTGACCCCACACCCCACAGGCCACCCAGCGCACAGGGCCCTCCTCACACTCCCCAGCCACCTGGATGGCCCCCCAGGTTCACACATGCACACACAGATGCGCGCGCACGCGCACACACACACACACACACGCACATGTACTGCACTCACCATGCACCGAAGGATATCAGAGGCCCAAGTCTGGATAAGAAATTCTTCACCAAAGGTGTTAAGGAATTTGCTTCAATAGGGGAGAATTGGACAGATTAGGGAAAACAACAACAATCAAAACCCACCGGACATCTTCTCATCTGGTAAGATGAGCTCCCACCTGGTCGGGAGACTTGGGGTAACAGTGAGGTGTGGCCTCAGAGTCTGGCTGCACGGGTCCTGTCCCCTCTGACAACTTCCACATACTATGACTCCCGCTGGGGCAGCCCTAGGGGACCCTCAGAGGGGACAGAAGGGAACCCAAGGGGCTGAGAGGAGTGGGGCTGGAACGTCCCAAGGGTGCCTCTCCCTTGAGCAGGAAAGTTGGTCTCAGGGTAGGAAGGCTGCAGCTTCCAGCAGCTTCTCCTTTATAGGGTCTCAGGGACACATCTTTCTATCGGTCTGGGCAGGTGGGGAGCCTTGAGTTAGGGAGGAGGTGGGCACACATACACCCCTGGCCGAGACCCATCTCAGCCTGGTCCTCAGGCTCCCTGGGCTGGAGAAGGGGACCCCAGCAAGGGAGATGGAGGCAGGAGCAGCACCCCCTGGGCTGCCAAGAGGGAGCGAGGCAGAGCTCACTTGCAAAACCACCCACCGACTGTCCCCGAGAGAGCTGCCCAGACCAGAGCCACATGAGACCCACAGAAAGGGGCCAGGCTGTTCCGGGCTCGGCATTCAGGGCTGCCCATCTCCACTCACAGGAGCTCTCCCAGGATCTGCAACTGCAGATTCCCCTGCTCCCCACCCGCACCAATGGGAAGGACCTTGGATAACCAGTCCCCTCCCCTGCCTCTCAGCTTCTGCCCCCAGCTACTTCTCAGCCACCTTTGGTCCCTCTGGCCTGAGTTAGGAGAGTTTCTCTAGTGCTTGGGGATTTGGCAAAGGAATGGGGCTGGCTGTGGCCGGGTGTCCTCACCCTTCTCATCTAAAGCTGACGGGGGTGTCACACCAAATCAACCCAGTTTTGGAAGGACCCCTGGCCTGCCTCCTCTCTGCCATGCGGACAGGCCTGCAGGCCAGAGCCTGACCCGGAAGGGAGATGGGGAGGACAGCAGGGACGGGGGAGACAGGGCTGGGGGAGCCAGGGTACGAATGGAACCCAGGGTGACAGGGCTGGGCTGGGGGACATGACTAGAGGGCATCTCATTCATTCCATCAACCTGCCAACATGTGTATGTGCGTGAATGTGTGTGTTTTAAGACCAACAACAAATGGGAACAAAATAGCTACAAGAGGCCGAAGGCGCCTTTGGGGGACTCACTCTGCCAGGAGCAGCGTGGACCAAGGACACGTTTGTCAGCGCATGCCACACGCACACCCACTCATCGGCCCCAGCCACACGTGCCACTCACGCGCCATGCACACTCACACGTCCAGTCCTTCCGGTTGGAGCCAGGGCCCTTCCGACTGCATTTTCCGGATCCATTCGCCAGGCCGCCCGCTTCTGCTCAGGTCCCTGCCGGCGCCCCCGCCTCGGCTCCGAGGGCGTCTACCAGATGTAGCCTCCGTCGTCCGCCTCGCCCGCCTCGCCCTCCTCCTCCTCGGCCTCCTCGCCTGCTTCCTCCGGCTCCTTCTCCTCCTCATCCTCCCACCCGACACCACTCCCAAAGTCCCCCGAGAAGCCCACGATGTCGTCTGTGAAGGGAACAAGCCATCAGGTGGGTCAGGGGCCTGCCCGCACCCCCCAGCCTGGCCCTCCCGCACCGGCCTCCCCGCGCAGGCCCTCACCGCAGTCAGGGCTCCCGCGCATGCGCGTGCTCGTCAGCTCCAGGCCCAGCTGGTCCACACACCAGCAGTCGCCGCTCCTCTGGTCGCACTGCATCTTCCGGTAGTAGCCGTCCTCGTCACAGCTCGGGATGAAGCCGCCTGAGTGGGACAGAGCCCAGCAGGTCAGAGCCGGGCCCTGGGGCGTGGGCTCCTCAGAGAGGCGGCCTCGTCAGAGCCTCGGGCATGGGCGGGAGTCCAGATGCCCCCAGAGCCCGGTCAGACCTGGTATGACCGCCCAGCAAGCCCAGATGCCCAGGGCTGGGCGCTGGCTGGCGCTTCTCCCGCTCTAGTCACTGGAGATGAGAAACCTGCTTCCTAACGCGACCAGCTCAGGCCCCTGTGCTGCCCCCACCTGCCCCCACCGTGTCCTCCCATCCGCGGCACACGCCTTCTAGGACAGCCAGTCTGATCTCATCGCACTCGATGCCCTTGATCCTGGCACTGCCCCCCGGCCTGGCTGCCCCCTGCCCGGAAGGCCCAGCCTTCTCCTCTCAGCCCCACGGACCGGCCTTCAATCCACTCTCTCCCCACAGGGCCCTGCACTGCCGCTCCTCTGTCCACCCAACAGACGTCTTCTGGGATCACACTCTGGGGACCTAGAGATGGACTCTGCCCGCGTGGTGGGAAAAGAGACCCACGTGGACGATTATAATACCAGGTGCCCAGCTGGCCGGTGCTGAAGGTTTACGAGGCTGGGGACCAAGCCTGTCCTGCCTTCAGCTCTGAGCGGGGCTGGGATTGCTGCTGTCTGCCCAGGGCTGTCATTCGCACGTGTGTTGCGTATGTGACCAAGTGTCTGCATGGAGGGGCCTCACTTAAGCTTTACTCCAACGTTGCTGAACTGAATTGAACTGAACGGAGGGTTCTAGGATCCTTCTGTAACCCAACCTCTAGTCCTGGCATGGATGGGCATACAATTAACACTTAAAACACGCTTGCTGAAGGGGCAGATTAGGAGACCCTGCTCTGTGACACCAGGAAGATAGACCAGGAAGAGAGCTTTCCTCCCCTGCAGTCCTAGGCCGGGGCTTCCTCTGGGCTCCGCGTCTGCCTTAACGCCCAGGGGCTGGAGCCCCTCCTGGGCCCTCCCCGAGTGCCCAGCGCAGCCTCACCTGTCTTCTTCTTGGCAGCCTCCTGGATCTGGATGCGCTCCAGCTCCGCCAGGCAGGGGGGCTCTGTGGGGAGAAGAAACTCTGACGGGGCTGTCCCATGGTGCTGGTGGGACACACTGAGCCCTCCAAGGCTTAGAAACCCAGGCAGGGGCTCTGCAAGATGAAAGCACCCAGCCTCTGACACAGGGCCACCCCCCACACACAGTGGGTGGGATGCACTGATCCCTCTGAGATCCCCAAACCGGTGCGGGGACTCTGCGGGGTGAAAACGCCCAGTCTCTAATTAGAGGAGCCCACCCCACTGCCATGGACCACCTGAGGTCCCCAGAAGCCTATGGCTCTCTGAGGGTATTAAGGCCCACGGGATGAGTAAACAGGATTCAAAAGAGGAGGTGGGGTGAACACAGATACCCCAGGGTGAGAGCCCCGGGGGAACACAGACTAGCGGGAATGTTTGGCTCTCAGGCCTGGAAATGCAGTCGTGCGCCACCTGCCGGCATTTCGGTCAACGACATTTCAGTCAAAGACACATTGCATATGCAACAGAGGTCCCATATGGTATTTTTACTGTACCTTTGCTGTGTTTAGATATGTATAGATACACAAATACCGCTGTGTTACAGTTGCCTGCAGTGCTCAGCACAGGAACATGCTGCACAGGCTTGCAGCCTCGGAGGAGTACGCTACACCACGCAGCCTGGGTGAGCAGTAGGCTACGCCATGTAGGTTTGTGTAAGTGCACTCTGTGATGTTTGCAGTGACACAGTCGCTTAAGGATGCATTTCTCAGACTGTATCCTCGTCCTTAAGTGACATGTGACTGAAACTGGAAGCCAGCCTCTAACTTGTCTGTGACCTTGGGAAGTCCCTGCCACTCTAGGCCTGTCTGATTATAAAATGAGGGCAATTCCCAGCTCCCTGCCCAAGAAGGCTGCGGTGGAGAATGACGGCCTGGAAAGTCACAGTGCTGGGGCAGTGCACACGGTGGGAAGGTTGGGCAGTGGGGGGCGGTGAGACCAATCCCAATACCTCACATTTGCAGAGGGATTTGTGAATTACACGGCGCTCTGCACACAGATTTTTCTCAGTTCATCTTCACAACAGTCTCCCAGGGAGGTATTGTTATCTCCCAACTCAGATGATGACACGGAACTTGGAAAGAATTGGTCACTTGCCCAGGGTCCCACACTAGCATATGGTGGAGCCCTGGCCAAAGCCACGGCCCCTGGTCTTGGATGCTGTGTATCCAAGTATCCAGCACGTGGCGGAGGCAGCGGCCTGGGAGGCAGAGCACCAGGGCCTACCCCAGCTCTGGCCAGGCAGGTCAGCTGACCCCTCTGGATCTCAGTTTCCCCACCGACGATGACATTTGCCACTTAGCCTAGATGAATGATCTCTAAGCACACGTCCAGCCCTGGTTCTGGGTATATACAGCTAACAAATGTCGCCACATCTCTGAGGCTGATAACCTAGGTAATCACTTATTTGGGGCACAGAATGTGAGATGTGCCCAGAAGCAGGATGAGCTTCGTGAGAAGCAAAATGCACCTTCAGCTTTAAGACCCTCACTTGCACGGCCCCTTCCTAGGCCCTAGAAATTTTATATTTGTCATTTTTCATACTCTTTCTTAAAAAAGGCCTCCAAAAGTACCTAAGCTTCAGGACCCACAAAATCTGGACCTGCCTCGGAGCCTGCCAAGGAAGGGACTTAAAAGTGCTGGCTTCCCTGGGCTGAAAAGATAAGTGGGGCCCTGAAAGGGTGTAGAAGTGGGCGAGCTGGGAAAGCTCCAGGCCCAGGGAGGTGGCCAGCAGGGAGCTACTCTGACTCCCAAAGACATGATGGAGCTCGGGCAGATCCTGCACTGGAGGGCTGGGGGCCAGGAAGAGGGGCCACACTCACTCTCTCTCCAGAAGCAGAAGCACCACTCGGCGGTGGAGACCCGGCCGTCCTTGTAGGTGTCGCAAGAGTTGAAGAAAGGGCGGATGCAGACCTCGTACTTGTCCAGGTTGATGGCGGCCAACTCCATCTGGTCCAGGAAGAGGTCGGCACTTGTGTCCAGCTTGGTGAACATCCAGCCGATGGAGTCTTTGCAGCTGGCCACCAGGCTCTTATCCAGCCCTGAGAGGAGACCAGGATTCAGACGAGCTCCCGCCGCCTGTCCATCACCTCTCCACCCCTCCACCCTGTACCCCTCCCTCAGCCCCAGCCCTCTGTTCAGGGTCAGGGCAGCTTGGAATCTAACTGTGGGACTGAGAAACTCAAGAATGGTCAGAGGTCCTTCCCTCTGCCCCTCCACAGGACTGCACCTAAACCATCTAATACCTCGTTCTGAAAGCCTTTCTGGGAAATAATTCCTACTTCCCCTTGGCTACTTATTTCAGGGACTAAGCGCCCTCCACTCATGCTAAGTTCCTACTGGCTAACCCGTCTCTCTCCTGCCACAGTGGACACCGACCTCCTCTTTTCCAGGGTTAAGGCTCTTTTCAGGGCCCAGACTGCAGGACCCGGGGTGTGCCAGGAGGGAGCGAGGCCCGGTGCACATCTGTCTCTTCTGCCCCCTCCCCATCCCCCTCCATCTTCCTAGACAGAGCACCCAGCTTCTGTACCGCTGGCCGGGCTGGCGGCGCTGCTGGCTGAGCCGTTCTGCTTGGAGTTCTCATGAAGGAGCTGGAACCAGTCCCGCAGCCGATCTCCCAGGTCGGCTAGGTCCTGACCGGTGCAGGTCTCTGCAGTGGGCAGGACAGAGGAGGGTGTGGAGGGTGAATGTGGAGCGAAGCAGCAGTGTGATCTGCCTGGTATCCTGCCCTGCTGGCCGGTGGGCTGGGCAGTGGGCAGGGATTCGGGGATGGGTGGAAATCAGGGGCTTCCCCACCTTCCTCTCTCCCCAGCCCCATCGTTCTCCTCCTCATTCCTTCCTAGCACCAAAAACACACAGCCTACGCTCCCTGGGGCTGGGTCCTTCCCTCCGCCTGCCTTCCAGACACCCACGAGAAAAATGAGGGCTGAGGCTCTGTGTAAACAGACCCTTCCCCATCTTCACCACTCTCCCTTCCCGCTCGGCAAACCCCTTTTACCATCCCACAGTCCTGAAGGAGAGGCCCGGGTGGACCTGGCAGTGTGCGCCCCTCTGCCCCCAGCCTGGCTGCGGCCGCCACTCGCATTACCTGGTTTGCCATCGGCGGTGGAGGTGGTGGCCTGCTCCGTGGGGCAGGGGCAAGGGCCCTCGCACTTCACCGTCAGCTGCTTGCTGCTCAGGCACGCCTGCTGCTCCAGCTTACACTGTGCAGGGAGAAAGGCCGGGCTGGAGGGACTCACCCCACCGGTCCCCGCAGCTGGGGGCACCCTCAAGCCTCCCATGGCAGCCACATCTGCCTTCCCCAGTGGAGCGCCATGAACAGCCTGGAAGGGCCCTCCTAGCCTCACTGCAGGTCAGGGTGCGCAATGTAAGAGGCAGCAGGTCCAGGAAGAGGGTCCCTGGGTGCGGTCCCAGCCATCACAGCACCCGTGAACCCTGCTCTGCCTAGCCTGCCCTCTAGGAACATTCGTCCTTCCCAGGACACCCATCTGCCCACCTGCCCCTCACCCCTGTCGCCCTGTCTGTTGCCTGCCCCCTGCTCTCCTGGCCTGTCCTCCTCACCATGGTCCCTTGGTCCCTGTGTAACCGGTCATTGCCCTCCTTCAGTGGTCTCCCACAGTCACCCGTGGGCTTTTCTCAGCTCTCCTGGTAGCAAACAGCCACAGTCTGTTGAACTTCTGCTGACTTCCGGCCTCCCCCTAAGAGCTGCGTCTGCCATGGCGGTTTGACAAAGCCCGTTCCTGAGAAGGGCCCACCCGCTCCTTGCCCTTACAGCCTTTTACCCTGGTCGTATCTGTTTCTCCCCGTGGGATGGCTGCTAATGTGAAGAGGGTCCTCACAGCCTTTTACAACATTATCTCACTGGGTCCCGACAGCTGGGAGGGAGGATTGTGTTTCCCGTGCTCAGCAGAGAGCGTCAGGGCGTCGGGGTCCAGAGAGGCCCAGTGACTGGGAGGAAAGTCAGACCTCCTGCTGACTCTGCTCCCTGCAGGACAGTGTGACAGCTTCCTGCCCAAACCTCACCTTGCCCCGGCTTGTGGGACATTCGCTCTTCTCCTTCTCCTTCTGCCAGCTCTTCCCAGCTCATGTCCCTCCTGCCCCTAAATGCAGCCTCTCCAGCCTCTTGCTCATTCTCTCTCACCTCCCGCCCTGCTCCCTGGGTGACCTCACCCCCTCCGTAACTCCAATACTCAGCCAGGGCAGGTGACTCTTAAGTCTGCATCTCAGCCCTGGAACCCTGGCCAGCCGTCAGTGCCCTCCAAAACCCAGCAATTCCCAACTCCTCGTTGCTGATAAACACATTCATCATTAGCACCTGCATTTCTATGGTACTTTAAAGTTTAAAAAATGCTTTCACAAATACTGTCTCATGTAATCCTCACAAAAATCCCGTAAGGTGAGAATTCGTTCTCCTGATCACAGTTCCTGTTCACATTGTCTTCTCATGGGGAACTCCTTTCTCCTGCCCAGAACACCCCTGCCTGCTGGGCAACACCAGCGCCACCATGTGGACATCCTGTCTTCACTGCCTGCCAGCTGGACGACCCTCAACACTTTCATGCGGCCCTCACCTCACCCACTCTGACATGCAGTTACCTGTCCACGTGCCTCTTCCAAGCCCCGCCCTTACCTGCACCTGCCTGAGGTCAGGGACAGGGTCTGGCTCCAACTCTCACGTAGCCCCAGCCAGGGCTGCAGGTGTGGTTGGCTGCTTTGAATGCACTGATCTTGCTGCCTGGCCCCACGTCCATCCCAGAAACCCCTCAGGAGGCCCTGGTTAAGGCCCTGGCTAAGTTGTCCTCTCTGTGCCCCATCCCTGTCCCCCTGGGGCCGGGGACCCTTACCACCGAGCTGTAAGTGTGACCATCAGAGCCGCAGACGGAGGCGAGCTGGGCCATGTGGCAGGGCTTGCAGTTGGAGTCTCTGTTTCCATGGAATTTCATGGTGGGCTGCTTGATCCTGCAGCACAGAGTGGGGAGGACATGGGGAAGGAGGTGAAAAGGAGGAAGGGAAGGTTGAGGAGACTCATTCCAGTAAGAAGAGGCCTGACACTCAACAAGCAGATCACCTCCTCACTGTGCCTGTCCACCCTCCCCGCCACCCCAGCCAGGCCCTGGGCAGGCACAGACCCCCAGCTTCCCTTTTCCAGGGGTTACTGAGCCCAGCAGGGCCTTCAGGTAGCAGCTCCAGGTCTGACGGCAAGAGGTTAAAGGAAGTCACACTACACTTAAGGGATCAGACCAAATCAGAGGTTACAGGCTGGTGGCCCCTGGGCCATGCACCTCAGGCCTGGGGGACCATATTTGGCCACCAGGGTTGTTTTG
The DNA here is from genome assembly GCA_008086735.1 of Cheirogaleus medius. Lineage (NCBI taxonomy): Eukaryota > Metazoa > Chordata > Mammalia > Primates > Cheirogaleidae > Cheirogaleus > Cheirogaleus medius. Next base: position 44,145,338 of record VBSM01003143.1, read on the forward strand.
GGGTTCTTTTTTTGTTAATGGAGTCATCACCAACATTTGCAAAATGGGACAGTTCACATAAAAACCTGGATTCCTGGACTTTCTTGGAAAAATGGAAGATGTGGCCGTCCTGGAGTTGCGTTCCCACATAGCCACCATGGGCCAGTGCCAAGAAGCAGCTGCACCCCGTCCACTGGGCCTGTGCTCACCAGAGTGGCTGTCCCCAAGCTCTCTTCATGCAGTGCCTTACCTGCCAGGTCCCTGCAGGCATCTAAGATTGCAACCCCAAGTCTAATCTTTGGTTCAGGAGAGAGGAGAGGGAAATGGGACCTTTTCCGGGGATCTTGGAGCCAGGAAGGATCTTGTCCTTGGGCTAGAGCTAAGGCCTCCTCAAATACCCCTCACTCCTTCCTCCTCTGCAAGCTACAACCTCACAGAAGTCACTGCATGTCAGGGAGGGAAGGACCCTCAAACTATCCAGTCTAATCTATTTGTCTTAGAGATACAAACACCAAGAGGAGACGTGAGTGTCCCTGGGTCCCACAGTGTTTGGGTGTGGCTTCCTCTGTGCTTGCTCTCTTGGATGACTCACTTTGGGGGAAGCCAGCAGCCATGTTGTGAGAACACTCAAGCATCCCTGTGGAGAGGTCCACGTGACTAGGAACGGAGGCCTCCCACCAACAGCTAAGAGCATGAGCTTGGAAGAGGATCCTCCAGCCCCAGACAACCCTTGAGATGATGCAGCCCCAGCCTGCACCTTGACTGTAACCTCAGGACAGACCCTGAGCCAGAACCATCCAACAGAACCCCTTCTGGATTCTTGACCCTCAGAAACTGTGTGACATAATACATATTTGCTGTTTTAAGCACGAAGTTTTGGAGTAACTTATTTCACAGCAAGAGATAACTAGTTCATAAGGAGAGGGTCCGTCGAGCCCTCGTTCTTTGAACAAACCCCCTCCTGGGCTCCCACCCCTCCCCCAGCTCCCTTACCTGTGCTCCAGCTTCTTGCGGCTGATGCACATGGCGCGCTGGTAGCCCTGGGCGATGCACACCTTGTGGCGGCTGCACTTCACCTTCTGGCAGGGGTCCTTAGTGGTGTCCAGGGCTGCGGGGACACAGGGCCGGAACACAGGTCACCTGGGGGAACCCAGGAAGCCCCAGCCCTACTTGTCAGCTGGGAGGCCCCTCCCTCCGGCAGCCCTTGATAACCGGAGCTCCGGAGCCATTGGTCCGGCTGCTCAAGGAGCCCCCAGGGCAGGGTCAGGACTTGCCCTCTGGTCTCCAGTCTTCCTGGTGTCAGTCACCTTCCCCAACCAGGGAAGGGTATGTTACCTTCATCTCCTTGCTGATTGTCCTCCCAGCTCTTGATGTAGTCATCCTAGAGGGGACAGAGAGTGAGAGGGGAGAGGGAAGGGCTAAGATTCACACCCCAGAGGTGCAACTGCAGGGCCAAGGAGGGGAGAGGCCAGGCCACTGCTTCCATATGCAAACTGTCATCACCCTGGTGGCTGCCTAGATGACCCCATCCGCCCTGCCACCTGCCTCCCCCAAATCTCTATCCCCCTAAACCCATGCCCAGAATCCTTTCCAGCCTCTCCCATAAGTTCCTTATTCCCCCATGCCAGGCTGGGTGCTGGCAGGGAAGGACAAGGTGGGCGAGGGGTGTGCCCTGCAGAGACCACACACAGTGAGGCGGGCAGTACTCACCTCCACCTCCTGGAGATCAGGAAACAGCACAGGCCACAGGAGATGCAGCAGGAGAAAGAGAGAGAGGAGGGGATGTCAGTGTGGGGCCCACTGGGGTCCTTACCCTCACCTCATCATGTGGCTGTGGGTGCGGGGCAATGGCCTTTGATGGCTGAGCCCTCTGACCCCTGTGTTCTCCTACTGGAGGCCAGAGTTCCTATGTCTCCATCACAGGGAGCCTCAGGCAGGCCTTAGGAGCAGCAGGGACCGTGGATCTGAAAGGGTGAGGCGCCTCCACTTCCAGCCCAGCCCCGGCCCCACCACCAGACAGATGTCCGAAGGGCCCATACTGCCCAGGAACAGCGATTCTCAGGCCTGTGACCCGGGTGTCCCAGAAACACACTTTCTCTCTTCTGCCAAGTTTCCCTTCCTTGGCAGTCCCCTCTCCCGACCCCTGGCCACCACGTGACTGAGGCAGGAGGAGGCCCTCTCTTCCAGGCTGCAAGGGCGTGGCATTTTGCTCAAGGTCTGACTTTTCTGCAGAGCTCAGATGGTGCAGTGAGCGAAGGGGGAGGCCACGCCAATGACGACGGCTTCCCCTGTCGTCACGGTCCAGTTTCAAACCCTCAGAGTCAGAGGATCCTGAAGAGGCCCTACAAGGTCACCTAGTCCAGCCCCCTCTGTGTGCAGGAGAGGTCAGAGAGCCCAGAGACAGGAAATGACGGGACCCAGGTCCCCCATCCCAGAACCCAGGTCTCCTGACACCCAGCACAGACCCCTCCTCTCACCGTAACACACTGTCTCCAAGACCCTACGGCACGAGGGAGACCTTCTCATCCTGCTCTGCCTACAGAGGCCTCCATGTATGTGCCTGTGGACCCCAGAGTGGTCAGAGGCAGAGCGCCTCCCAGCTGACCTAGCTCCCTGGCATAAAACCCCAACTTGTCTGGCTTTTCCTCCCTTTCCCCTATGGTGTGGAGACAGTAGCTAAAAACCACTGAACAGCTTCCAGGGCACTCTTAGTGGAAGCTCTGCCAGGCAGGCAGGAAGGGGGCTTCTCAGGACTGGAGGCTGGCGGTGCTAAGGAGCCAGCCACCAGCTTCCTTGGTGTGGGGCTCCAGGAGGGGCTCTGGGAGCTGTGGGTAGAGGGGCACCAGAAGGCACGTGCAGCTGCCTCCCTCACACTGAGGACCAGAGATGTGCCGGGGTGGGGGGCAGAGGTCACATGTGGGGTGGGGGTGGGCAGGGGCTAGACTCTTAGCTGTCAGGCTTGGGGAAAGAGGGCAGGGCTTTGACAGTCCCAGCGCTCAGGGCTGGAAGTTGGCACACATCTGAGCAGGCGGGGGCGGGGCCTCCTGGGGCCAGGGCGGAGCAGGCAGTTGGCGTCACCACTGAGGGAAATGTGCTGCGTACAGGCGCGTACCTGAGTGTGTGCTTCTGCGCATGTGCGAGCGTTCGAGCAGACCCAGGTGCACAAATGCCCGCTGAGGGTCTGCATTATACAGCATGTGTGTGCACAGGTGCGTGTGTGCGTGTGCGCACGTCCGCATTTATGCATGCGTGGACATACGCACACACGTGCACAGCAACAGTAGAGAAACAAGGACACTTTGAGGCAGCTCCCCCGATGCCAGATGGTTTTTATCCAGAAACGAAGTAACAAAACCCACTCTGTGAGCAGCCTCCAGTTTTCACACTCGGGCGCCACGGCCCTCCCTCCGGGTGAGGGCAGCGAGAGGTGGCGGTAGGAAGTGGGAGGGCAGGAGAGCCGCAGATGTCTCCACCGGGTCTGGCTGGCGCTGGCTCTGCTCTCTCAGCAGCGCCTGCTTTCATGCGCGTCTCTTTGTGCGACTCTCTCCTCCCCTGTCTCTCTCAGCCTCTCTCCCTACCCCTTCGCTCTGCCCACACCTGGCCCACGTGTACATGTCCAAGCAGCCAGGTGTCCTCAGCCCTTGGACCTGGGGGCAGGCAGAGGAAGGGGCTTCCTGTGAGCCCACCTGAGCCCCTGGCTCAGGCTCCCACCCGGTTCCACAGGGCTTGATCTGAGCCCTCCTGAGACCGCTGGGCGAGCTTCCCTTGTTTGCTAAGGCCAAGGGAAGCCGGCTCTGCCTCAGCCCTTCTGCTCCAGGAGCTTCTCGGGGTGCAGGGTCCCCCACCTGCTGTCCACCCTGCCACCGATGGGCTGAGGCAGGGTTACAAAGTTTGGAGCAAATGGCCTCCATCAAGCTGGGGTCTTTCCATCTGCTCCCACCATTCCCTGGGACAGGGTGGGGGTGGGTGACAAACAGGACAGGGAATATGGCTGGGTTTGGGGAGGTTTGAGGAGGCAGGTGTGAGTCACCTGCCCACAACCAACAAGATCTGTGCCCCACAACCCACCCACACCGGAACTGGAGCAGGGAAGCCTGGCCCGGCTCTGGGCTCCTCTGGCCCCGGGCACCAGCTGAGGGCCGTGGTGCCTGCTCACTGCCACGCTCCGGCCCGACCCTGCCACCTTAACTCCACCTAGGCTGTGAGCAGTAGAGTGGGTCCTCCAAGGTCAAGACCAAGACTTTCTGACCAGAAATTCCCGGGAAAGTGGGGATAGGGGTGAGAGTGCTAAGAAAGGGGCTTCCCCAGCAGCTTCGCTGTCCCCCAAACTCTGAGTGAGGCTTAGGCCCCTTCCTGACGCGGCTCGCAGGGTGGAGCCCTTCTGTGCAAAGCCCCGTCCTAGGTCCCGGCTACAGCTCTGCCTCCCCGTGGCCGAGCTGTGGTGCGTGGGGTGGAGGGAGGCCTCAGCGTTCTAGATTCCAGGTCCCCCACTTCCAGGAGAGCAAAGCAGCCAGCCAGAGAGAGGGATGAGGAGGGGAAGGCCTGGGGGTCCCACAGATCCCCAGGCTGCCCCTAACCAGCACAGCCTGGGCAAGTACCCTGCCCTCTAGGGGCTCAGCACTTATTTCCTGTGGGGTGCCAGGTGTCCAGGAAGTCAAAGCTGCTATGACAGAAGAGACCAGGGACTGTGGGCAGAGAAGATGCGGGAGAGAGTTGCCACATGAGGAGTCCCAGGAGAGTGGAGACAGAGAGAGACCACCGTGGGGAGAGCAGAGACCAGTGGGGGAGTGAGCAGAGTCACCCCTCAGCGGTTTTGTGGGGAAGGGTGACGAGGAAGCCCTGCAGTTAGCAGGGAATGGCCATTCTGGGGGCAAAGCCCAGGGACACGCGTAGGGGCCCCTAGGGTCAGGTGTGGGCTGGTGCCATCTATAACCTGAAAAAGGGATGTTTGTTGGCAAGTGTGAATGATGCTTTTCAAGGCAAGTGTGGTGTCTATTTATGGCGCCCACGTGGGCTCATTAGCCATTGTGAGAAATGGTCTGATAAGGGCGCAGGGGTCTTCCTAGGAGGTGGGAAGCCTGGTTCTACGCTGGCTCTGCGGCCAACCTCGCCTGCAAAATGGGCATTGGAAAGAGCCCATCTCTAGTGCTCTAGAGCAAGAGCCAGACTGGAGGGGAGACGGGTACAGGCTGAGAGCCAAAGTTCTGGGCTAAAGGAAAAGCGTGGACATTTTACCTGGTTAGCACAATCAGCTCTGACCACAGAGCAGACAGGTGAGAAAACCTTCTAGAATTTACAAATGCACCGGTTTGTATTGAATGGTGCTTTTAAAGTAAGCCCTCTCCAAGTATTTCTATGGGTCTGTCTTCCTTTCATCCTGACAATCCTGTGAAGTAGACAGAGCCGATAGGATCTACACCATAAAAAATGAGAAAACTGGCCAGGCACGGCGGCTCGCACCTTAATCCCAGCACTTTGGGAGGTCAAGGTGGGAGAATCACTTGAGGCCAGGAGTTCTAGATCAACCTGGACAACATAGCAAGACCCCGTCTCTAAAAAAAAGTTTAAAAATTAGGCAGGTGTGGTGGTGCGGTGCACCTATAGTTCCAGCTACTGGGGAGGATGAGGCAGGAGGATCACTTGAGCCCAGGAGTTGGAGGTGCAGTGAGCTATGATCGCACCACCACGCTCCAGCCTGAATGACAGAGCAAGACCCTGTCTCAAAAAAAAAAAAAAAAACAAGTTAACACCTTTACAGCGATTAGCATGTGGGAAGCATTGTGCTAAGCACTTTATATTCACTGGGTTGTTTCCTCTTCACAACTTGAAGAGAACATTATTACTATTATTCCGATTGCTCAGATGATAAAATTGAGGCTCAGAGAGGTTAAGTGACTTGCGCAGGATCACAGAGCAATTGCACAGCAGAAGAGTATTGGCACCCAAAACTGATTCTAGAACCCGTGCTCCTAACCAGGACTCCATAAATGTCAGCTGGTGAAGAAAGTCCCAGGCCAGGGTGAAACCAGAAGGCCCGATCCCAACCTATGGGTGGTTTTCCCTACCACACCAGCTCTACCTTAACCCCTCGGCAGGAAGTCCTGCAGCCAGGAGAATAAGGATCAGCGGCGGGGGATGGGGAAGACACCTGGGAGGCCCCCTTCTCCAGGCGCTTTCCAGAAACCCCTCCACAGGCCCCTGGTTCAGCTGGTTTGGAGCTAACCCATCTCCAGCTTTGATCTCTGCGGCTCAGCTCAGTTGCCATGGAGACAGGGCCCACTGCGCAAGCTGGGGGAGAGGATGAGTGCGCAGGCCTAGCGGGCTTAGGGGGCACATGCTGGGTGTTTCCAAGCGCTGTTTACTTCCTGTCATTTTAATTAGCACCCAAATCACCCGCTCACTTCACAGCTTGAATTAACCCAATGTCTCCCAGCCTCTCCATCTGGTGGGAAGGATGGGACACAGCAGTGAATCAGGGAAGGAACAGCAGCCCTCCAAGCCCTGATTTACTGCGGTAAAAACCCACCCCGGGCAAATCTCCACTTGCCTCTTTGCAGCACAGTGCTATGGGGAGACTGAAGCCGCTCCCCACACCCCCTGCATGGAACCAGGGCACTGGGTTCCTGCTTGGCCTCGCCCCTGATGGCCAGCAACAGGGTCACTTGCCCTCACCAGACTCTGCTTCCTCGGCTAACATAAGGATGACCCCCCTTGCCTTCCTCTCTGAGCCACAGAAGGACCCAGCGCGATAATGTCTGGGAAAACACTTTGCAAACTATGAAGCTCTGCACACAAAACAGGACCACTGAGCCCGGGGTTCTCTGGCACACACCAGGGGAGCCTGGGGCCGGGGTGGGCAAGAGGCCCCTTTGGGTCCTGCAGTCACAAGGGACCTCAAATACAGACTTCTGTCATTGTCTCCAAATGAGGATATGCAGCCAGAAGCACAGTGACAGGATGGAAGGAAGAAGTTCATCGTAAGACAAAATAAACCACAACTTTTGTAACCCTATTATAGCATTTCTTCATTTTTTTAATAGATCAAGAATCTCTAAAAATGGAAGTGGGCCAGGCCTCGCTCAGCCTCCGAGAGGCCGTGTACCAGTGTGATTTTGGCCTCATTCCTCAGACAGGGGAGCCTGTGACAGAGCCCGGCCCCCCAAAGAAGGCCCAGGAGTGGGGTCACCTGGGGCCTCCTCCCGCCCTCCCTGGGAAGAGGCGCAGGAGCACACAGAAGGATCCAGAAAAGGCGAGGAGGGGTTGAGTGGGGCCAGCTAGGGCTTCTCAACTGAGGACTGACGCCCCCAGCACATGCCCAGGAGAAGGCACCTTGAGGAGGCAGTGCCCCCGTGTTGGGGGACAGACATTAAATCCTTGCTCTTCTCTCTCGGAGGGGCGCAGGGCATGTGCTAGGCCTGGGTAAACACAAGGCAGCAGGCAGCTGAGGGACTCCCGCCTCCCACCTCCTCTCCTCTTGCAGGAATTTCCTTGGAGGGCAAAAATGTGCTTATCTTCCCTCCTGCCTGCCAGGCGCTGGGCCTGGGCTCAGGTATGCCCTCGCCAACGCCCACCTGACGCCCCGGGCCTGACCTCTCTGCTACTCCAGTGGCATCTTGGCCACTATCCCAGTCCTTGGTTTCTGCTCCAGGCGGCGGCCCCAGTGGCCCATAAAGGGCAGAGAACAGGGGGAACGTCCAAGGGGGCCTGGGGCTCTGTTCTGAGCCGCCTCGGGGCCTCGGTTTCCCTTTTGGAACATGGGGATTGAAGGGGTCAGTATTTAAAAGCCCAGGGATATCTGAGGAAGACCCCAGACACTGGAGCTGAGGAAACACAGGCATGGTGCAGAGGAAGGACACTGAGCCACAGAGGGGATGGGTGTCCTCTGCCTGTTTCTTCCTCGGTACGACGTGGGGACTCAGTGCTCAGGCTTCCGAGCCTCCCTGGTTCTGCTCCCTCAGCTCCTCCAAGCTGACAACTTTGAGACCAGTGCAAAGGAGCCTGAACAATTTCAGCCCATTCACTCCCCCTGACCTGTGCCAGGGAACAAGGGGCCAGGAGTCTGCATCGAGGCAGAGGTGAGACACCGGCCCGGCCTGGCTTGTCCTTCTGCAGAGGGCAGAGGGACCTCCCAGGTGTCGGGGAAGAGCAGGAGAGGGCAGGATGCCCTGCCTTGGGGAAGCTGTTCTCCACCGAGGGAGCCCTGCGCTTACCCCCCACGTCTGATGGGTGGTTGGCCTGCTCCGTGGGCTAAAGAGGGGGAGGGGAGGAAGCACAGAGCACCCCCAGGAGAAAGGGGGAGGCTGGCTGCAGCCAGGCACAGGCTCCCAGGCACAGAGGGCTGAGGACAGGGAGACCAGAGGTCAATCTTCCTTCACGTCGTCATTCACTCCCTTATCCCACAAGTGAATCACTGGAATTCAGGGATTCACTTTTGGGGTTCAGAGAGAGGAAGTGAACTCCCCCAAATAACCAGCAGAGTCAGACCAGGGGCCCACTGCTCAGCTGCCTGAACCTACAGCGCTGCTACTGGCAGACGGCGGGTTGGATGGGCTCCAGCTCTCACATTCCACAGTACACACGTTTACATTGAGCAGCTACTATGCGCACACACACCCTGTGCAATGTGCGGGGGGATGGGAGGGTAAGGTGTACAAGGCAGTCTGTTCCCAGACACTGTCCTCAGGAGATTACGATGGGAGGAATGCGACGAGCACACATTGCAAATACCAGCAGGACTCTTGAGATACAAGCCCACAGTGTAAGCGATGCCACAAGGCAGCATCCAATATGTGCCAAATGAGCTTATGGCCAACAAATGCTGCAGCAACCCCAAGGAAGGAGTTATACCTGCAGCTGAATGCTGGCCCAGCCCCTGGGGGTCAGAGGCTGGCATGCCCCAAGAATCACAGCTGGGCCCAGGTCTGCTCACCACGGCTGGACACAGTGGTGTCTAAACTCTGTATCCAGGCCTAGGTCTGGGCATGTATTTTCCCTGTCCATAGCCCTAAGAAGACACATGCTCCCCCTGCCAGGAAACATGCAGAGACAGTGTCATGGACTGCATGTCTGTGTCCTCTCAAAATTGCATGTTGAACTCTAACTCCCCAATGGGATGGTAGTAGGAAGAAAGGCCTGTGGGAGGTTTAGATGAGGTCAACAGGGTGGAGCTCACATGATGGGATCAGTGTCCTTTACAAGAAGAGAAGGAGGCTAGAGCTCACTCCCTGTGCCACGTGAGAGGACAAGAAAACGTCTGCCTGCAGGCCAGGAAGAGGGCCCTCCCTGGATATGGAATCTGCCACCACCCTGATCTTGGACTTCCCAGCCTCCAGAACTGTGAGAAATAGCTGTGTGTTGTTTAAGCTGTCCCATTTATGTCATCTTGTTACAGCAGCCAAATTGACTAAGATACATGGTCTGTGTCCCCAGCCTGGTGTTGTCTCAAGATGCCATTGAGCCCCATTTCTCAGGTTTCTCAATCTCTAGCTAATGCGTACCCTACCCTGATCTGGGCACAGAGACTTCCTCAGAAGGAAAAAGCAAATCTCTTCCTTCCTTAAACCCAAAGACTTGCTGCCCAGTCTGCAGCGGCGGTGGGGTAGGACAGGTGAGGTGTATCTGTGGGTGGACAGGCTGTCGACAGGCTCTTGTGCCATCTTCCAGAGTCACAGAAGGCCAAAGCCCCTGCAGATTATTTTATTAGCCTGCCCTTTCAACTAATGGGGACATCAAGGCCCAGAAAGGTGAGGAGGCTGCCCCAGGGTCAGACAGCTACTTCTGACTTCTGACTAGGAAGATGAGCAGAGCGCTCCCTGGGCCCTTGGGGCTCAGGGTAGGACAGGGCTGTGCTAGGCCTCCTGGTAGCTGTCTGATCTTCTGAAGAATGGGGGTTGGGTATTGGCTTTCCATCCTCTTCAGACTGCTGGAAGACTAGAGGAGCGCATGACAGCCTCTCCAGGCAAAGAGGGCTCTCCTCTCCCTCTCCTCCCAGACTTGGAGTCCCGCTGGGTGCTCAAGAGTCCCTCACCATGCTGACACCACTCCAGTGGGAGAGGAGTTAGAAAGCCGGGTGGAGGAGGAAGCCAGGGAAGGACCCACCCTCCCCTCCCCAAACCCCCACTATGGAAACCATTCTGACCCACTTTCGGGTTCTTCGCACACACCCACACTTATCCACAAGCACTGGTGCAGCTCGTCCCCACACTTGCATTGGTTGGGTGTGTGGGGTAGGGAGGAGGGAGGGGTGGAAATAGGGGAGCCCCTCTGTGGCTAATACTTGCCACTTGCCTACTTGGTGTTCATGAAAACATGAGAATCGTATGTAGCCAGCACCTAATAATATCCCTGGACCAGACCCAAGTCCCTGGCATAGCGGGGTGCTCAGATCTGCAGTGAACAGGTGAATGAGTGAACATACAGTCACATCTTTCTCATGGAGACTGAGGCATGGGGTGAGCTAGGCCCAGAAATGATGATGCATCTGGTGGTTTCTCTATGGGGTGGGGTGGGGGAGTATTACATGAAATGGATGCCTCCAGCCCTATGACAAGGTACCTTCAGGTGTCAGAAACTGAAGCTCCCAGAGGTTCTGTGATGTGCCTGGCATCCCATGGCCAGTGAGTGGCAGAGCCAGAACCTGAGGCCAGGCCAGAGCTGTCCTGGCACGCTGCACTCCGACTTCTCCTGGGTGGGGAGCTGCCTTTGGAATGTTGCTAGGCCCAGGGGGGGATCAGGCTGGTGGCAGGCAGCTGGAGACACTGGGCACTTTGGCCCACCTTCCTAGGAGGTGCCACTCCTGCCCAGGGCATCCTTGGAGACTCACAAGATACAGCCAGGGCAGATTTTACTCTGCAGGGTGGACCCTTCCTTCCCACTTTCACTAAGAGTTAGGCCTAGAGCTCCCTAAAAAGCAAAGTTGAGTTAGATGACCTGGATTCAAATCCAGGCTCTGCCACTCACTAGCTGTTTGTTGACCCTTGGGTAAGTTACTTAACTTCTCTGTGCCTCAGTTTCTTCAACCATAAAATGGGTAGACTATAAAGTATCACTACCTATCTCACAGGTTGTTAAGAGGCACAGGAGCCAGTGCACACACAGTGCTCACTGCAGGGACTGGCAACGTGCATGCTCACTGCAATCAGCGATTCCACATATATTAGCCGCGGGCCTCCCGGTGCCAAGCTCTGTGCTGGCACTCATGATTAAAATTTAATGGAAGTGGAGTACAAAGTAGAGAAGAGCCAAGTAGAAAGAGAACAGTGAGTTCTTCCCAGCCAAGCTCTTTGGAACCTGCCCTGGAGAACGCTGAGTAATGGGCCTGTCTCCTCTCAAGCGTCCATCTCTATGAGAGGCGCCTGGATGCTTTGTTCCAAAGACCTACCGTCAAATTCCACGCAGTTTTGCAGGGAGTGAATCCAGAGATAGGAGCATCGGGGATCAGGGCTCTAAAAAGCCCGGAACTGCCCAGGGCAGGTGCGCACAGCTAGCTCAGTAGGCCGGGGAGCCAGGCCGAGCCCACCACCTCCCCATCTTCTCTGCCACGCAGTCCCTCCTTCCTGGCAGCAGGGCACCAGGCACAGGATGCGAGAGCCTGTGCCCACTGGAGGGGAGGATTACTCAACTGGTAAATCCTGCCTTCCCTGTAATCCTGGTGCTCAGAGAAAGAATGCCAAGCTGAAGTCCCTCCTAACCAGCCTGAGCAATCCAAATCGGAACAACGCCCAAGTTTCCTTCCTCTTCCTCGTTCTCCTGACCCCCCCCCCGCCCCCGATTCCTTTGACTTTCCTGCTTAGTTCCATCGACGCCATTTGATGAGACATTTCCCTGACCCACACACACTACCAACTCCTTCATTCCCCTTCCCTGAGAATATCCCACTCCTCCTGCCTGCTTCCCTACTACCAAGGCAATCGGGGGGGGGGGGGGCCCTGTGCCAATGTGTGATTGATGATGAATAATGTCCTGGCTCAAGCTGGCAACCTCTTAGGGATTCAGAAGGAATTCCTATCTCTCTTTCGAGGAGCAAAGGACCATATTTTCAAAAGAACTGGCTTCGTGGAAAATGTATATATAAAGCCCGTTGCGGCCAGGCGTGGTGGCTCATGCCTATAATCCTAGTATTCTGGGATGCCGAGGCAGGAGGATCCCTTGAGGTCAGAAGTTCAAGACCAGCCTGAGCAAGAGTGAGACACCATCTCTACTAAAATTAGCTGGGCGTGATGTTATGCACCTGTAGTCCCAGTTACTGCAAAGGCTGAGGCAGGAGGATTGCTTGAGCCCAGGAGTTTGAGGTTGCTGTGAGCTAGGCTGACACCACGGCACTCTAGCCTGGGCGACAAAGCGACACTCTGTCTCAAAAATAAATAAATAATTAAAATATGTTTCTTTTATTAAAAAGGAAAAAAAAAGCCTGTTGCTATTGTGTCCATCTGGAGGACCTTCAGCCTCAGGATGAGAAGCAGGGCCTCTACTGGCAGAGGAGGGATGAGAAGTGTCCAGTGCTGGCAGGGTCCCTATGTACAGTCTATGCCCTGCACAACTCCAGGGGGCACCATTCACATCGTGGCACCCCTAGAGTTATGCAATGCAGTGGCTCTGAGCTGGCAGCCTCTTTCCTGCCTCTCTGCAGCAGATGCCAACATATCCCCAGGGCCAGACCCTCCTGCCCAGCCTTCTTTGTCCTCCTTCTCTCTCTGCCCCTGTCCTCCTGCAGCCAGGGCTGCCTTAAATGGGGATTAGGGGAAATCTGCCCTACAAAACCTAAGGCCACCAAAACCAATACATGCCCTAAAGCTTTCCATGAATCTTAAGGGATGGTGGAGGGGAGGAGTCCTGCAGAATTCATATCTAGTGCCTTTCTTCTGGTGAGCAGAGGAGGAAGGAGGAAGTGGTTGGCACCAGTACAGGGAGACAGGTGGGCAGCCCTGTGCCAGGGGGGTCAAGCAGTAAGTCATTTATTCTCACACGCAGAGTTGGCTATTGGAAGCAGGTGGGAGAACAGAGGTGGGGAAGAATCCTTTATTTTTAAACCTTTACTGTTCTGATTAAGCATTTCTTTTCCCTCTGACCTTCACCATTTTGGCAGATCAAACAGCCAGCGAGTCCGAGGGAGGCCTGGACCAGTGACACATGGATTCTGGATGGGCCTGCCCGCTGCCACCCCCTCGCTGCTCTGGCGGGGCTGCTGCCTGGGCAGCGGCAGGAGACTGCAGCTAATCTGCGCTGGGCCTGCAGGTGCCTCGGGAAGGCCTTGCTGGGGCTCCAACTCCCTCGGCTGCACCAGCCATGGGTGGGGCAAAGACGGACACCAGCAGCCCACTGAGGGGCCCAGGTCACTCAGCCTGGGGACCTGGCTGCCTGCAGTTCCTCCTTCCCTCTATGAATTACAACCTGCCAATTTGACTTTGGAGAAACAGTCACTTGTTTCACGATAACAAAAACACCCCTATTTCTGCCTCTTCCCATCACTTGGCTGGATATCATATGAAGCATGTGCGTTTTAAACAAATTTCTAAGGAACTTGTGAATGCACGCAGTTGAAGAGAAAACGAGAAAGGTCATGGTGTGGCCTGTGTTGTACCAGGTGGGTCCGATCAGGAAACTGGGATTGAGGAGTAAGAACTGGGGTCGCAGAAGAGGCTTTCCGGGGTCAGGGCGTCCGTGAGCTCCACCAGGTCGCGGGGACCAGCTTGTGTCTGCCTCGGCTCATCCGGAACCATCCCCCACTCGCCCCCCACCGTTCTCAGGGTCCAGCCACGCCCTCCGCCCTCCCTCCTTCC
>VBSM01003143.1:44159194-44180114 GCA_008086735.1 Cheirogaleus medius
GGAGGGGGTAGATTTCAAAGCGAAGCGCCGGATCAGAGCGCCAAACGCCAGCCAGCCGCAGCCGAGCCGAGCCCAGCCCCGCACGCAGGGAGTCGCAGAGCTAGGAATCAGAATCCTGAGATGTCCCTGAGCCCCCTCCAAGGGTGGAGAGCAAGAAGGGCCCCAGGGGTCTCCCTAGGGAAGACAGGATTAGGGAGAAGACGCAAAACTGTCCAGTTACAAAGCCAGGCTCAGGTGTCTAAAAGGGAATTTGGCCAAACACTTTTTTTCTCCCCTTGCCTCCCACCCAGAGGGGCCTGCGCCACAGCCCTGGCAGCTGGCTTCCCGAGTTATGGCTTTCCCGTAATGGGTGGCTTCGTTAAGACAAAAGCCATATAACAACTGGCTGCCTCCGAACTATTGCTCCCCTGCGGCACATGCCTTTCTCGAGGCAAGGCTGAGCACTGAATGGCTGTGGAACAGAGGCAGATGTCCTCCTCCTCAAGCAGCTGTTTAGGGGCTGTCACCCCTTTTGTTAGCTCTTCCTAGGGCCACCCTAAAAGGCAAATGCCTGACCATTTCATCTGCCTTGGGGCCACAAATTTGGAAAAGGCACATTTGCCCATGGGTCTGACTTCAAGTTAGTCTTAATAAGCTGCTGGGAAAGGGGGGTTGGGAGGGAGGCTGGCTGGTTTTGTTTGAGGTGTTTAGGTTTTTGTTAAAATTGTGACCCTCCTCGTTGCCTGTAAAAATGTGTTGACAAACCAGCTGGTGCGGACTGGAGGCTGGGCACAGTCCAGGATCACAGCAGAAATGGGGTGAGGTTTACATTGCAAATAAATTGAAGAGGAAACAGATAATCTGACAGGACAAAGCATATTGAACTTTTAGGACCCAAGCCCTAGATTGTGTTGTTATAAAAAGACTTGGCCGCTGTGATCTTAAAAAAATCAAAAGCACTGAAAAACATGATCTTAATCGGTAGGAAAAAACACAGGTTACAAGGTTCATAGGCACCCTGAGTCTCGCCTGCCTGACTTTGAATGCCTCCTTGGCTTGGGCTGGAGTCCCCTTGGGAAAACAGAAAACAATAGCTCCCCTTCCGTGTTTTCTTGTTTTCTTTGCAGTTAGATTTAGTGGTGGTGCTGCAATGAGGTCCTGGCCATTGATGTCTTCTTCTCACAGTAAATAAAGCAGTCTTCCTGGGCTGTAAAATGGCACAATATACTGGAAAAGCAGGCTGCTGTCATTATAGATAGGGAGGGGGAGAAATCCCACTTATTGGCTGGATTCTTGGGCAAGTTACATTATTTTCTATCTAAAATTAATGATGATACCACCTATCTCATGGGATTGTGATGAAACTCGAGCAAAATTACAAACTAAGTACCTGGGCTACTAGGCATTTAAAAAATGTTAGTTCTTCTTCCCTTAGCTTGGGAAGAGAAGGCTAGTAATATCCCATAGTTCCAAAGATTTACCACACTTTGCCATTTTTTCCCACTATCTCAATCCTGGTTTTTTGGCACTTAGGAGATAGATCCTAGTTACCACTGTTTTCCCATTTCAGTACTATTTTAGGAAGCCCCTGGGCTTCTAGAGTTACCAAAGTTGCTGAATAAAGAGTTTGGAAGGCGTTGATAAAATGCCCATGAATAAGATAATACCTGTCTCCCCAGACTTTTGAAAGTTAAAATGTTTCCCACACTCCTGGACAGCTCCTCCAATGGGATTTGCTTCCTGCAGCGCCTTCAAGCTGGGTCAATATTAGCCCTGTGCTGAAAGCAAGTCAACAACAGTCCAGGACTGTTGGTTAACCCAATAGTAATGCTATTTAGGAGGAAGAATCCAAATTTCCACATGACAGGTATAAGAGTTGTAGAAAAGGGCCAATAATTTTAACTTATGAAGAAGAAAAGGTTTTCCTAATTTTTGAGAGAATTACTGGCAGGTCAGCCTTTTCAAAGCAATGGCCCCAAACATAAGAAGCCACTGGGTATATGTGTTAAATGGCATATATATTTTATGCATTTTTGTGTTTACATTCAATATTTACCTATGTAAAATGGAGAAGAAATACCTTAGTTTCCTAATAGACCTAAATTTAACTACATCTTGGAAACCATTTATTGCCATTTCTAGACAACTCTACAAGCACAAAAAGGTAATGCACAAAGATGTTCAATCCAGAATTGTCCATAATAGCCCAATCTGGAAACCAATTCAATGTCCATTAGTCAGGAAATAACTAGTTCAATTATTAACATAAAACATACCTATAATGGACTATTGTGCAGACATTAAAAATAATGATGTGCAGGGCATGGTGGCTCATGCCCGTAATCCCAGCACTTTGGGAGGCAGAGGCAGCAGGATCACTAGAGGCCAGGAGTTCCAGACCAGTCTGGACAAAATAGCAAGACCCCATCTCAACAAAAAAAATTTTTTTAATTAGCCAGGTGTGGCACACACCTGTAGTCCCAGCTACTCGGGAGGCTGAGGTCAGATTGCTTTACGCCAGGAGTTCAAGGCTGCAGTGAGCTATGATCATGCCACTACACTCCAGCCTGGGCAACAGAGCAAGATTCTGTCTCTGAAATAAACAAACAAATAAACAGAATGATGTAGATCTTTATCTATTGGAAACCAATGTGCTCTTTTCCCTTTTCCAGGGATGCTGTCTGGAGGCACTCAGAATGGCCCAGCATTTGATGTACTGTGGTAGGCTTTCCTACAATACAGCCTCTAACAAAACTAGGCTGTCCTCACACCCTGGTAATGGAATTGTTTACCTTTATACCAAGAAGGTTGGGACAGCACCAAAATGCGCACGTGGCATGTGCCCAGGCAGGCTTGGAGGAGTTCATGCTGTGAGACCTGAAGTTCCTATGAGGTTGTCTACAACAAAGAAACATGTCAGCGGGGCCTGTGGGGGTTCCATGTGTGCTGAATGTGTTCATGACAGGATCAAGCATGCTTTCCTCGAGGAGCCAAAAATCGTCATGAAAGTGTTGAAGGCACAAGCAGAGTCAGAAAGCTAAATAAGAAAATGAAGTTTTTTTAAGTAGTAAAAATTAAAAAGCTTAAAAAAACTCAATGTGATCCGCTATGTATTACTGAGTGAGAAAAGCTTATTATAAATGACCATGTATAGTATGATCCCATTTGGAAGGAAGTATAGTATAGTACAGCAATGCTCAAACTTTCTGCTGTCAGGAGCCCTTTATACTAAAAAATTATTGAGGACTCCAAAGAACTTTTGTTTATATGAGTTATATATATACTGATATTTACTGTATCAGTAAAGATCAATAAACTAATTTTAATTTTTATTTATTTAAAAATAGTAATTGCCCATTTCATATTAAAAATATTTTATGAAAAACAACCATTATTTTCCCAAAAAAAAAACTCAATTAAAAGAGTGTCACTATTTTTACATTTTTACAAATCTCTTTACTGTCTGGCTTGGAAGAAGACAGGTAGATTCTCCTGTCAGCTTCTGCCTTATGGCGAGTGTATCAGCCTCCTAGGGCTGCCATAAGAAAATAACACAGATGAGGTGGCTTCAACAACAGAAATTTATTTTCTCATAGTTCTGGAAGCTAGAAGTTCAAGATCAAAGTGTAATAGGTTTGGTTTCTCCTGAGGCCTCCTTGGCTTGCAAGACGGCCACCTTCTCACTGTGTCCTCGCATGGTTCCTCCACTGCGTATGCACTAGTTTGGTGTCTCTTTGCGTGCCCAGATTTCCTCTTCTTGTAAGGACACCAGGATTGGATTTGGGCCCACTATAGCAGCCTCATGTTAACTTAATCACCTCTTTAAAGGCCCTATCTTCAAATAAACAGTCCCATTCTGAGGTACTGGGGGTTAGGATTTGAACATATAAATTTTGGGGAGGACACAATTCAGCTCACAGCAGCAGGTATAAATGAAAATGGCTAGTAAGATTACATGAGAAGTACTGAGAGTGAACTGAGTTAATCTCTAAAAACATACATATTTATACTCTAAACCTACCAACTTACAAAATTCTAGAAAACAAAAATATACAAGCACACGTTCCATTAACCATCAGAGTGATGGTCACCACATCACGTAGCTTCTGGAAAACTCCACTGAACACTCATGAGAGAACGTGAGAGAAAAAGGCAAATAATACTTCAGTGTTTTTTTAATGAAAATAGTTTGGACCTCACCAACCTTATCTAAAAGGTTCTCGGAGGCTCCTAGGAGCACAAAGACCACACTTTGAAAACCACTGGTACGAGGTGTATGACCTTAGGCAAATTTCTTAACCTTGTTAAGCCTCAGTTTGTAAAAATGAGAATAATACCAACTTAAGTGGGCTGTTGTAAAGATTGAGTTAATGCATAAACTAGTGACAAATATGATCATTCCATTAGTATTAGCTGTTATTATTTGTGAAAAATTATTATACTTAATATCTCATATTTGGTATGCGCTTAAATGCAGAGGGAGTATTTAACTCTGGGTGATGAAATTTATTTTTTAAGCATTTAAATTGACATGTAACATACATACTGATACAATCACAACGCATAAACATAAAGTTTGATAATTTTTCACAAAGTAAACTTATTTTACCTTTGTTTTAAAAAAAGAGAAATGCTACTAATAAAACCCACCATAATAGCAGCTGCTGTCCTCACGTGCCCTAGCCGTGGGCTTTGATGTGCAGGCTCCCTCAGTGTTCTATTGCATCAACTCAATACACCTCTCTTAATGCCATTGGCTTCCCTTTAGCTCCAAGAAAAAGAGCACAGTGCAAGAGCAAACCTGAACCGAATCTGTATCATTACGATGTCCAGTTTAGGAAACTCAGGAGCTCACTTTAAAAATAATCATTAGAAGTAGCATTTATAATGTGTCTACCATGCATATGGACTTCACTTGGGGTAACTGACTATGTCCCCATTACAATCTGGTGAGGGGGCCCCTGAATCTTGAAAAATTCTTTTAGTTCCATCAAAAATTATTTGTTCTCTACCACTATTGCTTTTTCATAAAAATTCTACATCAAAACTACCTGTTATCACATCCCTTTCTACAACAGCAATTAAGACTGTATTTCTTTTAGAGCTATACTGTCCCAAAAATTTGTCTACAGACTTCTAAAAAGAAAACTTGGCCAGGCACAGTGGCTCATGCCTTGTAATCTTAGCACTTTAGGAGGCCAAGGCGGGAAGATCAAGTGAGGCCAGGAGTTCAAGACCTGCCTGAGCAAGAGCGAAACCCCATTTTTACAAAATTAGCTGTGTGTGGTGGTGCATGCCTGTAGTCCCAACTACTCAGGAAGCTGAGGCAGGAGGATCGCTTGAGCTCAGGAGGTTGATACTCCAGTGAGCTACGATGATGCCACTGTACTCTAGCCCAGGCAACAGAGCAAGATCCTGTCTCAAAAAAATTTAAAAAAATTTTTTTAAAGATGAACTTAAAAATTTTTTGAACTCTACCGATACCTACCGATTTACACAATTTTAGAAAACACAAACATATACAAGCATACATTCCAGAGTGATGATGTCACCAAGTCACACAGCCTCTGGAAAACTCAACTGTACACTTGTAAGAGAATGAGAATGAAAAAGGCAAACAACTTGTGAAACATTACCTAACAATATATGCTTACATGTATAGAGAATAGTAACCACTAAATTCTAAATAACAGAATTTCCAATTCTATTGAGAATTTAGTATTTGATATGTAAAGTTACATTTTCCAAAGACAAAACTTTAAGCATAAATCTCTGACACCCAAAAGAGGACATCTTTAATTCCTGGCCATGGCTGCCTAATGGCTCATCAGAAAGCAAACAGTGACAGAGAGGCAGCACCAAGCGATGAGGGCATTAAACTCCATGGTCAGCTTCGAGATTCAGTACTAGCCCTGAGAGCACTCATTCCCTCATTCCCACCCGCCACCTAACAATCTGAGGTGAGGTAAAATCTCAACTTAAATAAAAATTATTATTGCCAGTAGAAAGCAGAGGACTTCTGGGAAAAATCAACCCTGCAGGCAGGTACCAATATGTAAGTCCTTGATGAATGATACAGCGATGCCAGTGAATGAGTTATGGCAACACTGTATCCCAACACGCACTGACTAAGGGGGTCAAATTAAAACTATGTGATGATACTAATAGAAAAACACAGTTACTTTGGAAATTCAATTATTCACAAATGATCTGTGCAGTCCCACTGATAAACAAATCTCTGGGTGTCAGACACAGTCCTCACAATGTAGCGACCTTAACACACAGGGTTCAAAAGCAGACTTAAAGGATAGAAAGAATTAAGAATAAGGAGTGAAGGAGGGGAGGAGGAGAGGACATGCAGGGAGGAAGAACGTGAGGCTAGAGGTCCCCAGCAGAGCACCTGGCAGAACTGTGAGACGGCTGGGGCAAAGCTGGAGCTGGGAGCACTCCCTCCCTCGGCTGGTCTGCGGTGAGGGAGAACAGAGTGTCCTCTGTGGTGACACTCTGTGCAGTCCTGCTGACATCACCATCGTTTCTGTTGCTGCTGCCTTGAGAAGTAAACAGAAAGGAGCTACAATACTGCAACTCCAGCAGGGGCATGGGAAGGTGAAGGAACAAGAATCCAGCAAATATTTTTTTAAAAGGACTAACTTTAGAAGAAAAAGGGAAGATCAAGCAAAGTAAAAGGAAAAAAACTTTAGTGGTTATTTTGCTAAAGGTAAAATTCCGGGCAGTAAAGGAACTAAAAGCAGGGTCTTGAAGAGATATTGGCACACCCATGTTTGTATTAGCACCATTTACTAGAGGCAAGTGGTAGAAGCGACCCAAGTGTCCAGCAATGGATGAACAAAATGTGGTATATACGTATAATGGAATATTATTCATCCTAAACAAGAAAGGAAGTCCTGTCACATGATACTACATGGATGAACCTTGAGGACATTATGCTAAGTGAAATAAGCCAGTCTCAAAAAGACAAATACCGTGTGATTCCACTTATATGAGATACTCATAGTAGTCAAAATCATAGAGACAGAAAGTAGAATGATGGTTGCCAAGTACTGTTTAATGGGTATAGAGTTTCAGTTTTACAAGATGAAAAAGTTGCAGAGATAGATGGTAGTGATGGTTGCACGACATTATGAATGCATTTAATAACACTGTACTGCACACTTAAAAATGGCTAAGACAGTAAATTTTATGTTATATATATTTTACCACAATAAAAAAAAAATACAAAAGAACAAGGCCAAGTTCTCCTTCTCTTGGCTGACAGTCTGAAGACCATGGATAGCCAATAGAGGCAATGGTGAATCCACAGAGAACCACCCAGGAAAGTCACCATCCAAATTTCCACATCCCTCCTTGGCAATTAAAATGAAGATACTTTTCTTCAGCATCTTGTGAGGATGTTCAATTTCTCCTGCTCTCCAAGATCCACCTCAGGAGAAGTCGATGTGTCCACAGGAGGCGTAGTTTCCAAAGTTGTCTACTGTGAACCTCTGAGAGATGTGAATGGAGTTGAGCTTTAGGGAACCAAAGTAGAAGTTCTCAAACAACTGAAACGAATAAAAACCCAGAATGAATATTTAAAGAAAATTATAGATGAAAACAGTAAACATCAGATTCTCTTATAAAAACGCCAAACCACAACAATCCCAACAAACCTCTCATGCTTATTCTTTCAGTATTTATTCTGAATAATGATCCTGGCGAGGAGGAATGAGGGTGGGAGTGAGAAAAGAACAGCCCGTTCCTCCCTCTGATTAATTCTAAAGTCACCCCTGACAAAATGCACTAGAGAAGAAGATCTGGAAAGTCAAATCTAAAATTGATCTACTGAGCAGATATGATCAAGAACTTGTAACAAGTATCGAAGGGCCACACCCTGACTTGCAGGGCCTGCCAAAGCTGCTTCTGACTTCTGGTTACTGACCACGGAGGATCCGAGAGGATCCTCGTGTTGCCACAGCCAGGATTAAATCTGATGTAACACATGCCTCTATCTCGTCAGCAACATTTATGAGGAATACTGACTAAAATAAATAGAAGATAAGGCTCCTGACCCACAAATGATTCAGACAACCCAGTGAGCAGCGCAGAACACTGACACACATAAAACAACCAGAAGTGAGCACAGTGTTCACTCCTACTGGAAGACAGAACAAGTGAAAATGATATTTATCAACAACCTTTAATTAGACTTGGATTCAAGCCAGCATCCTAAATACTTTTTACCATAATCCTCCACTTTATAAAGGCTTTCGAATGTGTCAGAAGGAGGGATAAACCATACTCTAAGATCTGACTCTGTGATTAGCACATTTGTAAATCAGAATCCAAAATGACATCAGAATCATCCAAGGAAGATACAGCCATACTCCCTGGATACCGAGACAAGAGTAAAGGGCTTACCTTCTTCTGTTAGGATGCAAGAATTACTCTTTTTAAAAGTGTTAGCAGGATTCCATGAAAGCCTTTTAATACGTGTACCCAACAATGTTTGAGTGGAGTGTAAAGGTGGGACGTTTGCACACTGACAAGTGACTGTCTCATCACTTATTTCTATACAACCTCCATACATGTGGACTTCAGCCATTGGTCGCCTTTCCTCTTCCTGCAATTAATGGCCTAGCAAAATGCCTGAGGTTCATTAAAGGCTAACTTTATAAAGCTTAGTAAATATTGATTCTTCAACATGACATCAACTTGACCCCAAAGATCTATTTAGAGGTTGTATGCTGCATTGTCTTGTCTTTCAGAAAGGTGACCAGCTCTTGTCTGCACTGATTTACACAATTAACTTCTCTTCCTGGCTTTGGCAATCTGTTCAAACCATATCCACCCTTTTGTGTGAAGAAATTCAGCCTGAGACAGTTATCTGCTAAGCCCTTTGCTGAACATTAATTTGAAGTGAAAGACACGTCACGGAGACTGACAGATTTATAGCTCTGCAAACTGAAGCCTTCTAGGTACAGAAAAGCCATAGCCAAAGAGGCAATAAAAGACGAGACAAAACAAAACTAAAAGGAAACTCGTAATACTTTCAACAAGTTACTTTTCGAGGATTGGCAGCCTGTGGGTCCTCTATCCTCTTTTCTTTGTGCCCATGTTGGGGACGCCACAGTGAGGAGCTGGGAGTGACCCACCCATGACTTCACTCTGCCTTGTGCCCATGACCCCCAGATGGCATGATTTGCCAGAGAAATTCTCCTGCTTCAGGGTTAAGGGAGACAGTAAACATGGCAATGATGAAGTTAGCCGGGATGTGACTGCAATGCAGTAATAGACAAATTTATTGAGAAGACTAAACATATATTATCACACTCCAGAGGGCAAGAGGAGCGGGCTGTAAAAAGAGTGCTGAAGTGAGATTCTAAACTTACACCAGACGTGGAAGCTGTGTGACAGTACAGCGGGCAGATGACACCACCTACTCTACCAACCCCAAAAGGGGCAAAAGGTCATAATGGGTAAAGACCCAATAATAAGAAGAAATAGGCCGGGCACGGTGGCTCACACCTGTAATCTTAGTACTCTGAGAGGCCAAGGCGGGAGGATCACTTGAGCTCGGGAGTTCGAGACCAGCCTGAGCAAGAGTGAGACTCTGTCTCTATTAAAAATAGAAAACATTAGCCAGGTGTGATGGTATAAGTCTGTAGTCCCAGGAGGCTGAGGCAGGAGGATTGTGTAAGCCCAGGAATTTGAGGTTGCAGTGAGCAATGATGATGCCACTGCACTCTAGCTGGAGTGACAGAGCAAGACTCTATCTCAAAAAAAAAAAAAAAGAAGAAGAAATAAAAGTACCTTATAAACCATAAAGTGCTACCAAAAATTTGGCATTTATGTTTTTTTAACATCTTTCCACTCTTGTTACCCTAATATTTCTCTTCCCTTTGTAAGTTGCCATCTTCTTTCACACCCTCTGATAATGTCACATCAAATGGACTGCTTATCCAGAAGTCCCTCATGTGGTGCCAATCTTCATTTTAGCCTTTCCTAACTCTGTTCTTGTTCTCTCTGCATGTTTACAATGATTTAGTAACAGAGATTTTAGTAACAATTTTTCATAGTTATCTTATTGTTTGGTCATTGTTATATCTTTAGTCTTAAGCCTTTCTTTTAGTTCTGTCAATTATTTCTAGTGAGTCACTAAAATATAAGCTCTAGAGGGAGAAGATGAATCCTACTATACACCGTAACAGTATGTAGTAGACTGCATACGATCAATAAATATTTGTTGAACAAAATTACAACTAAAACTAATGCTGCAGATGTCTGTGTACACCTCCATGTCTGAAAAGAGAAAACTATGACATGCACTTGTCTAGACTGGATTTAGAGGTCTAATTTATAGGTTACCACCAAGGAATCCCTGAATAGGAAAAATTGTATTACCTCCAATCAAGGAGCCCGGGGGACATTTCTTCATGTTTCTTATTTGTCAAAGCCTAGATCTCTTTCTTAGCTCCAGTTCCTGATCTCGAATATTGCTGAGCACCTGATGATATGCACTTTTATGCCAAGAGGCACATGATGTGGTTCTGTCTCCCAGGTGCTTACCATCGTGTTGGGGAGACAGAGTACGTATCAGAAGAAAGGAACACTGACGACATGGGTGTGTGCACCTTATGGAAAGTCACTGAGTGCTTTATTTTGTGATCTGTATACTTTTCTGTATGTATGTTCTACTTCGGTGAAAAAGTTCACCTAAAACAACATGGACAGCAAAGGTGAAGTGTGAGATGAGAGGTACAGGCAATCAACAAATGCAGTGGGAAGTTAGGAAGCAAGGGACTGTACAGGTGGGGGCACCCAGGAAAGCCGCCTGGAGGAGACCAGAACCAGGCTGGGCCTAGTGGCAAGCACAGAACGCAGCAGAGAGGAGGGAGGGCAGCATGAAGGCAGGAATGGGCACGGTGGGCCGGGCCAAGCAGACAGCTTAGATGTTTGGCGGAAGAAGCAGCAGGAAAGACACAAGGAGGGAGAATCATATTAAGGGAAACGAGAAAAAAGGAAAGGAGACAATGGTAGTAGTTTGGTCATGAGGAAGATGTGGAGTATCTCTTAACCAAAAACGGCAGCAGTAGGCCTGGAAAGACCGAAGCACAGCAGATGTGAAATACTAGGAACAAAACACAGAAAAGGCCCAGTGACCTGCTAGATGAGGAGGAGACAGGAAAAATCAGTGATGAAAGGTAAATGGGGGTAAGTGAGGGTGCCACTGACAGTAACAGAGCATGCCAGAGGGAGCTATTTTAAGGGAGAAAACAACAGGTTCAGGTCTGCTTACAAACTCTGGCTGCATCACACTGGCTGTGTGTTCCCAAGCCCTTCTCCAATGTAGAGGTTTCCTGGTAGGCTCTAAGGATATACATTAAAGACAAGAAATCTGAAGCACGGTTAAGTGGAAATATATCACCATAAAAAGGTTTACAAGTGTCCCCTTTTTATTGAATTGTAGTTCTTTATATATTAGGAAAATGAACCCTTCTGTCTATGTTACAAATTGCACATATACTTTCCCATCAGTTTGTCACTTGTCTTTTGACTCTGCTTATGATGTTTACCATGTCAATTTAAATTTTTATAAATTCACATTTATCATAACATATTTTTAAAACAAAGTTATCTAATGCCAATATTGTTATATATTAAAAGATCAAGGCAAACGATAAATATGGAAGTCATGACAACACTAATAAAGATCAAAACAGCTAACATTTATTAAACAAGCACATGTGCTAAGGGCTCTACATGATTCTCTGAGTGTATCCTCACAACCCCAAGAAATAGATCCTATTATTAATCCCCATTTTATAGTTGAGCCTTAGGTTTAGAAGGCTTCAGTAAATTGCCCAAAGGCACACTAGCAAGTTGATAGGGTTTAGGACATGCTACCCCAAAATACAGCACCTTGGTGTTTGAGAAAACAGCAGAAGCAGGAAGGTCTCTCTCACCTTCCACTGCTCTTCTCCTCTGAAGCAGGCCGTAAAACCCACCCTTCTCCCTGAAGCAGTTATAGGGCCTCAGCCATGAACCTAGTGATGGGTGAGAAAAGAAATCTTTCCCCTCCTACAAAGTAATGGTGGAAAACTGAGATTCATACCCAGTAGCCTAACTCTAGAATCTGAGACCTTTAACCCCTGCACTCTACTGCTTACTCTGGGTGGCTCCCCTAAAAAACAGGGCCCCATTGGCCAGGCGCAGTGACTCACACCTATAATCCTAGCACTCTGGGAGGCTGAGGTGGGAGGACTACTTTAGCTCAGGAGTTTGAGACCAGCTTAAGCAAGAGTGAGACTCATCTCTACTAAAAATAGAAAAAATTAGCCAGGTATGGTGGTGTGAGTCTATAGTCCCAGGAGACTGAGGCTGGAGGATCACTTGAGCCTGGGAATCTGAGGTTGCCATGAGCTATGATGACGCCACTGCACTCTATCCAAGGTGACTGAGCAAGACTCTTTCTCAAAAACGAAAAAACCACCAAGAACATGCCCCCATTAAGCCACAGTGAGGACACAGTGAGTGAGAAGTACTGACACAGACAACTCCCAAAGATTGAAATGAACACATTCTTTCACTTGTTATTCCTACCTTCACCACCTCTTTTCCTGGACTGGGTTTAAGAATCAGATGGCTCTAGCTCAGTTGGAAGAATTTTAATTGAATTCTGGATGAAAATAAGCACAAATCAACTAAAAGGCTACATTTAATTTGGTACTTGAATGGGGAAAGAAGAAAAAACTTAAATTACAAGTTTTAAGAAAAGAAAAAAGAGAGCTGGGTGGGTGGCTCACGTGTGTAACCCCAGTGACTTGAGAGGCTGAGGTGGGACGATCGCTTGAGCCTAGGAGTTCAAGACCACCCTAGGCAAACACAGCAAGACCCTGTCTCTAAAAAAATTTTAAAATGACATAGTGGCACACACCTGTAGTCCTAGCAACTCGGGAGGCTAAGGCAGGAAGATTGCTTGAGCCTAGGAGTTTGCAGCTGCAGTGAGCTACAATTGCACCACTGCACTCCAGCCTGGGAGACAAAGTGAAAGCCAGTCTCAAAAAACAAAAACTACAAATATTTTTTTTTTTTTTTTTGAGACAGAGTCTCACTTTGTTGTCCAGGCTAGAGTGAGTGCCGTGGCGTCACCCTAGCTCACAGCAACCTCAATCTCCTGGGCTCAAGTGATCCTACTGCCTCCGCCTCCCGAGTAGCTGGGACTACAGGCATGCACCACCATGCCCGGCTAATTTTTTGTATATATATTTTTAGTTGGCCAATTAATTTCTTTCTATTTTTAGTAGAGACGGGGTCTCACTCTTGCTCAGGCTGGTTTTGAACTCCTGACCTTGAGCGATCCTCCCGCCTCGGCCTCCCAAAGTGCTAGGATTACAGGCGTGAGGCACCGCGCCCGGCCAAAACTACAAATATTTAATGAGGAAATAAAAACAGAATTTAAGACTGCCAATAGTTGTGTTATCACTAGTAAATAATAAGTACTGATTAAGATGATTTATGATGAAAATTTAAAACCTAAGTAGTTTAAGTATGACATTTGAAAACTGTTATGCACACAGCTGCTATCTATCCTTGACTAAGTACTCACAATATCTTTAGAAAATTAAAAAAACAACAACTTTTCCTATCACCAAGTAAAGAGAGAAATGTGCACTGTGGAGAGGAAAAGGTTTTTGGCCAAAATGAAGGATTTCCTGACAAAGAATGGCAAGATAAAATCCAACCATCCTGCTGTCCCCTCCTCACATGCGCTGTGAAGCCTACCATTTCTAGTTTGTACATGCTTGTTTCCTAGGGAGAACACAGAGGCAACTATTGATTTCTGGTAATGTGGTGGTATATACTGAAAGAAAACAAACAGCAAGATTTAAGGGCTCAGTATGGTCATTTTTTCTTGCATTCATTTCAGACCTTCTACTCCTTCCTCCCACGCCCTGCGACACAACCGTCGAAGTCCAGAAATAACTCCAAATGCAATGAGGCTGCAAAAATGAGACTGGCAATCTCAGAAAACGAGGCCGGGAGGAAGGTGGAGAGGAACCTTCTCTTCTCATATCTGTGAACTAAAGCTACAAAACTGGATGAATGGCCAATTCCAACAGCATGGTGAGGAATCTGTTGGGGATGCCTGCCCATCTGGCTTCTGAAATGAGGCTTCTTCACTTCTTCAATCTTAGACAAAGTAGTGTTCATATTCTTCAAATATTCTTCTTTTAAGAAAATCTACTTCTTGTGCTGGGTGGCCTCAGTGAACGATTTTCTGTCCCAATATTATTCAAGTAAGAAGAAATTTAGCTTTGAAGTCCAAAATGAGGATTCAAAATATATAAGTCCTGTGCAATTTATAGTCATTCTTGTATACAGAAGTTAAACTAACAACCCTTGGAACATAATCTGGAGTAACTGAAATTAAGTACGTGTGGGTCAATTAAATGCAAGTACTTAGAAGCATGTACTAGGTCCCATTTCTTCCTATAAAAGGATGCTTTCTATTGTTTTCATGTATAGTAATTAGACTTGGAAAGCCAAAGTAGAGTGAACAGGAATAACAAATGCATGATACTTTGAGGTTTTCTCAGTGTTTTTCTTCCATGATCTGTTTTACCAACTTCTATTTCTCACAGTTACTCCCTGTTTACAGATAAAAGTAACAATAATAAAGCTATTTTGTACTTAATAATGATGCTTAGCCACCTACCTCCCTACCAAGGATGGTATGAGGATGAATGGAAGACAGTCTGACAAGCATTCTGAGCTCTTAGGGAAGGGACTCCCAGTACGAAGCCTTGCTGTGGTTAAATAACACCTTTCATCTAAGGATCTAAAAGTGTCTTTGCCCAGCTCGTTAACTCTTCAAAAAACTGCTGTGATGTAAACTGGAGCTTAGCATTACTGTCCCCATTTCAAAGATAAGAAACAGACAGGCTAGGACCACTAACACTGTGAAACAAAATTAAGAATTCCTAGGACAGGACAGTAGAAGGTGACATCCACAATGTAGCAGTGGGTATGTGCCTCTCAATTTGAATAACAAATCTGTACTGAAGAATGCCAAGTGGGGAAGAAGTTCCATCCAAGTGGGGAAGAAGTTCAATTGCATATTCAATTGAACAGCAAAGAATGAGAAACAAATGATGTGAAAAGCTATAATCACAGCCCCTGGAAGATCCTAACTGAAAAACAACGGCAGGCATGGTGGCATGAGGGGCGGTGTCACGCCTGTAATCCTAGCACTCTGGGAGGCCAAGGCGGGAGGATCAGGTCAGGAATTTGAGACCAGCCTGAGCAAAAGCAACACCCCCCCACCCCCCCACCCCCGTCTCTACCAAAAATAGTAAAAATTAGGCGGGTGTGGTGGTGTGCACCTGTAGTCCCAGCTAACTTGGAAGGATGAGGCTGGAGGATCACTTGAGCCCAGCAGTTGGAGGTTACAGTGAACTATGATGACGCCACTGCACTCTAGCCAGGATGACTAAGCGAGACTCTGTCTCAAAAAAATAACAAGAAGAAGAAGAAGAAGAAAAGAAAAACAACAAAACAAACCATGGCATATTTCAGAAGCATTCTTTATGAAAGAGGCCTCTAGGTCCAGGATTAATAAGACTTTCGGTAATGAACAGAAAGACATGAATACCAGACTAAAAAATATAATCGATTTTGAAACAAAAATCAAGGCTCTTTATAGTCATGTTACTAATCTCACTTAGAATGAGGATCACAAATAAGATTTTTCCCACAAATAGGTTTTGTTTCAAAGTTCTGCTTGTTAAAATTCCCCAAACCTAAAAAAATAATTCTGAGTTTCTGCCAGGTGACCATACAATTCAAATTCTCAAGCCTTCCCATACCTTGCATTTTTCCTCTAGGCCAGATTTCTACTATGAGGTTACTCCAGAAGAGAGCAAATGTGAGAGGGATGAAGAGGCAAGAAAGAGCTGGAGATCTACCACAGCTGGGGTCAAAAAATCTCCCAAATGCTTAAAAAATATTCAAACGGGCTGCACTCATATGGATTCTTTCTAAATATCATCACAAAAGAATATAATTGAGCCTCCTAACCCTAAGGTAAGCCATGCTCCTCTACACGCAGACACACACACAGACAGACAGGTATACACAAAGACACACACACCTTCACCTGGAAACAAAAAATAAAAATTTCTTTTCTACTTAAGATAGGGGACAAAAGAGATTCTCATGCTTTCCTACCACTGACTACAGAGCTATTCCCTTCCCAATTTCTCCATCTTACACAGGAATACTCTACAATACTCTATAGTACAATACTCTACAAGGATGTTCTTCTGCAACTGCAGTAAGATAATTTAATAATATAAGATGGGATTTTGAGCACTGATTATTACTGTCACTCACTGACTATAATCTCCAATGTATCATTCCAGGAACCAAAAAATAGAGTTTTCTTAAAAGAAAAAAAGAGAAGGTTTATTAGGAACTCGAACAGCTTAGAGACTCCAAAATCATTATCTGCACTCATCGGGCTATAACATTTTTTAAAGACCGAAATTGGAACATTTACTTCAGAATAAAAGACAATGTGGTTGGCAGTAGTTACTATCCTAGAGTCATCTCCAAATACAGCCCTAACTCTGCCCAAGACGCCACTTTCAATCTGAAACCGCAAACTGCAGTGATCAGTGATGTGAGAGCCAATAATAATAGCTAATAGTAGCCAATACCAAGAGGACATAATGTACTTCCAGAAGGCCTGGGGCACCTCAGATCCAGGAGTAAGGTCAAGGCCAATCTGTGGGAGGAGGAATTTTTATCACCATCCTCCTCCTCTCTGTGAGGAAAGCAGCAAAAAAGCTGTAAGTCAGTGGAACAGCTGAGATTTTCTGACCCATCAGCATGCTGCTTCTGTTTTTGTCTCCATTACAACAGTACCAAAATGCTTGTGTGTCCCCAGAGCCCGAGTCCCCTCTCCACTAAGATGGCATTCCTCGCACAGAATGGGAAAGGGAACGTCCCTTGCTCATTCTGCTCTCCCAAATCACCTGCCTATCTTGGCCGCGGTGAGTGGGAGGAATGCTCATAGTGAAAGTGGCCAGGCCTAGGGCGGTGCCCAGCAGAAACCAGACAGACAGTGCCAGGGAAGGGAGGCTTTAAAACTTCCTTCAAATAATCACTCAGGGCTGCACTTTTGGATTTTGGCCTGAGCCTCACTGCTGATGTAAGGATTATCAAGTTTAAGACCGCTGCTAAGGCCAAATGACCTATTAGAGAGTGAATTAAAACTGCTATACACAAACAGGATGCCAGGCAGTTCTGCTGAGCACCTCAATATTCAAAATGCCAAGGGACTTCCCCTCCCTGCAGAGCCTTTCAATTTTGAAAAGTGGCAAGAAAAATATGGGGAGGGAGTAGGAGGTGGGGGCGAGAAGAGGCTGTGCTGACACGGCTGGAGAACCTACACCTAATCATGGAACATGCAGCACACTCTGCCCTTTTCCACAGCAGCGCACAGAATCTGCATCAGAGATGAGCAGCTGAGAGTCAGATGGCTGTGAGATTTCCTCCTGAGAAAGCCGTGCCACAGAGAATGGACATTACTGCTTTACAAGAACAAAAGTGCCCCTGGTGGCTGCTGGCTGGCAGAGACTCTTCAATCCTATGACAAGACTGCTAAGCCTGTGACCACCAACCCCAAGGGCAGGTGCCCTTTCAGAGCTAATCTAAATGCTGTTTCTGCAGATAAATTCTCTTCCTTAGAAGAATGCCTCTTAATGCTCTTATTTCTGGTTCAGTCATTTTCCCTCAGGTATTATTCATAATGGTCCCTCAAACAAATGCAATAGAAGACAAGTGATCTTTATACTACACAGTAGAAAGGAAGTGCAAGTCGGCAGAATAAATCCCTGGAGGGGAGCACAGGGGCCAGTAGCAGAGATGTTCCTTCTTGGCTTTGGGGCTTTAGGGAGGCTGGGCATAAAGGGGCTGACTACAGTGCCAAGGCCACAGATTGTGAAATAGAAGGAGGCGAGAGAGGAGGAAACAAGTCATCAGGCTCTGCCCATCTCCACTCCAACTTCCCCAACATGAAGACAGCATCCAGAAGTTCAAGAGCAAATCAGATGTCCCTAGGCAACATCAGACAACAGAAAGAGTATGTGTACACATAAATAACAGCTGTCCAAATAACTGCTGGGCTTGGAATGGCTCCTTGGAAGATGGGAAAGAGGCTGCTTCATGTTATCAACTAAGTTATTTTCAACTAAGTCACTTCATTAGACAAGAAGACATAAAATACCACATCCTCTGTTAGAACTGTAGGAAACATGCCTGCAGAGGATCACTATGGCTTTATAGATTATGACACACACTTTTCCATAATCCAGTTCAGATGGTGTCCTTCCCCTCTGCAAAGATATGGGCTAAGTGTCAAATTAACAAAGGGTCTTGGAAGAGAGATGGGGTTATCATTCTCATGCATACTACAGGAGTTGCAAGGCCACTAAAATTTAATAAATGTTGATTTCTTAAATATTAAAACATTCTGGTATGAATGTTTTAACCTACAACTGAAAGAGTAAACTCTGAATTGGAGTTCTGGTTGATTTATACCCTGTTTTCTCAATTTTTTTTTTTTTTTTGAGATGGAGTCTCACCCTGTCCCCCATGCTGGGCTTAAGTGATATTCCTGCCTTAGCTTTCTGAGTAGCCAGGATTATAGGTGCACGTCACCACACCTGGCTAATATTTTAAGAATTTTTTGTAGAAATAGGGTCTTGCTATGTTGCCCACGATGGTCTCCAACACCTGGGTTCAAGTGATCCTCTGCCTCAGCCTCCCAAAATGCTGGGATTACAGGCATGAGCTATGGCCCCAAGCCTGTTTTCTCACTTTTAATTTGTACAAATAATGTTCACATCTGAGCATTAAATTGTTTCATCACTGGAATATGGGGAAGAGGGCATTATTTCTTAAGAAGACATCACAACTTTGTGGCATAGTGGACTTCATTCTTGTTTCTTTTATCTCTTTCCAACAACGTCCTCTAACATTTGGAATAACGCTTAGACATTGTCGGCACAAAGCCACCCAGTCTAACATGGTTTCATTTGTTCTGGTCTCTAACAACAGGCTGCTTTAAAGGGGACAGTGCCTTGTCACCATCTCTGGATCCAGGTTTACATTCTGCTACCAGTTTGCTTACGCTATAGCTAAACACACACAATGAAGTATATACATACAATGGAACAGTATTCAGCCTCAATAAGGAATGAAATCCTAACACATGGTACAACATGGATGATTCTTGAAAACAATTATGGTAAGTGAAACAAGCCAAACACAGGACAAATGTACAATTCCATGTATACGAGGTACCTAGAACAGTCAAATTCATAGAGACAGAAACTAAAATGGTGGTTACTGGGGGCTGGGGAAGAGAGGACTGGAGAGTTACTGTTTAATGGGTACAGAGTTTCAATCTGGGATGATGAAAAAGTTCTGGAGATGGATAGTGGTGATGGTTGTACGACAATATGAATGTACTTAATGCCACTGAAATGTACATTCAAAAATGGTTAAAATGTTAAATCTTAAGTATATTTTATCACAATACAAAAAAATATATACAACGGACCCAAAGTAAACTATAACCCAACTCATTTCATCAGTGAACTATACCTAAAATAACATGAAATGACACCTAGATATGAACATGTAAAAAAGATGAATACTTCCTACAACAAGAACAGGCAAGGGTCAGGTGCAGTGGCTCATGCCTGTAATCCCAACCTTTTGGGAGGCCAGGGTGGGAGGATTGCTTGAAGCCAGGAGATTGAGATAGGCCTAGGCAACATAGCAAAACCCTGTCTCTACAGAAAAATACCACAAAAAAAATTAGCCAGGCATGGTGGCACAGGCCTGTTGTCCTAGCTACTTGGAAGGCTGGGGTAGGAGGATCGCCTGAGCCCAGAAGTTCAAGGTTATAGTGAACTGTGATCACACCACTGCACTACAGCCTGGGTGACAGAGCAAAATTTTTGCTCTTTGTCTCTTTGTTGGGGGGTGGGGATAAAAGGATAAAAAAAGAGGACGGGAAGAATAAGCAGCCCATTCAAAGAATTCATAGGAATAAGATCAGAGAGATCAAAGATAACTGAATATTTATTCCCCTTCCCTCAAATATACCAAGCGAGCATCTAGCTTAGTGTTTTATATTTAGTAGGTATTCAATAAACATTACCAAATATTTATTTTTCATTCTGGTAAGAACCAGAAATGATTTTAAGAAAAGTAATGTTACCCTCTTAATTTTTTCTACTTTGACTGCCTTTGCCAAACCCTGGCCTATTTCTTGTTATTTGTTGGCCAGACCCTTTCAAACCCTTGTATCATTCTCTGCCTGAGCCAAGATAACACATGGAAGTATTCCGGCACCACTGCAAAGAAGAATAACCCATGAACATGAATTTAAAAGAGAGCAAAGAGAGCAAAAAATCACATATAAGCAGACAGCAACAGGGAAAGTGCATCTTTCCAGAATGGATGTTGGCTTCTGTCAAAAATCAGCTAATTGCTCGTTTTCCAGTTTCATTTTAACAATGGTTTCACTTCACTGACAGCCACATCTTCGGGTACCCTCATTAGTGTTTGAAGGCTCTACTTTCCAGGCAAAGTAACACATTAAAAAAATGCAGAGGAAAAGTTTTGGTGAAACACTGCTTGGATTTGAATCTTCCTTCCTCCTGCCCCTAAATAGACTAAAATAAGAAGCTACAAAACCAAACTGAAGCATTTCAAACTGCACTTTTTCCTTATATATCTGATGTTCTCAGGAATTACCCATTCATGTCTTAGAAGTCTTTCAGATCCTTTAAAACACAGTATGTTCTTTCTATTACTGGAAAAATATAAAAAGTCCCCAATAATTTTCTGCAATTTCTTTTTTTTTTTT
>VBSM01003143.1:44180214-44193383 GCA_008086735.1 Cheirogaleus medius
GAGACTCTGTCTCAAAAAAAAAAAATAATAATTAGTGTATCTTGAGAGTCTATTAAATAAGTGCATTACATCTAATCATAAAGCAGACGTGTTGGGTGAAATAAAAGAAAATTAAACTAACCTCTAAGACAGGGACCAGCAACCTTTTTTCTTAAAGAGCCAGGTGGCAAAATGGTCTCCATCACAACTACTCATCTGTGCCAAATGATGTATAAACAAATGAGCCTGGTTGTGTTCCAATAAAGTTTTATTTATTTGAATTTCACATGATTTTCATGTCATGACACATTACAGTATTCTTCTTTGATGTGTTTTTAACCGTTAAAAAATGCAAAAATTATTCATGGTTTGAGAGCCATACAAAAAATAGGTGGCAGGCCATTAAACTGCAGTGTGTGGATCCCTGCTCTAAGAGTTTATGGTATGAAATATGGGACAAAAAATGTCACCTCTGGCAAACCTAGTGTTCTAATAATGATGCATAACAAAAAGTCTCCCTGTCCTTCCAAAATCTGATTTCTGTGGAAAACAGTATAATCAGGAAATACAAAAAAGTTTCCTGAGTGCTTGCCAGGTACAAGACACTGCTAATCACTGCGAGGCACATAAGAGGTTTCTAAGCAAAGTATGGAGAAGAGGGAAGGAGTTAAGAGGTGGAGAGCTCCATTGACTTGGATGGCCCTTGGATTACCATTAAGGAGGAGGTAATATCTGTACTGGACTTTGAAGAATGAGTATAATTTGTATAGAAAAAGATTGCAGGAAAAGAAAAAGAGAAAGATAAGGACAAAACCTTAGGGAGTAACCATATTAGAAAGTGAATAAAAAAAAAAAGGTAGATACAGAGGCAGGCAGAAAACCAGGGGAGCAAACTGCCACTGAAGCCAAGAGAAAAAAGCATTTGAAGGAGAAAGGGCTTAATACTCTCAATGTGGTTACTCGGGGAAGAGTAAAAGTAGGTCAATGCACTGAACAAATAAGTGCTATCAATGACTTTTTTACAGTATTGTTTTGGTACAATGATAGAGGTGAGAGACAGGTTGAGAAGAGAATAAATAGGGAACAGTTTGAAAGAGAAGATGGAGGAAGATAGCTTTATAGTACTTAATCAGACTAGAGAAATGGATTCTCCTTCCTTAAAACAAAAACATTCTAATGAAAGAAGCAGCTATCTTCTCAGGAGCTTGCTCTAATAGGAAACATTCTAATTAGTAAGTTGTTCCTTATATCAATTAAATTCTTATACCCACTGAAATTAAACAGCCCAATTAAATGGTAAGATCAACAGTTAACCAAAGCTGCATCTATTCTAAACATTGCAACAAGATGTAGCCAAGAATTTGACAAACTTTTCTGGAAGGTGACTATATACAAATGGTTAAGTGTCCTATTCAACTGCTAAGTGTATGTCTGTCTATCTTTCCTTCTTTCTTTTAAAAATTTTTTATTCTGACATAGTTTTATGCTTACCAAAAAAGTAACAAGGATAATAAAAGGATTCCTGCATACCTTTATCCTTCTCTCTCTTTTAATAACCTACTTTAAGAAAAGCATTCTTTGGCTGAAATTCCTTTTTATTCTTTGTAATATGGATATGGCCAACAAATTGTGTCTATTCACTTCTAAAACTGCTGGTGCTCAAATGGTTTAGTTAATGTTGCCAATGATTCAGTTACAAGTTGTAGGAAAGAAAAGTAAAATACAAACTGACTTAACAGAACTCCTTTTTGGAATTCACTGGGCTTCCTTAATCTGTGGATTAATATCTTTTACCAGCTATACCCTATTCTCTCTTTCCTCTCCTTCTGAGACTCCAATTAAATGTATGTTAGATCTTCTTACTCTATCCTGTATGTCTGATTTTCTTTCTGTAATTTTTACCTTTCCCTCTGTCCATGGAGAATTCTGTATAATTTCTTCTGATCTAACTTTCAGTTCACTATTTCCCTTTTCATCTATGTCTAATTTGCTGCTAAACCCATCCACTAAGCTCTTAATTTCAGTTATTGCATTTTCTAATTCTAGCATTTCTATATGGCTCTTTTTTAAAACTGCTCTATTGCTTTTCTTTTTTAATAGTTCCCAATTCCTTGATAACAATTTTAAACTTGGCTTTGCTTTCTTTGAACACAGTAGGCATGGATGTTTTTAGTTCAAGCCTGATAACTCTAGTATGTCATATACTTACAAGTATTGGAAGTCTGTTTACTGTGACAGGTTTCCTCATATGCCTAGTCATCTTTGACTATGTACTGGCCATTTTTCAGGAAAAAGTTCCTTGGAGAAATATTTTTAGACAGAGGGTGACAGTACTTTCTCCAGAGATGATTTCTGTTTGCTTCTGCCACATGCCTGAAAGCACTATCAGTCCAGAGCCTCCTTCATCCAAGTTCAAGTCCTAAGGGGCTCTGTATTTTGTCCTTTTAGACCTAATAGTTAGGGTTATTTTCTATTACATTTTCTATCTCCTGCATTTGCCAGAGATTACACCTTGATTTTTTTTTTCCAATACTCAATTGAATATATGTATGTGTGAATGTATATATATAATTTCCAAGAACTCTCTTATACTCTAATTGAATATAAGATATATTTTATATATGATATAAAAAATTTATAACATTTTTATTTTCCTAATGAAATTATTCAGAAAGTTATATGTTTGTTTCACTAACAACTGCCTACTTCATGTGAGTATAAAGAATAATGTAACTGCTTTCAATGTTATAGATAAAAGCTAGGACAAAATAGTAGGCTGTCCTAGTGAACTGCATTTAGTTTATAAGCATTAAGAGCTTACAGAGGACATGACATCTGCTTAGTGATTTTATTTAACTAAGATTAAAATTTCAAGTCATAGAAATATAAAAAGGACACCATAGCTATGGTAGAAATCAAGAGATAGTAACTTTATCCTAAATTGAATTTGCTATTATCCTGCTACCACAGTACAATGGAACATTTAGTGATAGACATTCAAGGAAAGATTTTCTGAAAAATTTGAGTTTTGAGAAAAAAAAATCTAAAGAGGAGCCAAGTGACTAAGAAATAATTTTCAAGAACAGTATATAGTGTTATATAATTAAAAATTGGATAATTTAAAAAATGTTTTCTTCCTCAAGTGAAATAATATACTTTCTAAATACCAATCTTCTTTGCAAGCATTAATATCTTTCTTTAAAAAGTTACAAGACTTCTGATTTCTGGTACAGCATTAAGGAGCTTAGAAGTCACCACTCCATCCTAAGAAGTAAGAAGCTGAACAAACTAAAAAATCAACAGC
Organism: Cheirogaleus medius; assembly: GCA_008086735.1. Taxonomy (NCBI): domain Eukaryota; kingdom Metazoa; phylum Chordata; class Mammalia; order Primates; family Cheirogaleidae; genus Cheirogaleus; species Cheirogaleus medius. The sequence goes on from VBSM01003143.1 coordinate 44,183,498, forward strand.
TCTGCTTAGATCTATCAGAGAAGTGAGGTCATAGGACAAACTGCTGTCCCCAAAATTAGAGAGACACACACGTGGATACAGAGAATCACAACTGCAGCAGAAAGCCAGGAGGAGAAATCGCTGGAGTAGGAAAGCCTACCTAACTAATTGACAAATTGCTGGAGGCTCAGTGTAGACAAGTATGAAAGTTAAGAAACTCAGGGGAACCAGTCACAGGGAGGACCCCATGCTTTTGTGAGTTTTACCTCCAGAACCTTCCACCAGGTCTTCACAGTGAACACTGGAGAAAAATCTCCTCCTGCTTCCAGCAGAGGGAAGGAAAAAGGAACCATTTTGAAACAGAGCACTTTGTTCTTTTTAACAAAGCATGTCCTCAGGAGAAACTATTTTACCAGAGCCTAACCTGCTGGGGTTTTATCAAAGCCTAACATACCTAGGGGAAGGAAAATACCCAACTCGAGCCCCTTCTAGCCTTTCAAGTGGAGAAAGGGAAATACCGAACTCAAGTTGGCTCTAGCCCTTCACGTGGAGGAAGGCCACTTTAGCTCCCTCTAGCCTTCCACATAGGAGAAGAAAAAAACTTCAGGCGCCTCTAACCATCCTATCCCACCTAAAGAGGGGTGGGGGAGCAGCACTCATGACATTCACAGACTAGTGGCACAGACTGACCAAAAGACTGAGACCTAATCGTAGGATTATAGAACATTTCCCCTCTCCCACACCTTACCATCACACCACTAAAGGCTATTTACCATATTCCCTTTCATCAAGTATATCATGTCCATATTGCAACAAAACAATTACAAGGCATAGAAAAAGGCAAAAAACACAAATTGAAAAGACAGAGCAAACATCAGAACAACAGTCAGATATGGTAGGGATATTAGAATTATCACACAAGGAATTTAAAACAACTATGATTAATATGCTAAGGACTCTAATGGAGAAAGTAGACAACATACAAGAACAGATGGATAATGTAGGCAGAGAGATAAAAAAAATTCTAAGAGAGAATCAAAAAGTACTAGTGAACAAAAACACTGCAATGAAAATGAAGAATGCCTTTGATGGGCTCATTAGTGGCCCGACATGGCTGGGGAAAGAATCTCTGAGCTTGAGGATATATTAATAACAATAGAAACTTCCAAAACTGAAAAGCAAAGAGAACAAAGACTGAAAAAAACAGAGCAGATTATCCAAGAACTGTGGGACAATTACAAAAAGTATAACATATACATAATACAAATACCAGAAGGAGAAGAAAGAGAGAAACAGAAATAATTTCTGAAACAATGAAGACTGAAAATTTTCCCAAATTAATGTCAGACACCAAAGTACACATCTAAGAAGCTCAGAGAATACCAAGCAGGATAAATGCCAAAAAAAAAAAAATTACCTAGTATATCATATTTACACTTCAGAAAATCAAAGATAAAGAAAAAATCTTAAAAGAAGCCAGAGGGAAAAAACACCTTTCCTATACAGAGGCAAAGAATTGCATCTAATTTTTCCTCCAAAACCATGCAGTCAAGAAGAGAGTGAAGTGAAATATTTAAAGTGTTGAGAGAAAAAAAACCACAAACCTAGAATTCTGAACTCTGTAAAATTATCTTTCAAAATTGAAGGAGAAATAAATACTTGCTCAAACAAACAATTGAGGGAATTTGTTGCCAGTAGACCTACCTTGCAAGAAATGTTAAAAAAAGTTCTTCAGAAAGAAGGGAAATGATATAGGTCAGAAGCCTGGATCTACATAAAGAAAGGAAAAGCACTGGAGAATGAATAAAGGTAAAATAAAAACTTTTAGTTTCTTAATTCATCTAACAGACAATTGTTTGTTCAATATAATAACAGCAATCATGTGTGCTTGTGTGTGCGTATATATACGCTTATGTATTAATATAAGTGAAATGAATGACAGCAATGACACAAGAGAGGGAGGATTAGGAATACACTATTATTATAAGGCATTTGCACTATCATGAAGCAGTAGAGTGTTATTTGAAAGCGTACTTGGATTAGTTGTAAATGTATACTGCAAACTTTAGGGCAAGCACTAAATAAAAAGTATAAGTGATACGCTATGAAAGGAAAGAGAATAAAATCATACAGAATGCTTGATTAAAACAAAAAAAGGCAGAAAAAGTGTGGGAGGCAAAAATAGGAACAAAGAACAAGGGCAACAAATAGAAAACAGGAAAATATATGGTAGATATTAATCTAACTATATCAATAAATAATCATTTCAAATATCAGTGTTCTAAATACACAAATTAAAAGAGATTGTCACAGTAGATTAAAAAAAACCTAACTGCATGTTATCTACAAGAAACCCACTTTAAATATAAAGAAACATATAGATTAAAAATAAAGGAATGGAGAAAGATATACCCTTCTGACACTAATCAAAAGAAAGTGAGTAGTTGTACTAATTTCACACAGAACAGACTTCAGAGCAAGGAAAGTTATTAGGAATAAAGAAATGCATCGCATAATGATAAAGAGGATCAATTGTCCGGGAAGACCTATTACTCCTTAACATATATGTGCCCAACAACAGAGCGTCAACATACATGAGGCAAAAACTGACAGAAGCAAGAAGAAATAGATGAATCCGCTAAAAAAGCTGAAGACTTTAATACCCCTACATCAGAAATGTAGAGATCCAGCAGGCAGAAAATCAGTAAGGACATAAACTCAATAGCAGCACCAATAGACTGGATACAATGGACATCTATAGAATACTTTATCTAACAACAGCAGATTACACATTCTTCTCAAACTCATAGAGAACATTCACCAAGACAGACCACATTCTGGGCTGTAAAACATATCTTAATAAATTTAAAAGAATAGAAGTCATATAGTGTCTGCTCTCAGGACACAATGGAATTAAACGTGAAATCAGTAACAGAAAGAAGGCCGGGCGTGGTGGCTCATGCTAGTAATCCTAGCACTCTGGGAGGCCGAGGATCGCTCAAGGTCAGAAGTTCGAAACCAGCCTGAGCAGGAGCGAGACCCTGTCTCTACTAAAAATAGAAAGAAATCAATTGGCCAACTAAAAATATATAGAGAAAAAATTAGCCGGGCATGGTGGCACATGACTGTAGTCCCAGCTACTCGGGAGGCTGAGGCAGGAGGATCGCCTGAGCCCAAGAGTTTGAGGTTGCTGTGAGCTAGGCTGACGCCACGGCACTCTAGCCCAGGCAACAGAGTGAGACTCTGTCTCAAAAAAAGAAAGAAAGAAAAAATAACAGAAAGATAGCTGGAAAATCTCAAACTAGTTGGAGATTAAACCACACATTTCTAAGTAACACATTTCTTCATGGGTCAAAGAAGAACTCTCAAGAGAAATTTTAAAAATATTTTTAAACCAAAATGAAAATACAACTTATCAAAATTTGTGGGATGCATCAAAATCAGTGCCTAGAGGGAAATTTATAGTATTGAATGCATATGTGAGAAAGGAAGAACAATGTAAAATCAATAATTTAAGCTTCTATCTTAAGAAACTAGAAAAAGAAGAGCAAATAAAATCCAAAGTAAACAGATAAAAAGAAATAATAAAAAATTAGAGCAGAAATCACTGAAATTGAAAAGAAGAACTCAATAAAATCAAGAGTGAACCTAATGTAAACTATGGGCGGTGGGTGATAATGAGTCAATGTGAGTTTATCACTTGCAACAAAGGTACAACTGTGGTGCCAGATGTTAACAGTAGAGGAAGTTGTGCATGTGTAGGGACAGGGAGTATATGAAACACTCTGTACCTTCTGCTCAATTTTGCTGTGAACCTAAAACTGTTCTGAAAAATAAAGTTTATTAAAATTTTTTAAAAAGTGACCACATAGTTCTATTAATAAATATCATCTCTCTTCTCTCTTCCCTAGAAAAAAGAAAAATGAATTCATCTTTTCAACACTCCTCTAATACTTTAAGACAAAATATTCATTCAAAACAAGCCTCTTCACTGAGAATGTTCGAGAACTTAATTGTGCCTTTGTTACCTTAGGATATTTTAATTGTTCCTTTAAAGGCTCTAAGGAACAAAGATGGACAAAAGCAAAAATGAAGTACTTAAGTAACTCTCATTCATATCTTTCAAGTCTCAACGTGGCTAGACAGATTTAAAACATACTTTCAGAGGAAAGTAATTAAAAATTAATATAGTTTAATACTACCAATCCTCTTTCTCTAAATTTAAAGATTCTTATATATGAGATAGAAAAGGCACAAATTCATCTTCCTTTTACTTAGCTTATATTTTCCAGGATTTTTAAGTGTCTAAAGAAATGGCACTTTTGCAGTGTCCATCTATTTTGGACCTACAGTACTTTCCACTCCCTCCCAAATATATCACTGTGGCTTTATTTGCACCAAATTACCTTCCCTGATGAGCAACCTAGGGCTCTAATGCCTCCTGTCCACTCTGCAGTCAGAAGCTATGCTTTTGAACAGTTAATATTGTACCCCTGTTCAATCTGCTGAGAGCACAATCTGGGAATACTGATTCTATTGCTTAAGGCCATTTCATAAGTCCCCCAAACAGACTGCCATTATTTCTCTCTCCAGAAGCTGGCAGTTAATGACCATCCTACTTCTAGCCAGTAAGGGAGCAGTTATTTCCTGACAGTATGTCTTTAGGTCAGCATGATCTCTCCAATTACAAGTTTGTCACTGCCTGTGGTTATACAAAGAGCATCTTTGTTGCTATCTCTTAGATGAGAAATAGAAACTCTCTGAGGGGACACCATCCTATTAATTTGGCCTAGGTCGTCTTCACTCATGCATCCTACTTTTGGAGCTATCTGTCAGTTTTCCATAAAAAAAGCCACCATAATTGACTATGTTTGTTCCCTTTCAGGTTTGAATAACACAGGAGAATGATTCTTTCGTTGTCAGTTCTTATTTCAAAGTCTTTCTTAGGGAAAGAAAATTCTTATTTTAGCTAGGAATAACCACAAACTAGTCTATTGCAGCTGCAACAATCCTCAAAAAAGCTGTACAAAAGAAAAATGTGACTTTCACCTCCAAAAGTCATTAGAGATTTTTTCTTCTTATTAAGGCACCCAGAACATAATATTATATTGAGCCAAAAGAACCAATTTTCTTCATGGAGAATAGCAATTGGCTGTTACTCATTAAATTCTTACAGCAATGAGCAATGACTTTCTTTCTTATTTTGCTTCTCTTTGAATAGTAGATGAAGTTGATTTTTTTTTTCCAAGCCTGCCTCCCATCTCCAGCATTCCTGATCCTTGGCCTATGTAGCTGTTAATATGCTGCACACATACGCTCAGGCTCCTTAACAGCCAATGCAGTTAACCTTTCTGTTTACTCCAAGTCAGCCCCTATCTTGTTAGTGAAATTGATTTTTTTTTTCTTTCTAAACAGAATAATTTCATATGGTACAAAAACTATATATATGTGTGTGTGTGTGTGTATATATATACACACACATATATAAAATCTACTGGTTTTCTAAATCTTTTTTTTTTTATTATTTTAAGGGCTTCAGGGGCTATGGGTTCTCATGTTTTAGTTGAGAAAGACATGTCCATTTGTGATAATGCCAAAAGGTGGGCTGACTACAGCTACTTCACAAATACAGTTATTGTCTCTCCTGTGTTGGGGTAAACTGTTGGAGCCCACAATTTACCTCTATTCTCAAGGAGAAGTTAATTCCCTTGATTGAACATAGGTGAAAGATTATATTTTCTGGAATTAAGGAGTAAAATATTAGATATTATACAAAAGGACATTTTGTCATAACTGTGTTCAAAGGTACTTCTCTTTCATAACTCACCTGCATCATTTTATATTGTAATTGCCTATTAACTGTCTGCACCCCTCAAGTATAGGAAGCTCCTGGAAGGCAAGAATTGCATCATAATGACTGTTTTATCTTCAGGGCACACAGTCTGGCAGATGGTATACAGCTAATACATATTTCTGTTAGTGTTAGTATTATATTTTATACAAAAGTCTGATTCTTTTTTTTTGAGACAGGGTCTCACTCTGTTGCCCGGGCTAGAGTGCTGTGGCATCAACCTAGCTCACAGCAACCTCAAACTCCTGGGCTCAAGGGATCCTCCTGACTCAGCCTCCCGGGTAGCTGGGACTACAGGCATGCGCCACCATGCCCGGCTAATTTTTTCTATATATTTTTAATTGGCCAACTAATTTATTTCTATTTTTAGTAGAGACAGGGTCTCGCTCTTGCTCAGGCTGGTTTCGAACTCTTGACCTTAAGCGATCCTCCCGCCTCGGCCTCCCAGAGTGTTAGGATTACAGGCGTGAGCCACCGCGCCCGGCCAAAAAGTCTGATTCTTAATTAGCCACGGTTTTAAACTAACGGGCACACCCACTGCCCCAACATTTATGAAATGAGTTTTAATCAGACGTTATCCCAGTTTAGTCAATTATATCCAATTTCAAATATCTAATGATCTCTACCTAAGCACTGAGTATCTTTATGGGAGGCAGCAGAAACAATGCTAAATTTGCAAGTTTTGAGTCTTTTCTGCTCTGATTCAGACTCTGCAACTAACTAGCAGTACCTTTGGTAAGTCACTTTAACTTAGTGGATCTCATGTCAAAGATTAAAGTGGGGAACTGAACTAACTGGTCTCCAAGTGTCTAGCTGGGCCCAGCTCTATTCAGGCTCTGATTAGGCATGAATTATTAATAGTGAGGGTACTACTGATATAGCAAGCCCTTATCAACACTAGAGGGAGCTACATTCATGCTATCGATGGGGTGTTTTAGAAGATTTCATGAAAAAGCGTCTTTAAATGGAAAATGGACTTTTCCAGAATGAGAGAAATTCCACACCAAGTGAGAGGTCCATGCTGTTCATACAGCCACCCCACAGGTTCTCTGTAATTACCTCCTTCTTACAGATGTCAGAACACCTCACACCTGACTTGTACCAACATACCAGGCTTCAGTTTTAATTCCATGAGAACCAAGCTGGCTTTGAACCATTCCTAAAGATGATTTTCCCCATTTAGACTATTTTCTTTCTTAATCAAATTAATAACAACAAAAAGCAAAGTAATTAATAGTGATATCAGAAAATCCCTAAAGAGGGGAGACAGAGGAGGAGAAGGATTCATATCACACTAAAGCAGTGACCTGGAAAAAACAGTAAAGCTAACTACAACGAATTCATTAGCCGTCTGCCACTCAAATCCAAAGCTACTTTAAAAACAAGACCACTCAAAAAGAGGAAAGATAAGATATCAAGGAAAGGAAAGAATCAACACAGCTCTGCAATGTGGGAGCTGGGATGCCCTATTGGGCTCTGTGGTAAGAAGCTCACAGTTGCTGAAGAGTGATGTCATTAATTAGAGGCGAAGCGGTCACATTAGGCATTTGGCAAGAAGACTGTAAAGTGACAAGATAAGGGAATGGAGGATGGGTACAGAAAGAAAAAGAGAAAGCATTTCTAAAGCTGAAGCTTACTCTGATGTTATTATATACTCTCTTCTCCACCTCTGAAAAACACCCGTGGCCTTGAAAATGTTTGACCTAAATCATCATAGAACAAGTGAAATGAAGAATCAAACCTCTCCATTAGTATCAACTTATGTTTCTCTCTGCCTGGAGGAACAATGGCATGTTAACCCGATAGGGCATAAATCATGAATATTACAGAATGTAGTCTGTGAGAGAAAGATAAATGCAATCCTGAAGAACCCCTTTTATTTAAATTTCATAGATTAATTCAACACAGAAAAGTAAAGCATCAACAGTCAGAAATAGACCACCTACTTTTTAGGACATGGGCTGTTCCTGAGTAAAAATAGATTATAAAGCAATTTCAGACAGTGACTTTATGGGTAAAGAGAAAAATCTAGAATGAGACAAACAATTATTTTCCACTTAAAAAACACAAACTTAAACCTCCAGAGGTAAGTACAGAGTAACACTTACCAGGTTTAAAATCAGCTTATTCCTATGGATCCAAGTAGTTGGGATAACTAATTGTTTCTTAAATCACCAACTTCAAGTACTCTAGAGCTGTGGTCCCCAATCCCCGGGCTGCAGACCGGTACTGGTTCGTGATTTGTTAGGAACTAGGGCCATGCATCACCCATCACCTCCTGAGCTCCACCCCGCCCCCTCGCCCCCCGCCCTCCCCCCTGCCCCCTCGCCCTATGAAACAGAACTAGGTCCAACAGCAGGAGGTGAGAGGCTGACAAGCCAGGGAGCAAAGATTCATCTGTATTTATAGCTGCTCCCCCCAACCGCCGGCAACACCACCTGAGCTCCACCTCCCCTGCCTCCCCCCAAATCCATGGAAAAATTGTCTTCCATGAAACCAGTCCCTGGTGCCACAAAGGTTGGGGACTGCTGCTCTAGAGTGTCAAAGCCTTATCAGAGTCAAGAGGACTTCTCTTTTCCGATAGAAAATTAAAAGAAAAAAAATGTTAACAGCTCTTTCAATCAACAATCCTCCTGAGAAGCATGAGAAAAATATACTCTATGTTAAAAGGAAAACAACTTGTTCTCCTCCCTTATTTAGGACACATGCCAAAGGATTTCCAATTCACCCTGCTCCTTCATACTGACCTTTAAAACGTTTCGGCCATCAAATGATTCTCTTTCCTTGAAGATATATTTGCCATCCGCTGTGTAGAGATTGTACCTGCCTTCAGCTGTAAATATCCCAAAGATAATGTTAGAAGAGAAGCTTAGGTTAATTACCTGTTTTCTTTTAGATTTCCATAGGTACACAGGTACAACTAGTGAAATTTTCATGTGCTACCTGGAAAGGGGCATAATATGGAAGAAAAAACATTGGGTTACCAGTCAAGAGATGTGGCTTCTAGTCCCAGCTCTGTCATCAACTCATTCAATACACATTTACTCATTCAACGTTCTTCAAGTATTCACTGTATGCACTTCTGAACTATGCAACTAGCTACATTCTTAGGCAAATGATGTCTTCTTCATGGGCCTCAGTTCCTCAGTGACAAAGTCAGAGGTCGAGACTAAGTGATCTCCAAAGGTTCTTTACAGTTTACAAACCCAAGATAATCTGCACATAATTTTAAATATATAAACATACACAATAGTTCGCATATTAACTAGTCAAAACTGCTGAGTTTTGACCTAAAAACTATGCTTTGGGTTGGTTTAAGGACTCCCCCCAAAGGAAAAGGAGCCCTTTAGTTACACAATCAAAGGTATCCTTACAGATATTCTACACAGGAATGTGGCAAATCTATGACCTTGGCCTAAACAAAGCTGTGCTCTACCTTCTTGTGTCAATTTAGGTTTCATATCCCAAAAGATGTTCTTAAAGCTTTCAAGGAAAAAAATATCAAAGAAAAGGGAAACAGGAGAGAAAAAATATAACATCATTTCATGTTCTTTTCAAGTAAGAATTCAACACAGAGAAAAGTCCAGGGTAGAAAAAATTCAAAGCATACTCAAGAATTATTTAACTCTTAGAATATTTCCTAAAATACTAATCCTTTCCTGCCTACTGACAGACATTCAAAAATATTTGTATTTCCACCTTTGAGAATGTTCTTTTACTTATACAGGTAGGGAGAGAACCAGGTCAGAACTGATAAAATATATCTACAGTTCTAACAACTCCATGAATATAATGCATTTTAGTTAGCACACTGGAGTTACACATGGGTAACTATGGAATTATTTCTCTAATGAGAAGCAGGCTCTTAATCAAAGATCTTAATCCCATGTGTATTTCACAATTTAAGATATGTGAAGTTTTGAAAGAACATCAGGCCAAGCATGGTGGCTCATGCCTGTAATCCCAGCACTTTCAATGTCCATAAAGGCGGGATGGCTTGAGGCCAGGAGTTCAAGACCAACCTGGGCAACATGGCAAGGCCCCATCTCTACAAAA
>VBSM01003143.1:44202958-44218937 GCA_008086735.1 Cheirogaleus medius
AACACCTAAGTGCACATATAGGAATAACATTTATCGGGCATCGGGCAGGTGGGATGGGGAAGGAGCGGATGGGCATATACATACATAATGAGTGCGATGCGCACCATCTGGAGGATGGACACGCTTGAAGCTCTGACTCCAGGGGGGCAGGGGGGAAAAGTCAACACATGTAACCTAAACATTTGTACCCCCATAATATGCTGAAATAAAAAAAAATACTTTGGGTTTGAAAAGAGAAGCTAGTTATTATTGTATTAAATCTAAGCTCTTAGTTTAAAGGCCTGTAAGTGCTACAAAATTCAAGCATTCCAAAGCCATCTTTACAGATAAGGAGTTTATACTGCAGGATAATCACTGACTCCCTAGAAGCTGTAAATTGCAGGCTTTTGTTTGGGCTTTTCCCCCCAGTTTAATTCAGTTCTATCCAATTAATACCTCCTGAGTGCTCACTGTATACAGACATGCTAATAACTACAAGAATAAAAAACCTAAGCAAAGACAGTCCTTGTTATTAATGGATCTACAATCTATTAATATGACAAAATTTTTGCTTTTATTTTTATATGAGACTATAAAGCAGACTTTGGTAATAACATAAGAAATACAAGGTGCTTTCGGTAATTTAAAAGTGGAAGAGATTGGCTGGGTACCAGAGATTAGTTGGAGACTGGCCTGAGCAAGAGCGAGACTCATCTCTACAAAAAAATAGAAAAATTAGCTGGGTGTGGTGGCATGTGTCTGTAGTCCCAGCTACTCGGGAGGCTGAGGTAGGAGGATTGCTTGAGCCCATCACACACACACAAAAAAGCAGAAGAGATTATAGCTGGGTTAGGATGAGAATAGGCTGCAAGGAAAATGGGCTCAGAACAAGAAGCTAACTGCACTCAATGCGTCTTTGTATATCAGCTAAATGAATAAATGACTTAAATAAACAACAAACATTCATTAAACATCTACTATGAGCCATGATTATGAAAGGCACTGGATACAGGAAGCTGAATAACACGTACTCCATGCCCCTAAGAATCTTACAGTCTACTTGAGAAACAGAAGAAAGGGTAGCGATCATCGACAAGTTAGTGAAGCAGGCTGGGGCCCAGGGCAGGTACAAGATAGTGGGAGATAAAGTTGAAACCCTAAATCAGTATCCTACTGGACATCGTGAATGCAAAACTGAGGATTATTAATTAATTCTAAAGATGATGTAAAATGATGGAATATTTTTAAAATGGGGTCTCACTATGTTCTCGGGCTGGTCTTGAACTCCTAGCCTCAAGTGATCCTCCCACCTAGCCCCCAAATGCTAGAATTATAGGTGTGAGCTACCACGCCTGGCCAATGGAAGATTTTTAAACAAAGAAGTTCCATAGTACATAGGCCATAGCTTAGAATGACTGATGTAGTAGTATTTCATAATATCTATATACACACTGACATAAAAATAATGTAAAATTTATATTTCATGAGAAAAATGAACCGCAGAAAAATACGTGTAAAGTGATCCCATTTATGTAAAGTTATAAGCATAGACAACGACTGTCAGCAGTATTTGTTCTGGGGAGGGAAACTGGTAACCAGAGTCAGAGCAGGGGGAAAAGGAGCCATTTAATTTTCACTATACCCATCTGTAAGTTTTTATTTTTATAGGAGAAAACAATGTTAAAAAAGAAGCTTGGCTGTGAAAGGAAGATGGCAAACTATGTATAGTGATGCTGGGCTGCACAGTTGGAATTTAACTCTAATGCATACATACCTACACCTCTCTTTTCACCAAACTTCTCAAAAGAGTAAATTATTAATATATCCACTTATTCTTAATATCCTTTTTCTGCCCTATCATGAGCATAGGCTTTACAGTCAAACAGAGCTGGATCAAACTATAATCCTACCACTTAACAAACACACACTAATCACTACTGGTCTTGACCTGACCAAGTATACTAAGTAATACCTGAACAAATATAACACTGCCTGTTATACCAACATTGTTTAAAAAAAAAATCAGATAAGCTAAAAGAAAAAAATTACTTACTATCCAGAAATAACCACTGGTAAGATTTTTATGTATCCAGACTAACTGACTTTTTCTCTTGCTCTTTCTTCCTATTTTTGAGAGGGAAAAGTAAGTATATATTTACAAATTGTTTTGTAATCTCCTTTTAAAACATAATACTCTATAGTGAACATTTTCCCAAGACACAGACTTTAGTCAATTCATAGTATTTATATTATAGATATCCTATAATATAAATACTATATATTCTATAATATAAATACTATGTATCATATATTATAGATGTTCTATCGTTCATTTCCCACCAATCAAATTTTGATGGCTATGTAGATTGTTGCTAGTATTTACTGTTATATATAATATTGTAATAGATATCTTCATATATAAATATTTGTTCACATTACTGATTAAGTCCACTGGATAAATTCCTACAAGTCTTACAAGAGACTTGTAGGATCGATTCCTATAAGATAATCAGCAAGTCTAAGAAGTAAAAAATTATTAGAATAAAGGGCCAACCTGCTTTCTGGAAAGCTTGTATTAATTTATACTTTTACCAGCAGTGACCTTCTCATGTCACTTATCAAACATCTACTTAGTGTTCTCATACTTTAAAATTTGTTTTTCTATGAATAGATTAATTCTTGAATAGATTTAAGCTCCTTAAGGGCCATTTTACCCATTTTTTAATATTCCTTATGGTGTCCAATACAGTGCCTAGTACTTTGTAAACACTAAAGTATTCAATTTTTGGATATGTATCTTTGTCCAGCTACTTGTTAACACTTCTACTGATCCCTTATCAATTTTAAAGCTTTTAAAAGTATTTTTTTAGTAGACTACTATGTTATCTTCAAATAATGACAATTTAGTCTTCTTTTCCATTGTCTCTGTTTTATAGCTTAGGTAATGCCAGAACTTTCAGAACAATGTGTTTAATATTAATGATAAAAAATATATATTAATGATAATTGTAGGCAACCTTGTTTTTTTTCTGATTTAATAGGAATAAACCTAATGTATTACCATTCAATATGACTGCTGATTTAAAACAGATATATTAGACAATATCTTTCTCTTTTGTTTTATATTTTTAGGCAGTATCTTTCTATTTTTTGAATTTTTCTAATAAACAAAGTAGGTCGAATTTCATCAAAAATCTTTTAGGCATGTATTTAGATATTATTTTTTAATTTGACCTATTAAGTAGGATATTATTAGATTTCCTGGTCCTAATCCATCTTTGCATTCCTGAGATAAATGAGCTTAGTCATGATAGATCATATTTATCTTACTCCTAACTCTCCACTTTCAGAAAATTGTCAAATCTAGCAGATTTTACTATTCTTGCATCCATGTATCAATTGCTATTGCTTTAGTTCAGGCCTTTGCTTCTTAACTGGACTATAGTAATGGCTTTTAAATGTCTCCCTCTCTTGTTCCTGACTCTTTATTTCAATTATACATGAAGTATATAATTGCAAACAATATATATCTAGAAACATTTGGGGACAACTAAATCTATCATTGAACATAGGCAGTCTCCCAATTTATTTATAAGTTATAATTTTTTGCAAAAAGGTCTTGTATATGCTTTGTTGTATTTATTCCTAATTACCTCATAATTCTTGTTGCTACTGTAAATGGATGGTGTTTTCTTTTAAATGATGTTCTCTGTTGCTGGTGTATAGAAAAGTAATTGATTTTATTATACTGATTTTATAACCAATCACCTTACTAAATCCTCTTCTTCTTTTTTTTTCTCAGAGAGAGAGTCTTGCTGTTGCCCAGACTGCCCTCAAACTCCTGGGCTCAAGTGAGCCTCCCGCTTAAGCCTCCTGAAAAGCCAGGAATACAGGCGTGCACCACCTCACCATAAACTCTCTTATTATTTCTAATATCTTGGTAATTGTAGGCAAGCTTATTTTATCTCTGGTCAAAAAATGTGATCTGGGCCAGGTGTAGTGGCTCATGCCTGTAATCCTAGCACTCTGGGAGGCCAAGGCAGGAGGACTGCTTGAAGTCAGGAGTTCAAGACCAGCCTGAACAAGAGCAAGACCCCATCTCTACAAAAAAAAGAAAAATTAGCCAGGAGTTGTGGCGGTGTGCTACTTGGGAGGCTGAGGCAGGAGGATCACTTGAGACCAGGAGTTTGAAGTTGCAGTGATCTATGATGACACCACTGCACTCTCACCAGGGCAACAGAGCGAGACTGTATCTCAAAAAAAAAAAAAAATGTGATCTGTAAGATACCAACTCTTTGAAATTTATTAAGCCTTACTTTATGATCTAGTATGTAATAATTTTTTTCAACTATTCCATTTGCCTGAAAAGAATATGAATTCTCTAATTGGTTGGTATATAATTCCAGAGAGGACTACAAGATGAAGCTTGTTAATTGTTAAAATATTCTACATCTTTACTAACTTTATATCTGCTTGCCTACCAATAATTGAGAGATATGTTACAATCTCCTCCTATGAAGATAGATTTCTCAATTTCTTCTTAATAAAAAATTAATTATACAAATTTCACTTAATCTTTGAGGGTGTTCAATTAGGTTCATTCAAGTTAAGAACTGTTATATCTTCCTAGTAAATTGAATCTTTTATCATACATAATAGCACTCTCTATTGCTAATAATGCATGTTTTCTTTAAGCTTATCATGTTTGATATTAATTCCGTTATGCCAACTTTCTTTTAGTATTTGCCTAGTACAATTATACTACCTTGTGCAATAATACAAAGTTTCCTGTGTATTATTTCAACCTTATATAGATGTGTCTCTTATAAAAAAGTATATTACTGAATTTTACATATGTCTAATCTCTTTCTTAACTGTCGAGTTTATTCCATTATTAATTTCTACTCATTCCATTTTTTTCTATGCTTCAATCCCCTTTCTGGATTGACTGTGTATTTGTCCCTTTTTAAATTTTTTCCCTCTGCTTGTTTGGAATTTATAAATTATTCTTAGAATTACTTTTAAAATTTTACTATGCACATTTAGTTTAGCAAATTCTAAAGTTAATTAACATCTTAACATCCCTCCCCTTAAATACAAAAAAAACACAAAACCCTAGAATGCTTCAACTCTTGAATTAATTCCCCTTAGTTATTTAGTCCTGACTTACATGCTATTAGCAGATATCTTAGTTCTATCATTTTTTTCAAACACTTCCTAAATGTAATTGTTTTATACAGACCATTTTATTTATTGCTTTATGTATCTCATACTATCCTTCTTGCATCTCAGACTTTCTTGATTCATTTTCCTTTTCCTGAAATATATCCTTTAGAAGTTCCTTTACTGTGGCTATCCCACAGCAATAAATTCTCTCAGTTTTTGTTCATCTATTAATAAAAAAGTCTTTATTTCACCTTTGTTCTTTAAGGATTTTTTTTCTAAGCACACAATTCCAGGTTGCCAGTTATTTTCTTTCAACATTAGAAAATATAATTCTGCTGTCCTTTGGCTTTTGCTGTTGCTATTGAGAAGTCTGCTGTCATTATAATTGTCAATCCTTTGTAGGTGGCTTTTAAGATCTTCTTTGTCTTCAGTGATCTGCAGTTCCATTATAATTTATTTAGGTATGGATTTCTTTTTATTTATTCTGCTTTTATTTACTCTTTTTCCTCTTATCTATTGCTTCTGCCTCAATCCAAGCTCCTCTAATTTCTTCATGTAGCCATCTATATCACCACTTCTCTTCCTCATGCCCCATCCATACCTGGAATTTGCTAGGCTTTTTCTTGCCTTGGGGATTTTGCTCTGCTCTTCCTTTTGCCTAGAATAAAAGGTAGAAAGAGCCTTCCTATCACTCTTAGCCTGCAAACTTCCACTCCTTTAGATCTCAGTTCAATATCAATTCTTTAGAGAGGCTTTCCTTGACCTTGCTCTCCCCCAATCTAAACTGCCATATTTTCCCTCTGTTACAGAGCATCGTTTTCCCCCTGCTCAATCTTTATCCCTCTTTGCATATATTTTATATGTTGTTTGTTAATGTCTGTATTCCCTGTTAGTCTATAAACTACACTGGAGCAATGACCGTGCCTGGCTTTACACTCTATATTCAGAGCCCAGCACAGTGCCTGGCACTAGTAGGCTTTCAATAATTTTTGTTGAATAAACAAATGACCAAATGAAAATCCAACTCCCTTTACACAGCATGTAACAGTGCTTCTAGATCTGGCCCCTGCCTACTTTGCAGCCTCATCTCCCACCTCACACTCTCTATTAGAAAATATGCTCTTTTATTCCTCTGTGACTTTGCACTTGTTATTTATCCCCTTTTCCTAAAATGCTACTCCGTTAGCCTGCAAACTTTTCATTTGGCAAAGAAACCTCCTCTGTGAAACCTTCCTTTAGTAAATTTGCCCACCCGTGGGCAGAGGTGCCCTCCCATCTTTGCAGCCCTAGCATCCCCATCACAGCCTCACCCCAGTGTATGCTAATGACTGCCAACTGCCTGAGGGGAAGGGGACTGGCAATGCCACAAAGAGTGGAATAACAGTGCCAGGTATTTGAGAAGACAAGAAGAAATGAGGTCACAGGAATAAGTAAAGGGGTTAGCCTCATCAGAGTGAATATGCGCCATCCTTCAGAAAAAAGAATGAAAAGATAAAAACAGGTAAATTGTGGGGGGAAAAGGAGGAAGCTGATGAGGTGACTTTGCGTTCTCAGTAAAATGTGAGAAAACCGGGCAGGTGAGGTGGCTCACGCCTGTAATCCTAGCACTCTGGGAGGCAGGGGCGGGCAGATCACTTAAGCTCAGGAGTTTGAGACCAGCCTGAGCAAGAGCAGACCCCATCTCTACTAAAAATAGAAAAATTAGCCATGCATTGTGGCACACCCCAGTAGTCCCAGCTACTCTGGGGAGCTGAGGCAGGAGGATCGCTTGAGCCCAGGAGTTTGAGGTTGCAGTGAGGTATGATAAAACCACTGCACTCTACCCAGGGTGACAGACTGAGATTCTGTCTCTCAAAAAAAAAAACAAAGTAAGAAAACTATTCTTCTGAGAGGGGAACAGCCACAGTGTTCAGCGCAGAAGTGCTAACAACTCACTACTAGCTAATGAGTAAAAGGTTCCTTAAACAAATTCCTTACCGGTCATGCTTTACCAAACCAAAGATGCATCAATAAATGTAGCTCCACTGTCCCAGCTCTGTTTCCAGAGGAAAAATCTGATCTAAGAGGTTCCAGTCTATTAAAGGTCAGGCACTTCACATTTAATCATTTTAAGGGAATCTTTGATTTAAAATACTATACATGAAAGCATACAAAAAAAGTTGAGAATTTGTATTTTTATTACAACATATATTTTATTACAACACAGCCCTTGTATTGAGCTGTCTCTTTTCACACAAAGAAACATAAAAGATTGAATGGTCTTTAAAAACATGGCCATGTCTTACTTGTTTCTGTATCAATTTGCACAATCTTGCAAAATATCTTGAACAAAGTAGGCATACAAATAGTTTTAAAATTAAATAAGAGATGAATAAGTCCCTCAGACATCATAGATCTGGAAAGGGGAATTTATAAATCTTTTTGAAATAACACCAACATGGCTCTCCTCATGAAGAAAAAAGAACAATAGAAAAGAAAAACTAGAGCAATAAGAGAGATGGGAATTACTCAAAAATGTTCTTGGTTGATTGCACTAGTGGATTCAGTAGATGTTTCACAAGACTTTCTAACTTATAAAACCTTGACAACAGAATTATAGAAAATATGTAAGGACTGGATTTGTGGGAAAATAAAGGGTACATTCACCTCCTGAGCCCTTATCCTTTCATTAGTGTGGGGATAAATTATATCTGAGTACCATCTTCAAAAGACATTGACTTTCTACAGCTCTTATTTTCTTCTGATCTCAAACCTACTATTCTCTTTACGTGAAGACCTATAGAGCTAAGAGTCTAACCATAAAAGCAAAAGGTAAACATATCCAATGGAAACACTCAAGGTAATGATTTTTATCATCCTTCCCCAGTGACCACTCTTTTTCCCCCTGGGAGCCACCAAGAACAGAATAAATCAAAACTGTGGAGTTGGTACCATATGTATGTTAAAACAGAATTGAAACTCTAAATTAAGAAATTCACTGTTTTGTTTAAAGAAATATTGTAACCTCATCTAATTTTCCATACAGCTTTATCTTAACTGCATGTCTATAGGCTAGCACATATCTTAGTTTTACAACAGTGAGGTTTAAATTACATAGTTGCACAATAGTATCTATCTTATACAGATTTTGCAAAGATTAAATGGAGATAATACAATGATCTAAGCACAGTGCCAGACAAGAGAAAGTGCTAACCAAAAGTCAGTTATCATTTCCCCGGAAACTATGCAATCTAACAACAGCACCAACAAAAATTAAATAAATTCCAACACAGAGAATATGGAAACAAATAAAACAGAGGTCAGGTTGAGTGGCCATGATGTTCTATAAAATTATATGGTTAATCAAAGAAATAAAAACCATGACCTAAATATATTTTGAAAGTGAGTCAGTGCAAAAGAGTGAAAAACAGCTCTATTCACTATAGCTAAAAGGTGGAAACAACCCAAATGTCCATCAAATGATGAATGGATCAACAAAATATGGTATCTCCATACAACGGACTATTGTTCAGCCATAAAAAGAAATGAAGGACTGACACATAACACAACATGGATGAGCCTTGAAAACATTATACAAAGTGAAAAAAACTAGACACAAAAGGCCATATATTGTATAATTCCATTTATAGGAAATATCCAGAGTAGGCAAATCCATACAGCCATACAGACAGATATTAGTGGTTGCCAGTGACTGTGGAGATGGGGGTATGAGCCTAACTGTATTTAATGGGTACAAGATTTCCTTTTGGGGTAATAAAAATGTTCTAGAACTAGACAGTGATAATGGTTGCACAATGTTAATGTACTAAGTGCCACTGAATTATACACTTTAAAATGGTTAAAATGATGAATTTCATGTTATGTGAATTTTACCACTTTATCATTGCAAAAAAAAGTGGATCAGAATTTTCCATTTTACTCTAGGAATAAGAATTGCAGCATAGCATAGTCTATTCTACTCAACCTAGCACATACACACTGAAAACCTTATTATGGCATAGGGATTCAGGGCGTGGATTTGCTATCTATATGTTTTTTAGCCAAATTACTTAAGCTTCTGAACTTCCCCGATCTATAAAATGGGCATAATAACAGTGTCTATCTTATATAGAAGATTAAATGGAGATAATACAATCTAAGTACAATACAAAGCAAGAATAAGTGCTAACCAAAACTTACCTATAATTTCCCAGGAAACTGCACAATCTCAAATGTTAGAAATAAAATATTACTTAGACCTGAAGTTCTGACAGTGTAGTCTTTGGATCTCTGGAGGTCCCTGAGACTTTTTTAGGGGGTCCATGAGGTCAAAACTATTTTTCTAATAGTTACAAGGCCAGGCGTGGTGGCTCACACCTATAATCCCAGCACTTTGAGAAGCTGAGGGGGAAGGATCACGTGAGTCCAGGAATTCTAGGCTGCAGTGAGCCATGATCACACCACTGCACTCCAGCTTGGGTGACACAGTGTGACCCTGTCTCTAAAAAAAAATTTATCGTATGACATTATTTGCCTTTTTTACTGGGATGACATTTGCACTGATGGTACAAAAGCAATGGTAGGTAAAACTGCTGGCATCTTAGCATGAATTATAGCAGTGGCATCAAATTGTAGTAGGAGTAATATATTCTTCACTATATATGTACGTTTTTTTTAAAAAAGTCAGTTTCATTTATCCTTGATAAAGCAGTAAAAATGATATATTTCATTAAATCTCTGCCCTTGAGTGCACATCTTCTTAATATCCTGTGTGATGAAATTGGCAGTAAGTATATAAAGCACTTGGTCTGTATACCTACTTAGATGGCTGTCTGACTTGTGAGCTGAACTACTTTCGGTCCATGGAACACCATTTTTACTTGAAAGAATTACCAACAAACTATTCAGACGTTGGCTATTTGGCAGACATTTTCTCAAAAAAGAACTTCAAGAAAAACAATTGTTCTATTTTTTGCCAATAATAAAATTCAAGCTTTCAAGTGAAAATTAGAATTTTGAAAAACATGTATCTGCCACCATGAGCTTGACAGCTTCCTAGTGCTTAAAGATTTTGATGAAATTAGTAATGATACTAACATATTTTTAATACTGCAAAATTAAATGTGTCAACATTTGGAAGAGCTGCATAATTCAGTGAACGAGTTATTTTCTAAATGACCAATGTTACAAAACTGCATGAGTTAAAGTTCCGGTCAAAATGCAAGACAGACCAATAGATTTCAGGTTAACAGAGTATAAAACATTCACTGATATGGTTTCAGATTCCACATTGCAACTATCCTTTAAGGAACCATGACTTGTCAAGTTTTATAGTAGTATGAAATATCCACAATTATCTGAAAAGGCCATTAATGTACTCCTCACTTTTCCAACTACATATCTGTAGCAATTAGGCTGGATTTTCTTATATACTTCAATCAAAACATATTACAATAGATTGAATACAGATGTGAGAACTGAGCTATCTTCTATTAAAGAGATTTACTAAAATGTAAAACCATGTCTATCTTCTAAGTTTGGTTTGGAAAATAGAATGATTTTTCATAATAATATTATTTATGTAAACATAAAATGATCTTACTATTTTAAATGAATTAACAAATGCTGAATTTCTCAGTTTTAATTTTTTTTTTTTTTTTGAGATAAGGTCTCATTCGATTACCTAGGCTAGAGTACAGTGGTGTCATCATAGCTCACTGCAACCTCAAATTCTTGAGTTCAAACAATCCTCCTGCCTTAGCTTCCCAAGTAGCTGGGACTACAGGTGCACATCACCAAGCCAGGCTAATTTTTCTATTCTTTTTTGGTAGAGACAGGATCTCACTATGTTGCTCAGGCCGGTCTCAAACTCCTGGCCTCAAGTGATCCTCCTGCCTTGGCCTCCCAAAGTGCTGGGATTTCAGGCGTGAGCTACCACACCCAGCTCAGTTCTAATTTCTAATGGGGTAAATATTGGTAGATACAACTCATATAAACAAAAGGTCTTTGGGATTCTCAATAATTTTTAAGAATTATGAGATTATGACACCTAAAAGTTTGAGAATTGCTATCTTAGATCACTTTCATTGTTTCTGTTCATGAAGTTGAAAAATAATCTACCCCCTTCCAGTGTTGTGATATACATATTGGTTTTCATCCATGTTTCCTGGTTTGTAACTCCCCATAGCCCTTATTATACACTTTTGTTATAACTTTAGGTTTGTTAGGCCCCAGGAGCAGGCCTCAGGAAACAGAATCTCTTTGACCTTCTCCAGCAATCCTCCTGCCTCGGCCTCCCAAAGTGCTAGGATTACAAGCGTGAGCCACTGCAGCTGGAGCTAATTACATTTCAACACTGTTGTCCATAAAAACCTAAGAGGACTAGGTTCAGAAAGCAGAACAGGTGGAGGTTCTTGGAGGGTGGTGTGTGCCCAGGGATGGCATGGAAGCTCCACACCCTGTCCCCTATACCTCACCCTACGCATCTCTTCATTTGTATGCTTTGTAATATCCTTTATAATAAATCAATAAACTTAAGTAAACATTTCTCTGAGTTCTGTGAGCTGCTCCAGCAAATTAATCAAACCCAGAGAGGGAGTTGTGGGAACTGCAACTTGAAGCTGATTGGTCAGAACTTCTGAAGGCCTGGACATGCTACTGGTGTCTGAAGAAAGACGCAGTCCTGGGGACTGAGCCCTCACCCTGTGGGATCTGACACTACCTCCAGGTAGACAGTGTCAGAATTACATTAGAGGACACCCAACTGGTGTCCACTGTGGAGTTGATTGCTTGCTTGCTGGTAGGGAGAAATCCCCACATATTTTGGGGTCACACAAGTCTTCTGTGTTGATTGGTGTGGTATGAGAGCAAACACAGTTTGTGCTTTTTCAAAACACCCATACATAGCACACAGCAGTTCTACAATACTGTGAAGGCATTTGGATGGTTATAACTTAGAACACAAAGTAAATGATCCATACCAGATATCAAACTCTAGCCTGATAGAAATGTTTAAGAATGTCCTATTATATGATATCCTGTTAAGTAACAATGTGCCCCTGGCTTTTAAGGTAGGATCATTAGTATGTTCTTTAGGCACATGCCAAGTATCTAAGAAAAGAAAAATCTGGCATAGAACACAAAAAATAGGTCCTATACCATTCTATACCATTTTTCTTCCTTTCTCTTCAAAATTCACTTACAAATGAATTGAGATAAGACATAATTGAGATTACCAATTTAAATTAAGAACCTTAGAAGAGATCCTGTAGGAAAGCAAATAGATTTGGGGGCCTGCCTGGAGACTCAGATGTTCTCTACAGCATTTCTGGTTCAGTGTGAGCCCTGTTCTACCCTGCCTTAAATAAAAAGACCACATAAAAACAAATTTCCAATTCAACTTGGGCTTCTCTGCTCAGCAAAGGCCTTGAGTAGACTGATAAATGGCATTAACACTGGAAAGGCTGCTTCGAGGGGGGAGGGGTGGCATGGGCAATATACATAACTGTAATATTTGTACCCCCATAATATGCTGAAATAAAAAAATAAGTAAATAAATAAAAAATAAAAAAAACACTGGAAAGGGCTCTGGATGCCTAGGCCAACCTCAGAAATAGCCTGGATTGTAGACTGAGAATCCCTAGGAGGGATCTAGGTGCAGTAATACTAAAAATTAAAAAGAGGCCAGGCGTGGTGGCTCATGTCTGTAATCCCAGCACTTTGGGAGGCCAAGGCAGAAGGATCCCTTGAGCCCAGGAGTTCGAGGTTCCAGCCTGGGCAACAGAGCAAGACTCTGTCTCTTAAAAAAAAGAAGAAAATTAAAAAGACTAAACATTTACTGATGTTTTGATAATGTCAGTATGTGCAGGCACTGCTTTAAGCATTTTATGCAGATTAATTTAATCTTAATAATCCTATGAAGTTGGTAAAGTTTTCATCCCCATTTGTCCTGGTATTCACTGCATCTGTATTATACCACATTTGAAATTCCTACCCTAAAATGCCATGCTTCCTGCCTCTTATCCTGGAAAACACTAAGGAACCACTGAGATCCACAAAAACTAGATCATTGCTATCAGTGCCCATTATCTAAAGAACTCAATAGTTATCAGATAAAAAGTTTGATATTTTTTCTTGCAACAAATTCCTCTTTCAAGATACTAGCTCTTCTGCTTCTGGAAATGCTGTTGGTAAAGAAGAAAAATACAAAGGAAAAAAAATTTTAAAAAATGATTATCAGCTTAGTATTTTTTTTTTAAAAGGAAGAAAGAAATTAGGGATGGGGAAAAAAAGGAATCAACACACTCTTTACAATAATAAGATCACAAAGCAAAGGAATCAAAATAAATTGAACTTTCAGGGATTCTTTTAGGCACCTCTTGATTTAAACAAAGAAGTATTCCAGAAATATACCTGTTGGAGCCATCTTTCATGTGGACTTTGGCATAAAGAACATCCACCATGCCAGGATCATCATTCATGTATTCTATCCCTGCAATCTCTACTTCCAGGGGCTTGCCCCCAGAAATGTCACTGCAAAGGAAAAAAACAGTAAGATTTTTATAATTGTTTAAGCTAAGAGGGCTATTATATTTTGAAACATGGTTAATATACATAGTCAAATATTACACAAGTAATTGTGTTTTTTCCTAACATTATTTAACTGTCCTTTTAATTTCAAAATTAATAAATGTTCAATGCAAACAAATTGGAAAACACCGGAAAGTATTTCTAATGTCACACTATATTTATCCCAGTATGTGTCTCAAATAGAGACAACCAAGGGATGACAGGTCTGATTCATAAAGACATTTACTGTGCCAGCCCATCTCTTAGGGCCCATCTCTCTTCATTATTTCTACAAGTTATGAACAGCATTTCATTCATATAACAATAACAGAGGTGTATACTGATACCACATCTTTAAGAGCAATATTATAAGAAGCCTTGATAGAAACCCTTTGCCCATGCGGGTCCATTTCTAGGAGCCCATCCTAAGGCAACAACTGTGAATTTGACGATGTAACCAACCATAGTTGATGCAGCAAAGTTCTTTACAGAAGAATTCCAACCAATAAATGCAAAAGGAACAAAAAAATTAGAATATCACCATTTTGCAACCCCTGATAAAATAATGAATCTTGAAAATGATCACCAATGGCTGCTAAAACTTAGGCAAAAAAGGCTGGAGAAAATATACCTCTCTAAGGGGAGTTCTATAAACAATGGATCATGGTGACCACACCTGAATCCACTGATCAAGTTTAACATCACACAAAATCAGAAACAACCAGACAATATTTGCCACCTGATATGATGCAAAAAGAATATTACTCATATCCATGAGAAATAATTTGTGCATAGGATTTTAACTGAGGCATTGTTTGGAGTAGCAAAAGACTGACAACAGACTAAAAGTCCAATAATGTGACGCTGATTGATAAATTGTAATATAATGAGCAATAAATAAGCCATACATGTGACTAAGGAAATTTTTTGATATGAAACGATTGTATTTCTAAGTTTTAAAAAAGGTGCAAAACAATGGGCATGCTATGTTATTTGTGCGAAAGATGGAGGTAAGAAAATGTATATACATTATACAGATATTTATACAAATATAAAATCCCTGTAAGGAGACAAAGAAAATGGTAACACTGGTTGCCTCTAGAGAAGAGAGCAGGTGGTTGGTGAATAGCAGCGGTAAGGAAATTCTTCACTGCATATCCTTTGCAACTTTAAAATTCTGGACCATGTACATGTATTATCCATTAACAAGTTAAAATTTTAAAAGTATGCAAAAGCAGCCAAACACAAAAGTATATATACTGAATGATTCTATTTACAGGACATTAAAAAACAAGCAAACCTAATCTGTAGTAGTGAAAATCAGAACAGTGGTTGCTTCTGGGAGAAGTGAATTTACTGGAAAAGGACATGAGGGAGTGCATGGGGTGAAGCAATATTCCATATCTTGATCTGGGTGAGGCTACATGGGTGTATACATTTGTCAAAACTCATCAACTACACCTAAGACCTGTGCATTTTGATGTAAGTAAATTACATCTCAAAGAAAAAACATGCATATATGCACATAAAAAAGTGTGGGAGTATATATTCCAAAGCATTAATGGTAATTATCTTTAAGTGGTAAGATTATAAGTGATATTTTATTTTTGTTTATCTGTAACTTTTAGCTTTCCTAAAATTAACATATAATACTTTCATGTTAAGTAAAACCCTACCATCCTGTTTAGTTCCCAGACCCCTTAGAGAGACCTATACTTCAACCTTTAAAAGGCCTTGTTGTGCCAAGCTGAAATCCAGCTAAAAATCAGCTCACTACATACAAGCTTTTCTATGCCACACAAGGCTAGGCACTCTCTCCATCTTACACAGTCCTATATTCTCAACACATGACATAATGCCTTTTACAAAATAAGTGTAAAATAAATCTCTGGTACACATTAAATGGATCTTCTACTATAAAAGGGAGAGTCTGTTCTAGATAATTTTGAGATGAATATGGTCACATGCCTATATTGTCATTAAATAAAAATGTGGTACTGGCTCAAAGACAAGAGGATTTTAAGATCCATGAAAAGACAATTCTATTCTTACCACTGAGTTTAAGCACCCCCTGTAAATACATACATACATACATAATGAAAAATTAAAAGACGATTCTATTAGCCGAGGATGGTGGTATATACCTGTAGTCCCAGCTACTCGGGAGACTGAGGTAGGAGGTTCACTTGAGCCCTGGAGTTTGAGATTGCAATGAGCTATGATGATGCCACTGCACTCTAGCCCAGGCCACAGAGTAAGACCCTGTCTCAAAAAAAAAAAAAACAAA
>VBSM01003143.1:44238830-44314848 GCA_008086735.1 Cheirogaleus medius
AGTCCCAGCTACTTGGGAGGCTGAGGCAGGAGGATTGCTTGAGCCTAGGAGTTTTAGGTTGCAGGGAGCTATGATGACGCCACTGCTCTCTACCCAGGGTGACAGAGGGAGACTCTGTCAATCAATCAATCAACAAATAAATAAATAAATTGCTTATACTGGAAAAGAAGAAAGGTCTGCCCAAAAAAGTACTAAATTAAAACCAAAGCTTAGCAAAAGAAATAAAATAATAAAGATAAAGGCAGAAATCAATGAAACAGAAAATGAACAAAGTATAGAGGAAAATCAATCAAATCAAAAGCTGTTTTTTTTGAAAGGACCAATACAGTTGATAAACCTATTGCCAGGCAGAGCCAGGAATAAAGAGAGAGAAGACAAAAATTACCAATATCAGCAATATCAAGAAGGGATATCACAATAGAGCTTACAGAAACTAAAAGGATAACACACTTCTCAACTCATTTTATTCATATGGTTGAGTCAGATAGTTGGTATTACCCTGATATTAAAACCAGATGAAGATATCACAAGAAAACTAAAACCAATATTGCTCATGAACATAAATGTAAAACTCCTTAATAAAGTTTTAGCAAATAAAATTCAGCAATATATAAAAAATAATACATCAAGACCAAGTAAGGTTTATGTAAAGAAAAAGATTAGTTTAATGCTCAAATACAAATGAATGTAAGTCAGCATATTTATATAATACTACGAAGGAAAAAAAACGTTAATCCCTGAGAAACTGAAAAAGCATTTCACAAAATTTAACCCCAGTCATTACTTTATAAAATTATCAGCAAACTAGGAACAGAACGGAATCGCAACCAGATAAAGGGCATCTGTGAAAAATCTATACTTTACATTAAACTTAAATAATAAGCAAACTAATATATAACTGCTAGATTAATAAGTGAATTAGGCAAGGTCACAGGATACAAGGTCAATATGCAAAAATCAAGTGTAATTCTACACAGTAGCAATGCAAATTAACTATAAAAGGCTTGGCTTGGAGTCCAATGTGCTATCCATTGTACCACAGAGCCAGCTAGCAATGCAAAATTAGAAACTAAAATTTTAAAATGCCATTTATAATGGCATCCCAAAGCATGAAAAACTTAGGATAATTTTAATAGCACAACAATTTTAATCAGTAACAAACAATTAGAAAATGAAATTAAAAACTAATTTCATTTATAACAGCATCAAAAAACAAAAAATAGGATTAAAATTTAATAAGATACACATGCAATGTGTGCACTGAAAACTATGAGACATTACTGAGGGAAATTGAAGAAAACTTAAACACATGAATATATACTGTGTTTATGGACTGGAAGACTAAAACATTGTTAAGATGTTAATTCTCCCCAATATTGATCTACATATTCAAGACAATGCCAATAAAAATCCCAGCAGGCTTTTTGTAGCAATTAACAAGCTAATTCTAAAATCTATATGGAAATACAAAGGATCATGGAAAGACAAAAAAATCTTGAAAAAGAAGAACAAAGTTGAAGAACTTCCACTATCTGATTCGAAGACTTACTATAAAGCTATAGTAATCAAGACTATGTAAGGACACAGTCTTGGTGTAAGGACAGATATATGAATGAAGTCCAGAAATAGATCCACACAAATAAGGTCATTTATTTTTGTTTTTGTTTTAGAGATGGGGTCTCACTATGTTGCCCAAGTGGGAGTACGGTGGCTATTCACATGCAAGATCATTGCACACTATAGCTTCAAACTCCTCGGCTCAAGTGATACTCTTGCCTCAGCCTCCTGAGTAGCTGGGACTATGGGTGCGCACCACTGTGCCCAGCTAAGGTCATTTGATTTTTGACAAATGTACCAAGGTCATTCATTGGGGAAAGGATAGTCTTTTCAACAAATGGTGCTAGAACAAGTAGACAATGTATATGAGAAAAACAAACCTCAATCCTTACCCCTCACCATACATAAAAATTAACTCAAAATGAATCCTAAACCTAAACATTAAAACTAAAACATAAAGCATAGTTTTATAGTTTGTAGCTTACAGAAGAAAACTCTGGGGCAAAGATTTTTTGAGATACAACATAAAAAGAATGAACCATAAAAAAAAATTGAATTCAATCAAAATTTAAAATTTCTGCTTTTTTCCCAAAGTAAGCACAAAACAAGGTTTATTGAGGAGAGAAAGATAGGATTATAGAACAAGAGCAAGATATAGGTTAAAAGAGTAAGACCAAGATATGTTTGCCACAGAATGACAAACGGACCCATCATAACAAAAAAGTCTAAAATTTCTGCTCTTTAAAGAATACTATTAAGGCCGGGTGAGGTGGCTCACGTCTGTAATCCTAACTCTGGGAGGCCGAGGCAGGAGGATCGCTCAAGGTCAGGAGTTTGAAACCAGCCTGAGCAAAAGCAAGTCCCCGTCTCTACTAAAAATAAAGAAAATAAAGAAATTAATTGGCCAACTAAAAAAAAATACTATTAAGCCAGGCACAGGGGTGTTTGCCTGTAGTCCCAGCTACTTGGAAGGCTGGGATGGGAGGATCACTTGAACCCAGGAGTTCCAGGCCAGCCTAAGCAACACAGTGAAACTCTATCTCTAAATAAATAAATGTGCTAGTAAGAAAATCAAAAGACAAATCACAGACTGTGGGAGAAAATAGATGTAAAACATGTATCTGATAAAGGACATGTATTCAGAATATATAACTCTTACAATTCAATAGTAAGAAATAAACAAAAACACTAAAAATTGGCAAAAGAGTATACTTAAAAATGGTTAAAATGGTAAATTTTATGTTACATATATTTCACCATAAAGAGAAAAGCTAAAGCACCAACAATTTAAAAAAATGAGCAAAATATCTGAACAGGTACTTCACAAAAGCAGATACACAAAAGGCCAATGAGTACATGGCAAAGATGCTTAGCAGCATCAGCCAAAGGAAATGTGCACAAAAATCACAATGAGATGCCCACCAGCACAGGTGAAATTAAAATAGACAGACAGCACGAAATGTTGGCAAGAACGTGGAACAACCTGAACTCGCATACATCATTTGCAGCAGTGTAAGGGTGGCAAAATCTTTGAGAAAAGATCTGACAGTTTCCTATAAAACTAAACATATACTTGCACTTGATCCAACAATTATACTACTAAATATTTACCGAAGAGGAATAAAAACATATACTTAACACAAAGCTTTGCACACAAATTATTATAATAGCCGTATTTATAATAGCCAAAGACTAAAGACTAGAAACCACCCAAACATCAATCAAAATTGAAAGATAAAGAAACTGGTACATTCATGGAAAGGAATACTGTTCAGCAATAAAAACAAACTACTGTAACATACAACAGGAATGACTCTCAAAAATATGCTGAACTAAAAAAAGTCACACAAAAAACTCTATACTATAAAATTCCATTCATATGACATTCTAGAAAAGGAAAGCTAATAGCAACAGAAAGCAGATTAGTGGTCGACTGGAATCAGTGGCAGGAGGTGAGAGGGCAGGAAGTGGGGACCAACAAAGATAAAACTTTTGAGGGTGATGGAAATATTTTATATCTTGTTTGTGATAGTTGTTAATACTGGTGTATGTATTTGTCAAAACTCATCAAACGGTATTCTTAAAATGGGTGCATTATATTTCATGTAAATTATAACTTAAAACTGATTTTTAAAATAGAAATGAAAAAACTATGAAAAAATTTAAAGTTTGCATTCCCTTAATCTGCATTATTCTACTTCTTAGAATTTATCCCAAAGAAATCAGCAAAGACATAAAGATACATGTACGCAGATGTGCACTGCAGCATTATTTGACAGAAATAATTTCCTCTAATGTTCCATCAGTAGGGGATTGATTAAATAAATTAAGACATCCTCATAGAACACTTCACAACAATTAAAAATGGGAATTATATTCTTATGTATGGACCTGAAACACGTTGTTAAGTAAATAAGGTAACTACAAAACAGTGTATAACATAATTTTTTTTTTAGAGATGAGGTCTTGCTATATTGCCCAGGCTAGCCTCGAACTTCTGGGTTCAAGTGGATCCTCCAGCCTCAGCCTCCTGAGTAGCTGGGATTACAGGTGTGAGTCACTGCACCTGGCTAACAAATGTATATAACAAACCCATATGTAAACTCAAAAAAATTTATGAGCCAACTCTGTGCTAAGAGATGTTATCTTTTTTCTATGTTATTAAGCAAAGGAATGTTGAGACCATCACTATTTTAGAGATGAGGAAACTCTATCAGAGATGTCAAATGAGTTTCAGAGGAACCAAACCAAGACCGAATACCATCACAGTCTATCAGGAAACAACTCCAACAGGTATATGTTCTTCAAAGCTTCCAGAAGGAAACTCACCTAAACTGGGTCATAAATACAGAGTACTACTAGAAAATGACTACAGGCTTTCAAAACCGTCTGCCTGTCATTCTAACACCAGAATGAAACTTACTAAAAATCTCTTCCATATAATATAGATAATGGTCCCTTACTTATTTCCTCTTTTATGTGATACTTATTTCCAGCTGTTATCAGGGCCTGACTTAATGGCAGGAAGGAGGCTATTAAGCCTATGTTCATATGCAGTCTCCCTGAAAGTAGGAAGGAAATACTTTGGACTGATTAAGGCCAGCATGACATTCATGGCAGACAATCTCATTCCGGTCAAATTAAAGTAGTAATTCCAACATTTGTTCCCTGCCAGCCCTTGTCAGCAGCCAAAAGAAAAGTGAGACAGTTAATTTAAGTGTGTGTACACATGAACGCGCCCGCACGCGCACACACACACACACGCTAATTTATTACAATCTGCTTGTCTCACACAAGGTATTTGCAACATTCCAAAGAATATATACAATGACTGAGCTTCAACTAGTTGAAATTCACAAGGTAAAATAATTTTAAAAATAAAATTAGTGGGGCATGATGGCACACGCCTGTCATTCTAGCCATGCGGAAGGATTGCTTGAGCCCAGGAGTTCAAGATTACAGTGAGCTATGGTCACACCACTGCACTCCAAGCTGGGTGACAGAGCGAGATCCTGTCTCTAAAATAATAATAATAATAATAATTTCAAAACTTACCAGCTCCTGTTACCCCCAAAATTACCAGCCTATACTGAAACTTCAGTGTTCCTAATCTCCACCTACCCTTCATTCCCACCAAGAATGAAATCATCTTGCTATGAAATGTTAAGGAGAAAAATGATGTTCTGATGGCTCACTAATAATAACATCCACATATATATTTGAGTATTTGACTTATAGATATGACCTTATTTAAGCACATAAATACCAAGTTAGTCACTTAAAAATGGGTTATACAATTCTATACTAAGTCCAGGCTGTCTCTCATATTTGTCCAATCTGAATCTATTCACTGTCATAACATCCTTCTCAAATAATAAATTTTACCGATTTTTACCTCTTGCCCCACAAAAGTACTTGGTTTCTAATACTTCTATACCTGTATATCTCTCTCTCACCATACTCTAACACCTAAGACCAGCTTTAGCAATACAGACAGGACAGAAGAAAGAAAAGGAAGGGAAAGAAAGGAAGGAAGGGAGGAAGGGACCATGGGAGAGAGGGATCTTTTAAAATTTTTCAGCCAAAAACATTTCCACTGACATAGCCCACAACTATCAAAGCTAGCCTTCATCTACTCTTCACACTCCAAAAAAATACTATCAACTTCAACCTAACTGGCAGTAAATACAGCAAGAGTAGCAGCTACCATTTATTAAATGCTTTTATGTATTAAGCACCATACTAAGTACTTTATGTTATCTAATTTAATCCTTCCTACAACCCTCACAAGTAGGCTGTAAAGATTTGGAGTTCATTTGCCCAAGTCCCACACAGATTGAGGAACCCAGAATAAAATCTAAGTCATCTGTTTCAAGAACCAAA
Organism: Cheirogaleus medius; assembly: GCA_008086735.1. Taxonomy (NCBI): domain Eukaryota; kingdom Metazoa; phylum Chordata; class Mammalia; order Primates; family Cheirogaleidae; genus Cheirogaleus; species Cheirogaleus medius. The sequence continues at coordinate 44,244,771 of VBSM01003143.1, forward strand.
GACATAAACCACTATTTTATTTTATTCCAAATACTTTTATTTCTCTGTTCACTACAATATCAAGAAAGCACAGCATAGACAAACATAAGCAAAAAAAGAACCTTAAACTAAACTTCACACCTTGTAAAAAAAATTAACTGGATCATAGATCTAAATATAAAAAGGCAAAACTATAAATTCTAAAAGAAAATATAAGAGAAAAGCTTCACATTTCAGGGTTAGGAAAAGAGTTCTTAGATATAACATCAAAGGTACAATCCATAAAAGAAAAAATTAATAAACAGGACTTCATCACCAATAAGAGAATGAAAAGACAAGCTATAGATCGGAAGAAAATATTTGCAAATCACATATCCTTGAAAGGACTTAAATCCATATTATATAAAAAGAACTTTAAAAATTCAACAGCAAGAAAACAACTCAATTTTAAAATGTGCAAAAGATGTGAACAGACACCTCATCTAACAAGATTTAAGGATGGCAAAAAAACACATGACAGGGCTGAGTGCAGTGGCTCACATCTGTAATCCTACCACTTTTTCGAGGCTGAGGAGGGAGGACTGCTTGAGGCCAGGAGTTTGAGACTAGCTTGAGCAAGAGTTAGACCCTGTTTCTACAAAAAATAGAAAAATTAGCTGGTGCATGCCTGTAGTCCCAGATACTTAGGAGGCTGAGGCAGGAGGATTGCTTGAGCCCAGGAGTTGGAGGTTGCAATGAGCTATGATGACACCACTACACTCTAGCCAGGGGGACAGAGTGAGACCCTGTCTCAAAAAAAAAAAGCATATAATAAAATGTTCAACATCATTAGTCATTAGAGAAACACAAATTAAAACCACAAGAGAATGTCACTACACACTTAGAACGGCTAAAATAAAAAATGACAACACCAAATGCTGGCAAGGATGGAGGATTGAGAGCAATTGGAATTCTCACATTACTGGTAGGAATGCAAAATGGTACAGAAACTCTGAAAGACAGTTTGGCAGTTTATAAAAGTTAAACATACACCTAACATATATCCCAGCAATCCTACTCCTAGGTGTTTACTGTAAGAAATGAAAACTTATGTTCACACAAAAACCTATACACAAATGTTTATGCAGGGGTCCTCAAACTTTTTTAACAGGGGGCCAGTTCACTGTCCCTCAGACGGTTGGAGGGCCGGACTACAGTTTTAAAAAAAAAACTATGAACAAATTCCTACGCACACTGCACATATCTTATTTTGAAGTAAAAAAACAAAACGGGCAAAAACACACGGCGAGCCGGATAAATGTCCTCGGCGGGCTGCATGTGGCCCACGGGCCATAGTTTGAGGACCTCTGGTTTATAGTTTTATTCATAATTGCCAAAAACTGAAAAAAAAACTAAATGTCCACCAGTGGGTGAATGGATAAGCAAACTGTGGCACATCCATAAAGTAGAATACTACTCAGAAATAATAAGGAACAAACTACTGATACACACAACTTGGATGAATCTCAAAGGCATTAGGCTGAGTGAAAGTCAGTCTCAAAAGGTTACCTACTGTATGATTTCATTTATACGACATTCCCCAAAAGACAAAACTACAGTGAGGAAGAGATCAGTGATTACAGCGTGAAGGAGTTTTGGGGGAAGAACTATTCTATATCCTCCTAATTGTAGTGGTAGTTACAAAAATCTAAACATGTGTTAGAATTCATTGAAACATATACCCAAAAAAGTCAATTTTACTGTAAAATAATTTTAAAGATAAAATTGAAAAATTTTAATTCTTCAGGGGATAACTGGTTAACTAAATCGGGGTTTTAAAAAGTTATAGCTTTACCTCTTACCATATTTCAAAATATATTTAAAGGAAATAAAAAGTTAAATGTAACATATGAAGTAATACTGATCTTCTTAATAAATATGAAGCTCTTACAAATAAATTTAAAAAAAGAATACTCCTGAAGACAAATGGGCCAAGACATGAAGAAACAACAGAATTAAATATATGAAAATATCTTATCTCACAAATAATCAAATAAACAATAAAGCAAATGAACTAACATTTTGTCAATAGGATTATTTAAAAAATCTTAAAAGAGTAACACCCAGTATTGGCAAAAGTGGGAAAAGAAACCTAAAGAAAACTCTAGTTTGGAGTATAAAGGGCTATATTCCTGAAGGTAATCTGGATGATATACATATCAAAAAACTCAAACACATACGTACTATTTTTCCACTTTTAGGAATTTAAGTAAAAAAATAATCAGACTAGTGCCAAAAAATGTATGCAGGATACTCATAACAATATTATTTATAATAATGAAAATAGAAACACTAAAGGTTAAATAATTATACATCCATATATTAGAATAGTAAGTAGCCACTAAAAAATCAAGTCATCTGAACAGTTAATGAAATCATTATGCTACTTTAGTCATCACTGCTATAATTTCCTACCTGATCTCCAAAGCAAAGGTAAAAGATTTAGGTTTCTGTTCACTGACAAAATAATGCTGGTACAAAATAATAATGGTATAATGCTATGTTTCAAAGAAAGCAGAATATAAGACCATATACAAGCTAAATTTTATTTTTTAAATGTATATGTGTGTACACACACATTGATACACACAGGTATATACAATATGCCATAATAATATTTCTCAGTGGTGGGATTATGGGTTATTTTTATTAATCTTTTCTGAATTTTCTAAATTTTCTATAATAAACATATATTGCTTTCATAGAATTTTTTAAATCAACTAAAATTATTTCCAAAAGGAGTTTTATTCTTTTTTCTTTTTTTTTATTTTTATAAAAAAATTTTTCATGCAAGACAATTTTAAAACAAGTTTTAAAACTTGTTTTCTAATCTGGATTATCTGCTATTATTCTGGTCACAAGCATTTCAGTTATATGATAATTCTACATGCAAATTTGTCTTTTAGTTACCAACCTCAAATGAACCATGACTGCCAGAAAACAAAAAATCCACACATAATGGCATCTCATTAACACTGCCACCCAAAAGGTACAGAATAGTGCGTATATTAGGATGAGCCTTTTGTATCTTAAAATTTTTTAAATATATTTTGGTAATATATAGAAATTTATGGACTGATATGTCTATACTTTTTTTTCAGTTCAGTATTGTAAGAAACCATCAGAAATAGTTACCTTTTTTGGTGGGGGAAGAGTTTTGTATCTTCGTATTGTTTGCTTTATGAACCACTTTTGTACTCTTTTTATATCTGATTTTTTTTTAACTTTTTGTTTTATTTGCTGCTTACCATGGAACACTTCTCCAGTACTTCTTCCTGGAACCTCAGGAATCCTTCCTGAACCTCAACTTCATTGAGGAAAAAGGCAAGGAAGTGAGTGAAGGGCTGCTTTCTTCTAAAAGTGTCCAAAAGAACATCAATCCGAGTTCGGGCTGAAATTACACCATTTCGATGCTGGCCAGTGATTACTGCAAGCAAAGAAAAAAGGGTTAACATGCTCAAGAACCCCCAAATATTTGTAAGATGGTGACTTCTTGATACTGTCATGTATGGGGAGCTAAAAAGGTTCTGAATGAGTATATAAATCTTAATAGGGGACAATGCCATGTGTAAGAAAGCTGTTAATGAATTCAATTTAAGCAGAATCAGGCTTAAAAATAGAAAATCCTTAAGACCAGCTTATGAAATAGAAAAATGAGTTCAAAAGCTACAAAACAAACCCTCATACATTGCAGGTAGGAATGTAAAATAGTATAGCTACTATTAAAAAGTTTGGTCATGCCTTAAAAAGTTGAATATAGAATTACCCTATGGCCCAGAAATTCCACTCCTAGGGATACCCAAAACAAGTAAATACAGGTGTTCAAACAAAACTTGTACACAAATGTTCACAGCAGCTCTATTCATAATAGCCAAAAGGTAGAAACAACCCAAATGTCCATCAACTGATGAACAGATCGACAAAATGTGACATATCATAAAAAGGAACATTATTCAGCAATAAATTTCTCATGAAATACTGACATATGATACAACATGGATGAACTTTGAAAACATTATGCTAAGTGAAAGAAGCCAGACACAAGAAGTCACATATTTTATGTATCCATTTATAGGAAATATCCAGAATAAGCAAATTCATAGAAGCAGAAAGCAGATTAGTGGTAGCTAGGCGCTGGGGGTAGGGCAGAATGTGGAGTGACTGTCTAACAAGTATGGAATTTCCTTTTGGGATGACAAAATATTCTGAAAATAGCTAGTAGTGATTAGGTAGCACAACATTGTGAATGTACCAAATGCCAGTGAATTTAACATTTTCAAAAGCTCAAATGGTAAATTTTATGTCATGTGTACTTTACCACAATAAAAAAAAAGAAAAATACAATAAACAAAAAGTTAAGGGCAAACAAATGGAATTTTCTTTTATGTGAATTTTACGTAAATTAAAAAAAATACTGTGGCAAAAATTAATTATTAGTGATTTACTATAGCAAAAGAGCAAAGGAGAGTCTACTACAATATAATCCTATCCTGTGTACAAAAATAGAAAGTTAAAGTAAAAATGTTTATCTACACATAAATTGTATTTATGGATATCAAATTTCTATGTTTTAGTCTGCGCTATGTCTTTATGTGTAAATAAATGAAAGTAGTGGGAAAAAAGCCACAAAGCCTAGACTACTATGTGCAAAGAAAGAACACCATTTAGGGATTACATAATCTTTGTTTAAGCAGAGATTAAACTTCTAGGTTCTAGAACTGGCAGGGCTTGATTCAAAACAGTAACTAAGTGAAGGTATGCACAATTAACAAAATTGGCATTTCAACAGAATATTTATTAAAGAGAAAAAGATAGACTTCTGAATATAAAATAAAATATTGAAGTACCAACTATAATGGTAGTAAAATATGCTATATGTTTTAAAGACCACAAACTCTGTTCCTTCCAGGCAACTGTAGAAGTAAAAGAAATAATTCCATTTACTTGTCCTAACACTTTCCATTAAAGCAGTTGAAATTTTCTATAAGAATGACCTTTCTATTTATTAATAAGAATGAAAGTATTATATCCATTTTGTTTTAGAGAAACAAGATAGAAATTTCTAGGAAAAGAAGTAAATTATGAATGGATTATTAAGCAGCCTGAGAATTATTTGTCAAAGCAAAAAACTGACATAAGTAACTACCACAAAATGTAAAAAAAAAAAAAAAGGAAAAGTGGAGATAGTGTTTTTTAAATGACATTATTTATATTATCAGATAGAACACTATGAAAATCCAAAAGACTCAAATGCCCAATGAAGGGAACTATCTGTAGCAGACACTCAAATATTGTGCTAGAGAAATATACTAACAAAGGAAGGTTCAAAAGTAAACTAGAACAAAATTAAAGGAAAGTAAAAACTATAACTTATCTCTTATAACTAAACTTATCTCTGCCACAGACCAAAAATATGGTGAGAAACTAAAAGGATAAGGGGGAAAGGGAACCTTAAAACTCATGTTTATATTTCATTTCTATAAAAGTTTGGTACAAAATGCAAAATCTGTTCTTTTTCCTTAAGGTGGTTTGGTAGAGAATAACATTAGTAAGATGTTTTCATTTTTGTAATATAGAAAACTGAAACGGACACTTGAAAGATGCTGAGAGACAATGATTTTCAGGCAAGAGTCAAAGTTGATCAACCATGACTAAAGAGCAAATAAGATGAGGTTAGATATATTCTACAAATACAAGTACCTGAGAGTACCAGAATTTATGTGACATGGATCTAAGGACTACAACAAGAAACATGGAGAAGGAAAACAGGATGGGCACAGGGGCTCACGCCTATAATCCCAACACTTTGGGCGGCTGAGGCTGGAGGATCACTTGAGGCCAGGAGTTCAAGACCAGCCTGGGCAACAAAGCAAGAAAAATCAGCTGTTCGTGGTGGTGGCATGCATCTGCACTCCCAGCTACTTGGGAGCTGAGGCAGGAGGATTGCTTGATCCCAGGAGTTCAAGCATGCAGTGAGCTATGATTGGGCCACTGCACTCCAGCCTGTATGACAGAGCAAGACTCTATTAAAAAATAATAACAATTAAAGGCATAAAATTTTTTATAAACCAATTCCCTAACTACAGTGACATCATTTTAAAAGCTTCTGATAACCCATTGCCTGAGATTTCAAAACACACAAGACCAGATCCTTATCTGGAAGACCAATTAAATTCTACTAGATCATTTCCTTCTCTAGTTTCTCTAATCTAGGAGAGGCAAAAGAAAATGAGTAAATGACAGCAAATACCATACCAATGCAACTGCAGTCTTGACTTCACATGACAACTCAGTTTATTCTAACCAATAAATTTGCTTTTTCTATATACTTTACTTTCCTAGAAGACCAAATCCAGTTTATCCTCTTGTTTTTCAATTAAATTAGCTCCACTAAATTCTTACTTTTAACAATCAGACACACTAGTTTTTCACACTGTAACATTTCAGCTTTCTACATCAAAATAGAATCTTTACAAACTGTCTACCCTTTTCTTGATAAGTTTTGGAATAACTCCAGTATCTTAAAATGGCTATAGTCTCCACATTTATACTATGTTATAATTTTTACTGCAATAAAAATTATTATATATGTTACTACACAGATAGAAAAAAAATGGGAAATACAATAACCGTTAATAGTGATTATATCTGGGATTCATATTATAAGAGATTTCCTTTATATCTTACATATAATTTCTGCAAGCTTTCATTATTTTTGAAAGCATGTATTAGTTTTATAATAAGAAAAAACTAGATAAAGAAGCTTTAATGCAATTATAAAATTATATCAATATTTGTGACCTGAACTAAAGCTTAAGGAAAAACCCAAGTTTTTGCACTTATAATTTTAATGAACTGAATATTTATTTTAATAAAAGTCCTTCAAAAATGTTAAAGTTCTTCTGCTAGAGTTTGATGGGGAAAACCCTAGCACTGTACTGGCCAATATGGGAGCCCACACGCAGCTAGTTAAATTAATTATAATTTAATAAAATTAAAAAATCAGTTTCTCAGTCACACTAGCCATATTTCAAGCACTCATAGAACATGAGGCCAGTACTGGACACATGTGGCTCCTGTACTGGATGGCACAGATATAAAACATTCTCACAACCACAGAAAGTTCTTTTGGACAGCACTGCTCTAAAGTCAACTATGACTTAACCGTCAAGGTGATTATCTAATATAGCACAAAATGAGAAGAGTACTTGTAATTTTTTTCTGCTAAAACTCAATATATTTGATGGGTGTTTATGAAAAATGGATTATTGGAGACTGCTGCATTCTTTGACTTTGAAAAAGTTCCATCATTCTAGAATGAGTTTACAATTTTGTTTCTACAGTAACCCTCACTCAAAGCCAAAGTACAGTGTTCCTGGTTCACACTGATGCTTGGTACAGATACTTTCTGACTTGATTTATACTGCCAAACTATTTTTCCTCATCTTAATAGTTATTTGAGTCACGTTATATTATTTTAATCATTACTCTTATATTAAACAATTTCCTTCCTGGTCTACAAAGCAAAGGTAAAAAGCTTAAGAGAACACTTATGGAAAAGGCTGAACTTTATATCATATTCACAGATCTTATTGGTTTTCTCTAATTCTAACTTGAAACAATTCACAAACTCCACTTCAAGCTACCAAAGCATAAAAGAAATCTCCTCTAATACACAATGAAACTGGAAGCTTTATTCTATCAATGCATGGTAAAGTATAAAATTAAGGTCCAGGTACTCAATCAAGATAAGGTTGTATAACTCCATCTTTCCTCATTTGGGAGACTGGTATTGATATATCATTAAAAGGGCAACAGCCTCAGAACCCCATAGAGAGAACATAGTCATTAAATGCTGCAGTAGGGTTAAATTATTCCATACATATGCACAAGTGACTGCAAATGTAACACATATACTGAGTCTCACCAATTTCTCCATCTTGTCCAGGTTTAGGAATGCTAATAGAAGTTTTGGTCTCCATTTCTATTTTCTTCTTAGTGTCCCCTCTCTTTCCAACTATATGCCTATAATAGGAAGAAAAATTAATTAACAGAAGGGGATTAAGAAATAATGTACCAAAATAAAGAATCCCATCATGTTTAAGTCCTTTATAGCCAGAGATACTCCCTTACAGAAAAGTGCTTCCATAAAGGCTCAATATTTGTGGAGGAAATTACAAGTCATCTAACTTTACAGAACATGTTGCATTAAACTCACTGGCATAGCGCACCAGAATGCATTTGAGTTAAAAAGAAAAAAACAACAAAAAAAATAAAATTAAACTCACTGGCAAAAGGATGCCATATAGCCAATTCAGCGTACAGATAGAATAACCATGCCCAACATCTGTTTGCTCCTTAAAATTAGATTCAAAATCCAGGTCTACAGTTCAATGAAAGCAAAGCTGGCACAGTCTCAGAGGGTACTTCCAGCAACTAACAGATCCACAATTTGAGAGAGAAAGAACCTTATTCATTTTGGAAAACAAGTTAACTATATTATGAGTTCATCCTAAGGGGATTATCCCTGATTAATTAAACAAGGATAAACAGCTTAGCAAAGAGCAGAATTCACCACTCAGGTCAGATCTAAAAGCACTGGAAGTAAAAAGGTAACCCTCAGGCTGAATTCAGCACATGGAATGTTTTCTTTGGAGATTACACCCCAAAATATGTATTTTTGCAAGTTCTTAAGAAAAATTAGAAGATCTGACAACTCATGGCAACAGGCTGAAGCCAACTCTGGACTATCCCCTGAAGATGGGACATTAGCTCATCACAATCCCATCACTCCCTACAGTCTTCGATCTACCCCCACATCAATCACTTATTGACTCATTTACACCACATTGTCTGTGCTTCCTAATATAAATAATTCTGACAATCCAAGGTTATCTTCTGGAACCCATAGTAATTAGATGTGTTAAAGTGAATGAGACAACTGGATCCCAAGAGAGAAGTTTCAGAGTCTACAAAGCACTAAGAGACCATCAGAGGACTATAAAATTAAAAGAAAAAACTCCCCGTCATAAACATTACTTCAACTTCCATGATTTCAATTACAGTACCCAATACTATGGGTGACTATTTCTAAAACTACTCATTTGTTTTTTACATGGGATAACCAAGCCAAATTATTTCCATTAAGATCTACTATAGTAAGCTCGGTTTTAATAAACAAGATGTTTAGAAAAGGAACTCTATAATTTCCATGTGGTTACCCTATGTGTTGGGCTGGAGATTGTATCTCACCAACACTATCAGGCCTTTGTCTTTCTCTGCCTTAACCCCTAATGAGGGGTGTTTTCAATCAGGCCCCTGTTTGTTGGTATGTGGTGAGTGAACAAGTCTATTACAAAAAGTAGTTGACTCAAAGTGTTATTAATTAATAATCTAGGCTTCAGTGCCTTAGAAAGGGAAGTGGTTGAGGTTAGAGAGGCTTTAGAATCAAACCTTGAGCAAGTCAGTTTAGTCACTCTAAGCCTACTCCTTCACTTAGAAAAATGCAGTGAATAATACCTATGTACTGTAAGGTTGCTGCAAGGATTAAATGTGATCATACATGAAAGAGCTTCCCAATGAATGGCACAGAGCTCCTTACAGTCCACGCTATCCTCATTAAGGCCATAATGGCATCCTTCCAGTTTAAAGTATAGTTAAACTCAAAAGAGGTTTACGTGGAAAGCCTAAAATATTCACTACAATAATACAGATAAGCAGTGAAAAGGTGACTCCTTGGTTGAATATGTAAGTGGAAATTCCCACCAGATCAAGTGGTTCTCAGTCTTGGCTACCCACTGGAATCATCTGAGGGGCTTCAAAACTAATGATGCCTGGGTCCCGCTCGGAGACATTAATTGGTCTGGAGTGCACCCAGGCATCAGAATTTTTAAAAGCTCCCCAGGTGATTCTAATGTACACCTGAGACTGAGAATCACACAGCATTAGACATATTCCATGGATAGGTGTTGCTAGTATTAGACTTTGATTATAAATTAGTCTGGTCCAGTAATTTCTTCCTTGATCCAAATAAACTTACAAAAATGATTCATAAGAAAGATATCTTCCTAGTAAACATTATCTACTGGCCGGGCGCGGTGGCTCACGGCTGTAATCCTAGCTCTCTGGGAGGCCGAGGTGGGCGGATCTTTTGAGCTCAGGAGTTCGAAACCAGCCTGAGCAAGAGCGAGACCCCATCTCTACTAAAAAATAGAAAGAAATTAATTGGCCAACTAAAATATAGAAAAAATTAGCCGGGCATGGTGGCGCATGCCTGTAGTCCCAGCTACTTGGGAGGCTGAGGCAGAAGGATCGCCTGAGCCCAGGAGTTTGAGGTTGCTGTGAGCGAGGCTGATGCCACGGCACTCTAGCCGGGGCAACAGAGTGAGACTCTGTCTCAAAAAAAAAACAAAAAAAAAAAACATTATCTACTAATTAGGATTTAGCAGAACCAATATCTAATCTAACATGCAAGTCTTCTGGTTCATAATGAGTACTGAGAATATATAGAAATCAAAAGATCAATTTAGAATTAGACACGTAAGGAATTTTTACACACCTTAGCAGTAACAGAAATACACATTAAGACATGTTAGATTGAACTTATTAAGAAACTGAGCCACAACTTTCTAAAATCATATTTGTTAGAAAAAAATTTCACTAGACCCTGATTGGGCCACATTCCAAGAGAATTTCATTCTTAATAGGTGTTTCAGAATGTTATCAAAGTTTGCCTCTTGGAGTTTGCTATGGTTTGGATATTTGACCCCTTCAAGTCTCATATTGAAATCTGCTGCCCAATGTTAGAGGGGAGGGCCCAGTGGGAGGTGTTTGGGTCATCACTGCAGATCCCTCATGAATAGCTTGGTTCAGTTCTCATGGTAATGAGTGAGTTCTCACTCTATTAGTTCCTGAAAGGGCTGGTGGTTAAAAAGAGCCTGGCACCTCCCTTGTCTTGCTTCCACCCTCACCATGTGATCTCTGCATGTGGCTCCCCTTCACCTTCCACCATGAGTGGAAGCAGCATGAGGCCCTCACCAGAAGCTGAGTGCTACAATTCTTGTACAGCCTGCAGAACCATGAGCCAAATAAACCTATTTTCTTTATAAATTGCCCAACCTCAAGCAACACAAACAAAGACAGAGCTTAAAGGCGTATGATTCCACATTTGTAGATTATGCTTGGACAGACCTAATTCATCTGGTATAACACACAAAAAAAATTTATGGACTTCCTAGACCAGCCTTGTTCAGAGGTATAAGCCCCAAAGAAGCCAGTTAGCCACATAAGCTAACAATATTCTATATTAGTGGTTAATATGAGAGAGAATGTGGGCAAACACACAAGTAAGCAAGCACATACTGATGTGATCACAGTTTCCAAGTAATTTAAAAAGATGGCCCTAGACAAAGAATGTTTAGTCTTTGATAACCATTAGGGATTAATGGAACAGACACATGCCTGCTTTCAAGAAGCTTCCCTAGGACAGGAGTCATCAAATAGCACATAAACAAATATAAACTGTGATAATCACCACAAAGAAAAAGTAGTGTGTGTTATGGAAACATATAGTAGGGCAATCACTGTGGTTAGTGGGGATGATGGTGTCAAAGCAAGCTTCCCTAAGGAAGGAGAATATTACTATGTAATGAAGTGGAATGATGCTAAGGCAAAAAAAAAAAAAAAAAACAGCATATGCAAAATCTCTAAGACAGGAAGAAGGAACTGTTGAGGAACTGAAGAAAACCAGCTAGGTGTAAGTGCAAAGCCAGGGAAAGAATGCTCTGAGCTAAGATTGAAAAATCCAGGGCCAGCTAAGCCATGTTTAAGACTTTGGTCATTGCTCTAATAGAACAGCATTCTATCATCAATGGAAGGCCATTAATGGATTTTAAGCAGAGGCAGTAAAATAATCAGATTTGCCTTTTAAAAAGATCATTCTGGCCAGGTGTGGTGGCTCACGCCTGTAATCCTAGCACTCTGGGAGGCCGAGGCGGGAGGATCGCTCAAGGTCAGGAGTTTGAAACCAGCCTGAGCAAGAGCGAGACCCCATCTCTATTAAAAATAGAAAGAAATTAATTGGCCAACTAAAAATATATAGAAAAAATTAGCCGGGCATGGTGGCACATGTCTGTAGTCCCAGCTACTAGGAGGCTGAGGCAGAAGGATCATTTGAGCACAGGAGTTTGAGGTTGCTGTGAGCTAGGCTGACACCATGGGACTCTAGCCAGGGCAACATAGTGAGACTCTGTCTCAAAAAAAAAAAAAAGACTAAAAAGATCATTCCACATTCAATGTGAAGAACAGACTGGGAAGAGAGCAAAAATCAATGTGGAGAGAACAGTGAGTAGGTTGTTTTGAGGAATCCACAGAAAAGGCAGAGGGGTAACAATGAAAACAGAGATAAGCAGTGCAAAGATATTTAAGAGGCAAAATCAACAGGACTTGGCGATACATGTGGAATGATGAAATTAATCTGTAATCGGTCCTTTGAAATTTTAGGATATAAAACACTAAACTATTTTATCATTAGTAATTAAGCATTGCAATAAGAAGACTAAAGGGTCAGCTTCCTGCTGAGTTTCCTGGAAGTGCCTCCCCACAAGGCTGCTGGGGACTTCACTCACTTGTAGAGCAGGCTAGGGGCCTTCACAATAGACCGGAATCCTTGTGGGGTCTGCTCCATCTCGTAGGCATCACATGGCTCATCAGTAGCCTCCATGGAACCTACAGCGAAACGGTGACATCTTGCTCAGTAATGCTGCTGCTCTGTGGACAGCAGGCTTCTCCTCAGCTGTCAACCAGCCAACCACTGTTGGGATTTTTAAAAAGCAATACACAAGCACAAAGAACAGCCCGACACTTTACATTGCAGAACACTGCTCTAATATTCCTCCTGACCAGCTCAGAAGAAATAAAGCATAAAAACACACAATGACTATTTGAAACTTTTTAGTCCCAGAACCCTGAGAAAGTAGCAGATACACACAGTAGTCCCCCCTTTACCTGGAGTTTCGCTTTCCGAGGTAGGGTTAAACTTAACCACCATCAGCTGCAGTCCAAAAATATTACATACAATAAGATACTGAGAGAGAAAGACGACGTTCACATAACTTTTATTACAGTGTATTGTTCTAATTGTTCTATTATTAGTCATTGTTGTTAATCTCTTATTGTGTATAATTTATAAATTAAGCTTTATCATAGGTATGTATGTGGAGTTGGCCCTCCATATGCAAGGGTTCCAGATCTATGGATTCAACCAGCCACAAACAGAAAATATTTGGGAAAAAAAATTGTTTTAATACAGCAAAAAATAGGACAAATTAAAAAAACACAGTATAACAATTATTTACATAACACATTGTATTAGGTATTGTTAAGTAATCTAGAGATGATTTAAAATATATGGGAGGATGTGCATAGGTTACATGCAAATACCGAACCATTTCATATAAGGCACATGAGAGCATCCAAGGATTTCAGTAGCACTGGACTAAATACATACATTCATTTATTTCAATAATTTTTATATATTACTTCATAACTTTACAGATAAAGGAACTTAATATTGTCACAATATATTAATGGTTAATATTAATAGTTAACAAATTACTCCTTGTGACATTTAAGCCTCTGTACAAAGAAGAAACATAATTTGACTTATGAACTGCAACTGAGAACACCTCACTCAAACTCAAACTCTTCAGTACCCTGAGACATCAACACAAACGAAGCTATGTGAACCAAACATCTCAAATTTCAGTGCTGACACAGAAACACATTGAAACAAAACAAAGAATTGCTCCTGCAATACGGAGGACATCTTACTGACCAAAGAGCAACTAGGATTACCTTGATAGAAATCCTCATCTTCTTCTTCATGTTGGTAAGTCTGTTCTTGGATGGGATTCTTCCTGTAATTGCGACCATCAATTCTTACAAGCTGTGGGCGCAAGACTTCCATGACCCTTTCTCCAAATAATATTCCAGTGAAGTCCTGAAAAATAAATTATCTTTTTAATGATAATGAAAAACCCATCTCTACTGCATGGGCCATTACTTAGGCCTGAATTGGGCACCAGTTCACAGTACATCCTAGACAAAAGAAGTACTAAATTCCATTGCATTTCCCCTGCCTATAAACTGGTTAAAGTCAGTTGCTACATTTTCATCAAACTGGCTCACTCCAGACAGAAAAGTAATTTGTAAACTATTTCTCACTCCAAAAAAGGTGATTAAAAACCATTTATATACAGCCCTCCGTGACTTTGAAAGAGAGAATAAAGGTCTCTTTATTACTTTAACCTAAAGGGAATAAAACGCAACCTTCAGTGTTTACCTAACCATTTGCAAAGTATCTCATGCTTTCTATCTAGCATGATAATTAAAACAATGAGGGATATTTAATACACTTAACCATCCAAAAAAAAAAAAGTCCCTAAGTACTTTTAGAGTTGCTAGAAATATATACCAAACAATCAGGTCCAGTTGCCTGTCAAAAGCATAGTGAAAATACGACACCCAATGTGGTTTTCTGAGCAAGATATTGCTGAGATGAGGAGCCCAATTTCTACAGACCACTGCCCAAAAAACAATACATCACTACCTGAGAAACCAAGCTTCTTAATAAAATCAATAATTTAGGAAACAAAGGTTCCTTATAGCTGTGATTAAGTTCAACCAATGTTTTCACCACATACAGTCTGGATAGTCACAAAATACTGAAAACTTCCAAAGAAAATGGATTGACCCTCACTAAATACACTAATGCTCAGTCCAACGCTCAGCAAATAAGTCACTTTAATTGATAGTTTGTCTGCTTACAGAACCAAGAAAAGGTTTCGTGTTGTGAGAAATAACAACATAAAGATAAACCGACTTGGATAGAGAAAGAGGGGACATAATTAGCAATAGTCTAATGACAGTATACCTTAGCGGCCTATTCCCCTAAGACTTCTCAAAAAAAAAAGTTCCCCACAAAAACAGACTTTAGGCTGGGCGTGGTGACTCACCCCTGTAATCCTAGCACTCCGAGAGGCCAAGGCGGAAGGATCGCTTGAGCTCAGGGGACCAGCCTGAGCAAGAGTGAGGCCCCGTCTCTATCAAAAACAGAAAAAATTAGCTGGCCTTTGTGGCGGGCCTGTAGTCCTAGCTACTTTGGAGACCGAGGCAGGAGGATCACTTAAGCCCAGGAGTTTGAAGTTGCTGTAAGCTAGGCTGATGCCACCAGCACTCTAGCCAGGGAAACACAGCAAATCTCTGTCTCAAAAAGCAAAAAACAAACAAACGAAAAAAAAAAAAAAACCAGACTTTAATTTTTTAAAAAACATATTTAATTTGAACACTTCACGAATTTGCGTGTCATCATCGCGCAGGGGCCATACTAATCTTCTCTGTATCGTTCCAATTTTAGTATATGTGCTGCCGAAGCGAGCACACACAAAAAACACCACACTTTAATGTTAAGTTCGGATCCTCAGACCATGAGCTCTGGAAGAAAAGGTAGCATCTACCTTTCCTATATGGCCCTGGTCTATGAGACTGCTCAGAAGGAAGGGGAATACCCAACTTAACCCTGCCTCGCGGTGCTTTGGAGAGGAAGAGGAAAGCAGTATTCTTCTGCAATATCATGAGGGAAACTGAAGCCCTGAATCATAAAGGCGAGGGAAGAAGAGAGGACTCGAGGACCGCGGGCAAACCAAGGCAGGGAGAGGAGGTTAAGGACCCGGAAGTCCTTTCCCGGAGCGCCTTTTCCGCCCCGGCCACACCCACCAATGCACGAGCGCGCGCACGCCGCCGCCGTCGCGGGCCCCCTCAGCGCGGGCGCGAGCACGCCACCGTCCTTGTCGTTGTGAGCGCGGCCGCTCCGGCTGGCGTTGGGGGCGGGGCTGTAAGGGAAAGTGCCAAAGCCGCTGAGGTAAGTGTCCGAGAGTTTAAGGACCCTCGGGTGCTTAGTGTAAAGAGGGCTGACCCCTGGGATCCTACCTGTAGGGACTAGGAAAATGGAGAAGGGAGGAAACCCAAGAGACTGCTGCAGCAGGCGTGTAAAAGGAAATTTCCTCAGGCCGCGCCGGGCTGAGTGCGCATGCGGGCCGAGGAATGGCGCCTGCGCAGTGGGACGGCGCCAATGGCGTCGCTTCCTTAGGACTCAGGCCTGTGGGAAGCGTGGCTTGTAGTTAGCTTGGGAGCAGTTTGTGTTCTGGCCCCTCCCCTCTCCAACCACTTTCTCTCCATCCCAGCCCCAGCTAGGTTTTCGCTTCAGCATGCATTTGATTTGGATTGTAATCCAGCTGGTTGTGGGTTTTTTTTTTTTTTTAACTTTTTAAAAATTTTTTTAGTAGAGATGGGATCTCGCTCTTGTTCAGGCTGGTCTCGAACTCCTCAAGTGATCCTCCTGCCTCGGCCTCCCACACTGAGTGCTAGGATTACAGCCGTGAGCCACTATGCCCGGCCATGTAATCCAGCTGTTTTTAAGTGGAAAGATTTGTTGATGATGGAATTTAATGATTGCTTGTTATAATTTGCCTTTGTACTGGGGTAGGAACTTCCTTCAGTGTCCATTTTTTTGATGAGACTTTTTTTTTAAAAGGACTCTGTTTAAGAATATAGGCATATATCTGCTAGAAAGAAGTTTAAGAATGCAGTCATCCTTGTCTTACATGAAGTGAATGTTTAATCATATTATCAGTGTGGTCACAGCAATCTGTGTCCCCAAATATCATTGCTGCTCTATGAGGATCTCTACTACCAATAATCCCAGCTTCCCTTATAGGGCCAAGTCCCAGAATACTTCATCACCAACATTTATTCGACAAAATTTTATTGAGCCATGGGCCTGGCAATCTAGTTGGAGATAAGAGTTGTGTAAATAGATCTGCACAATGAGAAAGAAAAAGAAGACCATAATGGGCCAACCTTCATGACATCAAGCTTCTCTGTTCTCATAAACTTTGCTGAGCTGCTAGCCCTGTATTCTGTCTTTGTTCATCAATTATTCATCCCAGAAACTCTGTGACCTAGATTCTGTGCTAGGCCTTGAGGATAGAAGAACAATTCCTTCCCCGTTTCTCTCTTAAGATCGTGAAACGTAAAATCAAAGTGTGAAGCGCATAACAGGGCATTTTCCCTCTTCCTGAGCAGACCTTTTCCCTGTAGGAGCTTGTTGTCTCTGTGTTAGATGGAAAGAATTAGAACTTTTCCCTTGTTGGGACATAATTATGAAAAACTGGGATCTGCATAGGAAGAAAAAAAAGATTCAGGAATAACTATCCATTAATGATATTTGGATAGGGTGAGATTTAGTAAGTGTTTACTAAGCCTGCAACTGTTATAAGTGCTTTACATGGATTAACTAATTTAATCTTTGTAACACTTCCATGAGGTAGGTACTGTTATTACAGATTGAGAATCCCTAATCTGGAAATCCTTAATGCTCCAAAATTTGAAACTTTTTGAATACCAACATGACAGTCAATGGAAATCTCTTTGGAGCATTTTGGATTTTGGATGTTCAGATCTGGGAGGGGCAATATTTATATTACAGCTGCTAGCCCTGTATTCTGTCTTTGTTCATCATTCATTCATCCCAGAAACTGTGACCTAGAGTATTTATATTAAGTATAATACAAATACTATATTTGTATTAAGTATAATATTATATAATATTATATTAAGTATAATACAAATATTCTAAAAGAAAAATATGAAACACTTCTGGTCCTAGCATTTTGAATAAGGGATACTTAACCTGTATTCCCATTTTACAGATAAGACAACTGAGGAACAGAAAGTTAAGTGATTTGTCCAGAGTCATGCAGCAAGTCGTAAGTAGCAAAACCAGGACATGAACCCAAGCAAAAAGGCTTCAGAATCTGAGTTCTTACTATTATGCTGTTTTGCCTTGCACATGACACATGACATGCCAACAAGCCATTGCTTCAAGAATGTCACAGCAGGCTGGGCACAGTGGCCTACACCTGTAATCCTAGCACTTTCGGAGGCTGAGGCGGGAGGATTGCTTGAGGCCAGGAGTTTGAGACCAGCCTGAGCAAGAGTGAGACCCCGTCTCTACAAAAAATAGAAAAACTAGCTGGGTGTGGTGGCATGTGCCTGTAGTCCCAGCTACTCAGGAGGCAGAGGTAGGAGAATCACTTGAGCCCACAAGTTTGAGGTTGCAGTGAGCTACAATGATGCCACTGCACTCTAGCCCAGGAGACACAGTGAGACTCTGTTTCCGGGGGTGGGGGGGGAATAAAAAGTCACAGCACACAAGCTAAAATTATCTCTATGCCTCAGTTTTGTTTTGTCCTATATAAAATGAAGATGTTGGATTAGATGACCTTTAAGGAATCTCTGGTTCCTGTGAAATGTTTAATTCATTCAGCAAGCATTTACTTAAATGAGCAGCTACTTACTATAGACCAGACATTATGTTTGGTTCTAGTGATTAGTTAATGCCTACCCTCAACAGTTACAATGTAGCATTTATTGTTGGTTTTGTTACAACTCTTGTTTACAACTTGCTAATAGCGTTCAAAATTTAACCTAAATCTTTAAAGTTAATAATTATTTAGTTGTGTCTTTCTACCTTAGCTGAAAACTGCTTATTTAAATTTAGCTTTGTGCAAATTCTGCACTCCAGTTTTCAATACTGGCTGTTTTGTATATGGAATGATAGTTCTGAGAATTTGAAAGAAAATAGGATGAAAGGAAATTCCTTTGATTATTCTCAGTATAGAAGTCATACTGTGGCTAAGCTTTTGAAGCTGTCCTCTGACAGTTGCTTGGGTGCTCAACTGAGCAACTGATTTCAAAATATAAAGTATAAAGCATTTGCAACTGAAGAGAGCATTTATCAGGGCATAAAAAAATAGATTAGAGTTTTAAATCATAGATGAGATATGTAAACAGTTCACACTGGGTTCTACTCTGAACTGATGGGAAATAAAGACTGAGCTACTCTCCTAAAGATGGCTAAGTTGTCTGTATACTTTATTTAAATTCCACCAGGAGTCTACTTAGAGATTTGTACCTGATCCATTACTGCTTAAGTTCTTTTTAGAGCACATTTAAAAACTTGTCAAGCTGTATTTTGACCCAGTATAGTCCAAAAGATTGGGTATGAATCAAACTTGAAAAATTCTTGCTGCTGTGGATATGAATACACTTTGGGAAATTATCCGAGCTTATAGAAAACAGGAAAGGTGATCTAATAGCAATGTTAAAAATATCATTAATCAGTTTGAATTTTAATAGGTTGACAGTCTAATTATAATAGTTACCTTACTGTTCTCATATCCTACTTCAGCATTAATTAGTATTACTTATAGATATATAATGAAATCAGAAATCAAGCTTTGCTTCTCTGACAGTCTTAAATCATCACCACAAAATTAAGGCAACAACAGCCAGCATTTCAAGACATAGTATATCATTTTCCTTACTAGGAAACTGTATTCTACATATTAGGATTTTTTTTTTTTTTGGAAACAGGGTCTTAGGGTCTCACCCAGGGTCTGTCTGCAGTGGCCCATAGCTCACTGCAACCTCAAACTCCTGGGCTCAAGTGATCCTCCCACCTCAGCCTCCTGAGTAGCTAGGACTACTGGTGTGAGCCACTGCGCCTAGCTAATTTTTTAATTTTTTGTAGAGACGATATCTTGCTGTGTTGCCCAGGCTGGGAAATTCATTTTTAAAATCCTTTTAAAGTCTTTTTTTGTTTTTAATTTGGGCTAAAATTGACATAACATAAAATTAAATTTTAGCCAGGCATGGTGGCTCATGCCTGTAATCCCAGAACTTTGGGAGGCCAAGGCAGAGGATTACTTGAGGCCAGGAGTTCAAGACCAGCCTGGGCAACATATTGAGCCCTTGTCTCTACAGAAAATTTTTTAAAATAGCTGGGTGGGGTGGCACACGCCTGTAATCCCAGCTACTTGGGAGGCTGAGGTGGATCATTTGAGCCCAGGAATTCAAGGTTACAGTGAGCTATGATTGGGCCACTGCACTCCAGCCTGAGCAATAGAGTGAGACCCTGTCTGTAAATAAATAATAAAATAAAATTAAGCCATTTTAAAGTGTACAAGTCAGTGTAAAGTTGTTTTTTAACCTAAACACTAGAATTTCACTATCCAATACAGTAACCACTAGCCACATGTGGCCATTTGTTTTAATTAACATTAAATAAAATTTGAAATACAGTTCTTCAGTCACATTTATAGCTACAACATGAGGATACTGGCTACCATGTTGGACAGTGCAGAAATAGATCATTGGAACATATGCATCGTGGCAGAAAGTTCTACTAGCACAGCACTAGACCTTTTTTTTGTTCATAGAAAATGTTGTGTACACTGCTTAGAATCTTTTGTTAAAGTGCTGTAAGCTTCTGTTGCAAGGAGAGTGTTTTTGTTTTAAACTTTTGTAAGGAGTCATGTATTCAGTACAGATTTTCTCATTTACATTTGAATTTTTTGATATGACACAGGATTAAACACTCACAGCTGCTCTATTCATAATAGACCAAGATTTCCAAGATCATTTCCTGAGCTATTTTGTTCCAGTTTGGGGGCGCCACCAAGTGATAAACTTGGGTATTACATTTGGATGAAAAGGTTAATTTTAATGAAAAGGCCAATATGTATTTCCTAACCAGTTTCCCTTCCTTGAGAACAGAACACAGTGTTATTCTGGAATTTTATTTGGAAAATATTAAAAGTGAATTTCTCTATGTGGCTTGGTCAGAATGTCTCAAGACAAACTGTCCTGTGGAGTATGGTTGTTTCATCCCCATATAATTTAATTCCTCAGCCAAATTTAATTCCTCATTTCTGCCTTGGCACTCCCATATCACCCCTTCATAACACATAAATCACCCACAGTCAATCCCCAAGCAACATAAACAGTTTGCTAATGGTAGGAATTAGTGTATTAAGTAGACATACTATTCTTAAACATTTTCACTTCAAAACCTGAGCAACACTTTGTCCTGAGGTATCAATAAAAGATTGTGGGAGTAGAGAGGGTAGAAAAAAGGGGAGCTAGTTCTTTACAAAACTGTATGCTGGCCCTATGGCAGCTAGAATGAAATGTTGTCAATCTCACTTCCATAAACTTGCCAATTGCTGTTTTTCTTTCTCTGTAGTGAAGTAAGAATTCTACTAGCGAGAAAATGGCTGCCTCTTCATCATCCTCCTCAGCTGGTGGGGTCAGTGGAAGTTCTGTCACTGGATCTGGTTTCAGTGTCTCAGACCTTGCCCCACCACGGAAAGCCCTTTTTACCTACCCCAAAGGAGCTGGAGAGATGTTAGAAGGTGATCTCATGCTGCTTTTTGCTGAATAATTGGTTCAGGCCTGCAATGAATATTAATTGTAAAGAAGCTATTAAGTAGATTAAAGATGAATTTACCCTGATTTCAGCTCCATATTTCATCTCTTATCCCCATCTCAAAATAGTATCTTTGAAAACAAATCTTGCTCCAGAATCAAAATTTTGGAGCTGAAAAAGACCTTTCAAATCAAGGAGGTCATCTAGAGTTATTTAGATCCAGAAACGTTAAGTGATTTGACCATGTTATAAACAAAGTGCTGGAACTAGGAATTTCTGGACCTCCCGCTTTGGTTTGCTTTATCCTAGCACCTGTCTACCTCCATATACACAGTAGGTTTGATGTATTTTTTCTAGTGTAATTCATCTACAGATAGATTAGCCCCCTCAGAAAGGTTCTAAGAGGAAGTAAAAACTAATATACTGCCCTTTTATGTGAAGATGACTCCTGACCCACTGCAGGACAATACTGTGTGTTTTTTCTAGTACTGGAGCCAGATTTGTATCAAATCATTCATCATCTTACTCAGCAAACATTTGCAGACTGGCTGGCCAAGATCAGGGTCTAGACTGTAAGTATGAAATAGCACTGATAACTGGAATTCATAAGATTCATGTTACTTTAGGAGCTAGGCTAATAATAGGGAACATAAAAATCACCTTTGAGAAGCTTATTTTAAAAACACATTTCTGGGCCCACCTTAGAGTTTCTGAATTAGTCTAGGATGTAGCTCAAAAATCTTAACTAATATCCAAGGCCTTCTCATAAAGGTAGTCTTCTCATCATATTTTGAAAAACATTGGCAGATAACCTATTAAGGATTCAAAATTTACTTGATTCTAGCATTTTAGTGCTTGATTATATATTGATCTTTTTTGCCATAAATGTTGCAAATTTACATAAGTATATTTAAAAACTCGCCTGGGAACGTCTCTGAAAAAGGTACAAAGTAGGCCAGGTGCAATGGCTCACACCTGTAATGCTAGCACTCTGGGAGGCTAAGGCAAGAGGATCACTTGAGCTCAGGAGTTCGAGACCAGCCTAAGCAAGAATGACACTTCATCTCTACCAAAAATAGAAAAAATTAGCTGGGCGTGGTGGTGTGCACCTGTAGTCCCAGCTACCCAGGAGGCTGAGGCAGGAGGATCACTTGAGCCCAGGCGTTCGAGGTTGCAATGAGCTATCATGATGCCACTGTACTCTAGCCAGGGCCAACGAACAAGACTCTCTCAAAAAAAAAAAAAAGGTACAGACTATGGATGGGAGTCGAGTTTTTGTGGTGATCTTTATTCATTTATTTCAGATAAAAAAGAGTTTTGGATTAAGCCAGGGCAAACATTTGTGACAGGAAAACATGGGAAAACTCTGAGACCATAAGGCTCTCTAGAATTGCCTCAGCTTATGATGAGTAGTGAAGTAGATAACCACATAGTGTATATAATTACCGTGTTTCCCCGAAAATAAGCCCTACTCATAAAATAAGCCCTATAGCAGGATTTCTAAGCATTTGCACAATATAAGCCCTACCCCGAAAATAAGACCTAGTGATGGGCGTGGCTATGCAGCGTATCTCCACAACCTATGCATTTCCTCATGGAGCAGTAAAGAAGACCAGCAGCCCTTCTCATCTGCCCCATGAGAGCTCTATTGCTTGAACATGAGAGATTGGGGCCAATGGTTCTAAAGGAAATAGAGTCACAAGAAATTCAGGATGGAATTCGGGGTTTGGAGATAATTGTGTTAACTGAATACTCAAGTTAGTATCACTGAGTCTGGTTGGAGGTAGTGAACAATTGGGGCCTTGTTTACCATATTTGGCACTAAAAATATATTACGACTTCAGTTATATGCAGCAGAGACCTGGTATTAAGAAAGTTTCCCACAAAACAAATCAAAAGTTGGAGGCACTTAAAAATTGTTTAATGAGTTTTATAGCAGCAGAAGAGGAATCAATGTTTAACAATAGAGCTCTAAGATGAGACACATTTAAATTCTGGCTATAGGAGGAATTTAGCACAGGAGGTTCTTCCATAGTCTCAAAGCTATCAGCAGATTCTTTGTCAATATACAGCAGATTATGTGGAGATACTGAAGAAGAAAGGCTTCTGAGATTAGTCTGAATGTTGATGTTCTAACAAGTTATAGATCTATCCATTTTTATTCCATCCCAGTATGATTCATGGAGGAATGTGTTAGGTTTCTATTATAGGGTAAATTTATATTAAGTTTAAAATCACAGTGCATGGTTTTTATTCTGTTTCTTGGATTTAAAGTTTCATCAGCAATCTTAAAGCTGCTTATGCTTAAAGACAGACTGAAAAATAACATAGAGATTGCAACCCCTGAATTATGTTGGTCAAATCAAGAATATTAAATTAAAAAGAGTATTCCTAAATATGAGTTGGTAAGGATGTTAGATTCGGAAAGCATTTTCTACCATGTTTATAGGTGATACCATTCTCTTATACAATTGTACCTGACAGATAATATTTTAATAGAGTATGAAAATAAAGTAGGAAGGGTTGCCTGTGAAGAACAAGGAACAAAAACAGTCAGGAATCAAGGTTGGGTGCCATTTATAATCTTAACAGGTTCGACTTGATGTTGCATCAAGTCTAGGATAATAAACCCAAATAACCTGTAGTTAACCTTGTGAATTAACTTTTTGGTGCATCTGCTGTCTGATAAAAGACACCTCACATACGCAGCTGCAGCAGTTTTTAGCATTCTTTTGCCCTTGGCTAAGATTGTCCTCACCCAGTTATTAGTGAGCAAATTAGAGACTGCCTTCCAACCCAGCACTGGTTGTATTTTAGTGACATTGCAGGCCACTGAAGTATAAATTATCTGGTATTGTCTAATTTCCTACTGTGAAGTAATATTCTGTTAACTGAATTTGTTAGCATCGTATTTATTGGAGTTGACAGTAGTGTTAGATTTGGGCAATTTACCGAACTTTTCATTATTTATAACCTTTGCTTGTCCCTTAAGAGGAAAGCTGATGTATTGTTACTTGGTGTGTTACAAAGTGTTTGATTACAGTTTCTAAATGGAAGACACATTGCCCCAGGCTGATTCCACTCTAGAGAAATTCCAAGCTTTAGATTGGTACAGATATCACATCTAGTAGAAGGTGGCTAAGAAGCAGTGGACTTTGTGGTTAATAGAGAGTTGCAAATCAGCAAAAGTATGTTCCATAGACATATAGTGTGGCAGAGTGATATGCAGGTGCCGTTTTGAAAGATTAGCTTATATCCTTTTGCTTTGAAGTTCATTACCAGGGAAAATATGCAAATGTCACAACTTAAGTATTTTATCCTAATAGGACATGTAATTAAATGTAAATGGAAGGTAGTACTTTCAAGAGATTCCATATACACCTTAGCCTGATCCTTACTGCCCATAATTTCCCACTGCCTTGTGCGAGATCCTAAAATTCAGGATCAAATTACCTGGGGAGTAAATTCTAATTCTCTGTGCTTTGCTCTTTCTAAAATAAAACTTGAGTTATAATTGGACTTTTTAAGCAAGGGTATGAATAGGATAATGAATGCTGGCTTGTCATTTACACAGAAGAGCTATAATACATTGCATCATTGGTGTCAAATTTTCACAACAGCCCCTCTTCCCATAGTGGAATTCATAGTTATTTGCTGCCCATTGCTCTTATCTAAAACAAAACAAACATGCAAAAAAAACTCAGTGATGTCATTAGCTTGCCTTAGATCTTTAAACTGGACAGTCAATATGATATTTAGTTAATTGAAAATGAAAATATTTATTTGCTTAGTTTAGATGATCAGCAACTCACAAATGACTTACATTCAGCCAAAGAAATGGGGGTGGGTGGAGGAGGTGGGATCATATCCCGTATATTACACAACATGTAGAAAAAAGGTTTGAATTTATAGAATGTAACTCTCCCTAAAGGATGTACATCCCAAGAATTATACTTTCTTTTTTTTTTTCTATTTTTGGGGAGAAATCACTTTGAAGCTAATATTGGAAGGAAGCCCTCTTGGTTGTATATTCATGCCAGCCATCTGGATACAATATCTGTAGTTTTTCTTATTGGTTACCATGACTTCTGAAATAAGGTCTTCCTTGTGTAAAACTCAGCATGAGGCCAGAATGTGTTAACCTTATCTCCTTGTCACTTAATACCTGGCTGCCATACCAACCCATGATTGATGGGTAAATGCTTGACACCTAGTAGTACAGGCGTGAACTACTGCCTAAAAAAAGACAGCTGTGTTCTCTCTCTCCATTTGTTTTAGAATTTTTGTAGTAAGGTACATGCCCCAAATCGTTTCTGCTACCCTTTTAAAAATCAGAATTTTCTTACATGAGCTGTATATCTCTGGGGATATGTTTTGCTGTATCAGCCCTTGCCTGGCAAGGAATAACACAAACTAGGTTATGTTTCACAATCTTGTGAATGCTGTGGTGACCAAGTTGGCTACTTCTTGTTGGCAGTTCTTGGCACCAGTACAATGCTAGGTTCTGAACTTGCACCATACTCTTATCGTCATCCAAATTGCAGTGTTTTGGTTCAGTTGGAAAATCAAGGTTGCAATTTGCGTGTATAGAATAAAACTTCCCAGCAGTGTTTTGTGATTGTCATGGTGATGTAATTTGATATATTAAAAATCAACAACTATTTTTCCTTCAGCTTTGTTTTTTAGACTGAAATGATTTGAAGTTTTGGTGTACCTTTATATTTTGATAGCACAGGAACCACATGGCTAAATGTGTCAGCGGCCAGTATTTACCTGACATACAGAATAGGAGAACATTAAGAAACCATCAGGATGGGCAGGGTGTGGTGGCTCACGCCTGTAACCCTAGCACTCTGGGAGGCCGGCGTGGGAGGATTGCTTGCGCTCAGGAGTTTGAGACCAGACTGAGCAAGAGCGAGACCCCGTCTCTACTAAAAATAGAAAAAATTAGCCAGGCATGGTGGTACATGCCTGTAGTCCCAGCTACTTGGGAGGCTGCGGCAGGAGGATCCCTTGAGCCCAGGACTGGGAGGTTGCTGTGAGCTAGGCTGACGTCACAGCACTCTAGCCCAGGCAACAGAGTGAGACTATGTCTCAAAAGAAAAAAAGAAAAAAGAAACTGTTAGGTTGGAAGGGGGGAAATGTTGACTAGGACATCAGACTGAGGTTTCTTGTTTTTGTTTTTTTAAATATTATTTTTAAACTTTTAAACAAGTAGAGGGACTATTTTAATATTCTGGGTATAGAAAAGGTAGCTTTTATAACAGAGCAGTGTTAGTTCTAAATGAAACAGAAGCTCTCTTTGTAAACACTGAAAACTAGATATGAATGTAAAAGCAGGGAAAAGAATGGACAAGTTTACTTGGTTTATCAGAAGCCATAAAACCCTTAGAGCAAATTAAAACCTTTTCCCCTTTTGTTTGTAGATGGCTCTGAGAGATTCCTCTGTGAATCTGTTTTCAGCTATCAAGTGGCATCCACGCTTAAACAGGTGAAACATGGTAAGCACATGAGTGTTGTATCCTTGACAGTAAGAATAAATTTCCAGGGAGGAGGGTAGGGAAGAGGGATTCCAAAAGGTCAGTGTGGGCTGGGCGTGGTGGCTCATGCCTGTAATCCTAGCACTCTGGGAGGCCGAGGCGGGCAGATTGCTCAAGGTCAGGAGTTCAAAACCAGCCTGATCAAGAGTGAGACTCCGTCTCTACTAAAAATAGAAATAAATTAATTGGCCAACTAAAAATATATAGAAAAAATTAGCCGGGCATGGTGGCGCATGCCTGTAGTCCCAGCTACTCGGGAGGCTGAGGCAGAAGGATCGCTTGAGCCCAGGAGTTTGAGGTTGCTGCGAGCTAGGCTGACACCATGGCACTCACTCTAGCCTGGGCAACAGAGTGAGACTCTGTCTCAAAAAAACAACAACAACAAAAAACAAAAGGTCACTGTGCTGTGACAAAACCCCCAAACTCAGCAAGGCTATTTAAGTGGACTCCCTAAATTAAAGAACATTCTGAGGTCTTAATCTAGACATAATGTCCACATCGAGGCTTAAAGTTGACATCAAAAGTTGGTTCTCTAGGGGAGTCAATGCTTCCTGCTCCTCTCGTGTTGCTCTTTCCTCTCCTTTCTTAAACTTCCTTTTACTGTTGTCCTCTACTGGTTACCATCATCATCTTCATCTTCAAGTAGCTATGTAATACCTCATGGTCTATCTGAACTCTTGAGATCCTGGTAGCACCTATTCTGTTCCATTATGCCTTGCCAAGCCTTCATTTATGCATCAAGGAACTGTGTTCCCCCCTCCAGACCATTTCTCCATTGAAAGTATCATATACAGAAAAAGCTGCAGTTGCCTCTTCTCCTAAGATTTTAGTCCACAAATCACTGTGGCATAGAGGATGAGTAATTTTTTTAAGAATAGAGCACATACTGAAAATGTGATCATTTTATTTAAAAATGATTTTTATCATTTTTAGACTCAAAAAAAAACTGTAGAGGACAGAAGTTCTTTGAGGCTGCTATGATATGTTTGAAGAAGGGAGATGGGGAACTTATGATCCTTGATGGCTTAATATTCAAAATGATCGAGTAGATGTTTATTTTTATCTGGAAGCTTTTAGCTTTCAGCTGTTCAGTCAAAAGCAGTGAAGGTGAATGGAGAATAATTGGGAATATTCCCTTTTTTTTTGAAGACTAAGCTTCTGACCAACATAGACTAAGACCCCATTACAAGACTAGTGAGGGTAAAATCTATCTAGAAATTATTTTTAAACCAGTCATCATTGTGGTACTTGGTGCCAGTCTCATGGGGAATACACTGTTGTATTATATTACCTCCTTGGCTCTTTACAGATCAGCAAGTTGCTCGGATGGAAAAACTAGCTGGTTTGGTAGAAGAGCTGGAGGCCGACGAGTGGCGGTTTAAGCCCATCGAGCAGCTGCTGGGGTTTACACCCTCTTCAGGTTGATGCCTGGATGGTCACCTCTGGTGGCAAGCGCAGAGCCAGCGAGGGACTTTCTCACAGCTTACATAGCCATCCAGTGATTTCACAGCTACATCACTGAATTGTTAATTCACATTTGTACTTGGTTTCTCTGTATCTATCCATAAGCAACAAATACTTAAACATGTTATCTTGCAGGGAAAATTTGTGTTTATTTGTTTTAAAAAATATTGGGAATCAGATTAAGACAATCAGTTTCAGGGAACCAGGAAGTTTAGGTTTAAGAGATATTTATAAAATTTTCACAAGCCAGGTAGGGCACATGCCAGAATTGGCCAACTGCATGGCGTCTATCCTGTCACCCATACAGTGCCTGGAAATCTTCACCAGTCAAGTCCAAGGTCAGGATCTGTGGTTCTACATTTCTGATCTAAAACAGTTCTTTTTACAGATGAATGTGATTTCAACTCAGGACCTGTCCAAATGAATTTTAAAATGTTTGGGTTTTTTCTATTTTTAGACATCGAATTCGATAGATTTTAACTTTTTCTAACCTCTTCTAAATATGCCAAATGCTGGCAAAAAGAATTGCTTTTTGAATGTTGCAGCATTGTAAAAATAGCAAAATACTTTTAAACACAGAAATCTTGAGTTCATCTCATTGGTGGACTCAAGCAATTCTATAGCAAATAAATCCTTTGAAAGAGCTCCAAATTGGTGTCTTTATCCTTTCAAAGCCTCAGGGATTTGGGATAGGGAGAAGAGGTCAAATTATTTTTTACAACAACAAGGGAATCTAAAAACCATTTCTCCTATGGTAGATATCCTTTACTTCAGGGATATTTGTCTTCATAGAAGTATATAAATTTATTTTACTGATATTTCAGTAGTTTTTTATCCCATGATAGGGAAAAACCTGGAAGGCTAAGAGGTATCCTTTGGTCTCCCTCATGGGACCCCAGGGTCCACACTACACAGTTAAGAGAATCATTTATTATAGTGTCTGCAAATTTTGCTTTAGACAACATTTGGCTTTTTCCTCATTAATAACTTTTACCTGATCTGCTTAGAGTTGCTTAATTATAAATAAGTATAATCCCAGTAGCAATTGGCCTTAATCTCAGAAGTTCAAAATGTTTAACACGTACTACCTGCCAGGGAGGTGGTGACCTCATTCAGTCACTAAGGAGTCTGAGCCCAGTGAAGTGAAAAACCTGCTCATAGTCACATAGCCCAGACAGAAAACCTTGGAACTTGGAATAGATCACAGTTGCTTGATAATTCAGCTCACTATTCTTGTCTCTAAAGCCAAGCAGAGCACAAGAAATACCAGCCCACAAACTCACCTTTTTCATATTAATATTTCTCAACCAAAATAAATAAGTTCTATGTTTGAAAGCATTTGAGTTTCCTAACAGTACTTTTTAGTATCAATCATCTTGATAATTACCAATGGAAAAATTAAAAATATCTAGACCACAATAAATCTTTAAATTGGATTTTCAGTGACAATTTAGGAGCAATCACTACCTTCCTCTTAATTTTTCACTTGTATAACTGTGCAGCATAGG
Source organism: Cheirogaleus medius (assembly GCA_008086735.1). Taxonomy (NCBI): domain Eukaryota; kingdom Metazoa; phylum Chordata; class Mammalia; order Primates; family Cheirogaleidae; genus Cheirogaleus; species Cheirogaleus medius. The sequence continues at coordinate 44,274,629 of VBSM01003143.1, forward strand.
CACTGTATTACCTCATCTTTACCCTTGGGTATTTGAACTTATAAAATTTTTTCTCTAAATTGGACATTTTTTTTTTTTGGTCTCTCTGAGCAAAATCAGATTTTTTTTATATGACCTTAGAAATTGAAGAGATCAGGCTAGGCGCAGTGGCTCACACCTGTAATCCTAGCACTCAGGGAGACCGAGGCAGGGGATTGCTTGAGCTCAGGAGTTCGAGACCAGCCTGAACAAGAGTGAGACCCTGTCTCTACAAAAATAATAGAAAAAACATTAGCCAGGCAACTAAAAATAGAAAAAATTAGCTGGGTGTGGTGGTTCGTGCCTATAGTCCCAGCTCCCAGGAGACTGAGGCAGGAGGATTGCTTGGGCCCAGGAGTTTGAGGTTACTGTGAGCTAGGCTGACATCACAGCATTCTAGCCCGGGTGACAGGGCAAGACTTTGTCTCAAAAAAGAAAGAAAGAAATTGAAGAGATCTTAGGGTTGAATAGATAGATATACATGCTTTCTGAAGAATTCTGATGATCATTCAGCTGCTTCTTGAGTCCTGACAAGAACAAGATGCTCGGCCAGGCACAGTGGCTCATGCCTGTAATCCTAGCACTCTGGGAGGCCGAGGCGGGTGGATCACTCACGGTCAGGAGTTCGAAACCAGCCTGAGCAAGAGCGAGACCCTGTCTCTACTAAAAACAAATAGAAAGAAATTAATTGACCAACTAAAAATATATAGAAAAAATTAGCCAGGCATGGTGGCACATGCCTGTAGTCCCAGCTACTCGGGAGGCTGAGGCAGCAGGATTGCTTGAGCCCAGGAGTTTGAGGTTGCTGTGAGCTAGGCTGACACCATGGCACTCTACTCACGGCAACAGAGTGAGACTATGTCTCAAAAAAAAATAAAAAAAAGAACAAGATGCTCACTATTTTTTGAAGACAATACCTGCCTGTCTGTACCTTTCTGTTGGTCTTTATGTCTTTTCTTCCACAATTCCTTTTGCCATCTTTCGGGCTCCAAGATGGGCCTTATTGCTCATGTGTCATCTCTTGTGCACTATGTGCCAGTCACTCACAGGCATTAATTATAATCCTTTGAATAACACTGCAAGATATGTAATACCCCCTAATATAGAAAATAACTTGAAGCTCAGTCACTTGCCATGGCTACACAGCTCTACATCAATGGCCAAATCTGGATTTGAACTCAAGTCAGCCAGACTTCAAAACAGATTCTTTTAGATGCACCATGCCGCATCCCACTGAACCCAAGCCAGTGCCTTATACAAGGGAAAATCCTAAAACTAGTTTTATTTAATGGTAAAATGAATTAACTACCCAGAGAAAATAAACCTTGCCACTACCCTCCCTTCTTCCTCCCAGGGCTCAGGGAAAAGGGATCTCAAGCACAGTGAAGGAACAGCTGCTTCAGGAACAGACAGGAATTAGCTATATGTTGGTTTCTACATATCCTCTTAGGATTCAGTGGGGAAAATGTCATTAGGAGCTTGAGGAAAGCTATTCTGGGGACACCGAAGTGGGCAAGGAGGTAGGAAGATGGCAGCCAATGACCAGGGCTGCACAGCCAACCATACTAAGAAAGTCAGCAGTATTGGTGCCTTCTGTGCATAAAACACCACAGTTTCCAAAGCATTTTCATATGTTGTCTCTTGATTCTCACATCAACCCTGTAGATAACTGGGGCAAGTATTTTACAGTTGAGGAAATGGGCACAGAGAAGGTAAGATACCAAGATTATAATTAATAAGCAAAGCAGGCGGGTCTTTCAGATCTTTATCTCTGTGCCATGGATTTCATCATACACTACAAACCTGAATGCAGAGTTAGCTGTTAATAAAGAATTATTCATGTCAATCTGACATAATTTGACATAACTTACATTTCATGGTAACGAGACAAACAGTAAACTTAAATAGCCAGTTTTACTTTTATGTAGTCAAACAAAAATTTCCTTTTTGACTCACATTTAACTATCCAGCATCAGCATTAAAGTCCAGGGTTTTCACTGATAATGATAAAAAGCGTTATTCCTTAGTGCTATCCTATACCTGACACTCACCTGGAATGATGATGGCCTGGCACTCCAAATCAGGTTCCCGACCTGAGCACTGCTCTTTGCCCATTTACTTATAGCCTGTAGCTCCCCTTCCCCGCACATGGTGGGGAGACCTTGAATCTCCTGTTCCCTATCAGTGTACCAGATAGTGAAGTGGTAGAAACTTCAGACCTTAAGATTACGTGTGTAGAGGGAAGGAGATAGGACCAGGAGGACACCATCCAGAAGGAAGAGAAGAACCCTACCCAAGCACCTGGTACACTTTCAGGCAAAACTTAGAGATACTACACTTAAAGGAGAAGGCCACTCTGCCTCTCCCTGTCCTTTTGCCAAAGCACCTAACTTTGCCTAAAACATCTTGCCAGGCTTCCTTGTAATTGCCTGAAGTCCCAACCAAGATAAAGCTTTCAATTCTACAAAAAAGATAAAAGTGTTAAATAACAGATATTTAGAAGAGTTAAATCTTGGGTTACAGAGTGTAAATGATACCAGATCCTTTCCTGTTTTCCTAGAGCTGAGTTTGGAATGGCGATGGCACCAAGGGAGGAGAATATATTGGGAGGGAGGCTGGAGCCTGATGCTTTGCCACTAGCCTTCTGTACATAAATTTGTTTGTACCTGTTTTAAAAAAGTCTCAGAATTATAGAGCTGGAAGAGACCTTACAGATAATCTAGTTCACCCCTTGTTTACAGATAGGAAGTCAGGACCTTGTCTGTATCCTCAGTACCTAGAACACTATCTGACACGTAGTAGGTGTAAAATAGGTCTTTGTTATGTGAATAATGCATAAATTTATGTGTTTGCCCTATTTTAGAAACTGTACTAGCTATTTCCAGTACAAAATCCATAGTGTAATAATGGCTGGAGTAATTCAGATAGTGGGCAGAGCCAAGACTATAACCTAGATCTCAGCCCAGAGCTCCTTCTATAATGACACACTGATAGGTGGAAACTGTGGAAGGAATGGAAACTGTTCCAAAGCAGCCAGGTCTCACGTGATCTCAACCATGTGACGAGCCAAGGCAAACGAAGCTGGTGGCTGCCTGGCCTCCTCGCCGCCTCCTACACACGGGCCTGGTGGTAGTGCCATGTGTCAGCATCCACATGCTACTCTCTACGTCTCAGATACTTTAACTTCTCCAGTCTTTCAAGTTTCCCAAGAGGAGTTGTTCTCCTAAATCAGCCTGTTTCATTTTTATAACAAGCTTTTTAGAGCAGGTAATGAAACAACATACAATTCATTACTACCAAACTAGAGGAAATGTTCCCTTCCAAATGTTTGAGTAGACACTCTTTCAGCAGACAGTGAGCACTTACTGTGTGTCTAGCATGTGCTAGACGCTGAGGATATGCTATAAAACAAGACACAGTCATCAACCCCGAGAAGATTACAATTAAATATTAAGAGAAACAAAAAGGTAAATTTAAGTGTAAAACCTTCTGTGGTAGGGGAAAGCGCAAAGTGCTGTAAAATCCCATCGAAGAGGCAGCTAATCCAGCTGGGTAAGGGGTCAAAGAAGGCATCCTAGAAGGATGGTGTTTAGGCTGAGACCTGAAGAAAAAGTAGGTGGGGTGGGAAGGAAGGACTTTGTAGGTGGAGAGAATGAAATAATGCACGGGCCCAGGGTGGGAAAGGGCACCATGCTTGTGTAAGGCTGTGAGTGGTCTGTTTCCATTGACTCACAGAGTATAAGGGCAAGAATGGGACAGAGAGGAGGACCTGGTGGGCTTCACTAAGGAATTTGAACTTCGACCAGAGGACAATGGGGATCCCCTTAAAGGGCTTGAGGTAGGAGAATGAAAAGACCTGATTATGCTTCAGAAAATTTACTTGGAAGGAATGGTGGGGAATTGTGGTAAGACCACAGATGGTAAGACCCAGATTCCTTAGGAAGCTGCTGTGGAAATCCAGGTGAGAGATACTGCAGCCAGAATTAAAGATGTGGAGACAGGAGGATGGATTTGGTTTGAGAGTCACTCAAGAAGTGTCATATGTAGGACTTGGTGACTGGTGGGATTTGGATAACTCAGGGAGGACACCCAGGTTTCTTGTGTCAGGAGCTGAGGGACTGGTGGTACCATTCACTGAGACAGGGGGTACAGAGAGGAGCAGGCTCAAAGAGACATCCAATAGGCTCTATGTGTCTACAGTCCGGGATGGTGGGCTGGGCTGGAGTTAGACCTGGGACTCACCAGCCTAGAGATGCTTATGAAGCCAAAGGTGGAGATAGAAGTGCCCAGGGAGAGAGCTCCTGGAGTGAGGAGAAAATTGTACCAAGGAGGGACCCTCCAGGAACGCTGACATGTAAGGGACTGGCAGAAGAGGTTACCAGGAAAGCAACTGGCAGGAAGTCACCAGAGAGAGAGCAGGAAAACTAGAATGTGGCATTAGGGAAGCCACGGGGAAAGGACATTTTGAGGAGGAGGCTGCAAACAGCCATGTGTGCTGCAGCCAAGCAGTTCGGTGAAGGCTGGGACCTCACCAAGGAGAGCACTGGTGGGCCTGTCTCAAGAGCAGCTGTCTCAGCAGGGGTACTGGAGGCAAGGCAGGCCGCTGCGGGTGGGAGGGTGAGTGGAAGGGGGAAGTGGGGCCACATCCAGGCAACACTTTCAAGAAGTTCTCAGGAAGAGAGGCAAAAATGAGGGACTGAGGGGAGAGCTAAAGGAGGACACCTTGTCAAGGGTTTGTGTTTTTTCTTTTACGATGGGAGAGGACAAAGAGAAAGGGGATGATTGGGGCTGAGGTCCCTGAGGAAGAGGGAGGAGATGGGGTCCAGGGCCCAGCTGGCGTGAGAGAGGGGAAAGGATGGGTAAGCGTGTAGGTGCGGTGGCAGGAAGCTGAGGGAGGTTCCCAGCTGATGGCCTCTATTTTCTCTGTGAAGGAGGAGGCAGGTTGGCCCACTGCCTGTGTCCCAGGGTCAGAAGGATTGCCAAGCCCTTTTAGGGGCCTGTGCAGTGACAGCCCATGAATTTGCAGCGGCACCAATCTTTGGGAAACTACACCAGCAGCTCCCAACAGCCTGGCAGTAGGAATGGAAAAAATGAACAGTGGTAGTTAAGGTTTTGCATGGTAAGGGCAAGGGGGTAAGCAAATTGTCAGTCTAGGAGAGAGAGGGAAGGAAGTGAAAACAAGAAGGAGTTGCCAGACAGAAACTAGCAGGGTCAAACATTTATTCAGGGCCTACTATGGCACAGGCAATATGTAGGGGAACAGAAATAAAATGATAGGGCAATAGTTCCCAAACCTGGCTGTGCCTCAGAATCAAGCTGAATATAAATACAGACTCCCTGGCCTCATCCCTGAGGTCCATTAGGTCTAAGGGCAAGGGGGTCGACCGCATGTCACTCTTACATCCTCAGCTTTGGGAGGACTTGGACTAGGGGAAGGAGCAGATAAGTAGACAGACATGAGGAATATAAATGGTGTGATAAGTCCACGGCCTGGGTCTGCACAGGCTGCTGTGGAAGCCAAGAGGGCTTGGAGGTGGGAATGACAAAGAGATGACAAGGACATTTCCTAGAGAAGGTGAGCCTGTGCTTGAGCGTGACTGGTGCGTCGGCTAACAGGGGCAGCCGTCAAAGCAGCGTTCCCAGCACGGGGAGCAGCTCCACGCCGCCGAGGCAGGAACTGCAGGCCGTTTGGCGTGGCTGGAGCATGGAGTGTAAACCGGGGAGTGGTAAGAAGCCTCAGGAGAAGAAAGCAAGAACCAGATTGTTCTGAGCCCTGTTCACCATGCTCCACTTTCCATCCAGAGAGCATTTTTCTAAACAGCCAAGGACGCCTAAGACAGAGGCCAAGAATCCTGCCTTTCACAATAAATAACTTAGAAAGCAGACTCCTTCGCGCCCTGCAGGATTGGACCCTTAGGCAGGTACGACGCACTGAGTGTGATCTTTGTAGACCACTAGGTGGTGAACAGTATTTTTGCTCTGACTAGCAACAGCACTCACAGATCGTTGTTTATTTACTTTTAGGGAAAGGCATATGTCCTAAGCTCACAAAGAAGTACTGAAGGAGCCTTCCTTCTGGGCTCTGAGCCAAAAGCCAGGATAAGAGGCAGCACGAGTGATCAAATTTAAAATCTGTGGATATCTTGGAGAAATGTTTTTCCCTCAAATGGTTTCTCCCCCTTTTTCCCTGGGTCCTGGAAGCCTGAAGTAAACTCTCACGCCCTCTCCCTCCCTCTTTGTTCTCAGAAACGTCCAGGCATATATTTGAAGATAAATCACACAAACACGGACGTTTCATTTGTTTAGCAAACTAAAAGGTCATGTTTGGGGGAGCTGTTCAAGTCACACTCTCCCCACTTAACTTTCTGTAGTCTCCAAAATAGAGTCAATCTGGAATATTCTAGAAAGTCACAGCAGTTTAGCTCTCAAAATAAACACACGCCGACTGGAGAACAATCTAGGACTTGGCCATCCCAGACCAGTGTCATTCCCCAGATAGGCTTATTCTGTGATTGTGCTTCGATGCTCAAGGATAGAGAATGCTTTTTGAAAGCACTCCTGGCCAGCATGGTGGCTCACACCTGTAATCCTAGCACTTTGGGAGGCTGAGGTAGGAGGATGGCTTGAGTCCAGGAGTTCAAGACCAGGATAAACCATATAGTGAGACCCCATCTCTACAAAAAATTTAAAAATTAGCCAAGTGTGGTGATGCACACTTATAGTCCCAGCTACTCGGGAGGCTGAAGCAGGAGGATCGCCTGAGCCCAGGAGTTTGAGGTTGCAGTGAGCTATGATGACACCACTGCACTCTAGCCTATGCAACAGAGCAAGACCCTGTCTTCTAGAAAAAAAAAAAAATGCACTCCTGATAATGAAAAAGAAAATCAGCCTCTCCCAGCCAGCTTGACATTGCAGCCGGAGTACAAGACACTGTGGCCTCCAGAGACCTATGGACTTAGGAGCCAGAAAGAAAGCAGGATACCATTTCCATGCCATTTGTCAACACGAGAGGTGTTCATCCCAAGAGCTAGAAAAAAAGCTGGAGGAGGGGGATGAAGGATCAAGGAGGAAGGCAGCGCTTGCTGTCTGAAAGCCTGACACCACCTGTGGTTAAGCCTTATCCAGTACCCTGCCAGCCACCAAGTGTCCTCATTAGGCAAACAGGAAAACGAAGGCTTAGCCCCAGAGGTCTGCAGCTCATGACAGGGCACAATCTCCAACTGCAAAGAGGAATTTCTCGCCCAAGGACAGATAGACAATCTCCCATTCTGCGTTGTTGCAGTTGCTTTTTCTAGTCCTGCTGGCCCTATAGCCAAAACGAGCTTTCCATTAGAAAGAGTTAGGCTCCTGGAAGGTGCCAATTGAATGCTCTTAGATTTAGAAGCTGCTGAGGGGGAAGGTCAGGTCTTCAGTAACGGCAGGAGTGATCGCGAGTTGGAACTTGCATCTCTCATTTTGGCACACAGGGTCTCAGGGTGGGTACAAGTAGTACCCAGGCACCGGGAACCCCAAGAACATTCATTGCGGTTAACACATAGTGAGTGAGGAGTTATGTAGGGCATTGTGCCAAGCACTCCCCACACACAACGTTATTTACTCACAGAAAGGCCATGTGGGATGGGAGGAAGCCACCAAGGCATGGCAGGGACGGCAGAAAGAATCTTACAGCCTCGGAGCTGCAGGGTCCTTAGCCACCATATTAGTTTGCTAGGACTGCTATGGCAAAGTCCCACAGACTGGGTGGCTTAAACAACAGAAGCTTGTTGTCTCACAGTTCTGGAGGCTCAAAGTCCGAGATCAAGGTGTCAGCAAGGTTGGTTCCTTCTGAGCGCTGTGAGGGAAAAGATCCGTTTCGGGTCTCTCTCCCTGGAGTGTAGATGGCCATCTTCTCCCAATGGCCCTTTACATACTCTTCCCTCTGTGCATGTCTCTGTCCAAATTTCCCCTTTTTATAAGGACATCAGTCCTACTGGAATAGGGCCTACTCTACTGATCTCATTTAAACTTGATTACCTCTGTTAAGACCTATTCCCAACAAGGTCGCATTCTGAGATGCTGGGGTTAGAACTTCAACGTAGGAATTTGGAGGAGACACAATTCAACCCATAATAGCGATGTCTTACCCAATCCTCTCCTTTAAAAAATGAGGGTACTGAAGCCTCAAGTGGGAAAGTGACTTGCACAGGATCATACATCGAGTTGACAAAACTAAGCCTAGAACACAGGTCTTTTGGGGCCCTGAGCCTTCAGCGGACTTCCCAGGAGTAGCGGCATTGCCTGCTTTTGGAAGCCCCTACCCCAAGAAGGGAATCCTGAGCTTGGGCCAGTTTGGGAGGCACCCAGTTGAATCTCTTTACAGGCCTAGAGTGAGGACAACAAAAACTGTCTGACCAACCAATATCTGGAAAGAGGCTCTGAAATGCCAGAGTGGAAGGAGCCCTATTAATGGAGTTTAATATAGGCACTGGGTCTTCTTTTCAATGGCCAGGCCCCTCACGGAGGTAGCAGAAATGCCATCTGTCATGCAGAGTTCTGCTCCTTGCTGCCCCCAACAGTGCAGTTTGCTAGAATCCGGCTAGGACTGTGCTGGGGTTCTCTGGTCTCTCCCCCTTTTTCACTCTTTCTGGACCCACCTTTGCCTAGGGCTGACCAGAAGCTGGTAGGTCTCCATTTTGCAATCAGTTGTGAAAACTCGCTAAGAAGGCATTTTTGAAAGCCTCATGCAACTTGCAAGGGTAACATAGGTTTAAGAGCCTTGTGTAATCCCAGCCACTTGGGAGGCTGAGGTAGGCGGATCGCTTGAGCCCAGGAGTTCCAGGCCAGCCTGGGCAACACAGTGACAACACCCCATCTCTAAAAAACAAATAATAATAATAATAATAAAAAGAGCCTCGTGGTCTTCAAAAACAAGGAGACAAAAATTGAGATTGAATATACACCAAACCACAGACTGAGTTGATAGGCTGCAGGGAAGGAAGTGAAAAGTTCACCTTGTCCTTCCTCTCACAGAGGACTGCTGGTTTTGCAGAGGTTTGCTTTTTAAAGAAATTTTTCATTCAATAAAAATAGCTGGGTAGGACAACATATTATAGCATTCGTGGAAATAAAAACTAGGAACCACATCATAGGATGTTCTGCTCCAAACTTGGCACTGATACGCCAGGCAGCTCCAAGTTCCCTCTGATTTATGCAGCAGCAGTAGAGGCCCTCGCCTGATCCCAGGTGGGGTCTGGCCTTCAGGGAGGAAGGGAGGAGGTGGTACAGAGGCATCAGCTGTTTCCTTTGCGTCTGGGCCAAGACCCTGACCACGGCTAGAAACACAGCTTTGTCCCTGGTCTGCTTTCTGCACTGGAAAAAGTTTCCGCCACAAAGGGTCGATTCAGGAAACCAAGGTTAGAAGCAAACGGGTCTTATTTGAAAATGGTGAAACTGGGCAAGGCCTCGGGCTTCCTGCATTGATTGCTCTCCTGGGGCCTGGGACCAGCCCAGCGGGGTGGGGTGGGGCAGCAGTGCAGGTTACAGGATGTGAAAGTGGGGACTGAGGTTAGGAAAAAGAATAAAAGGCTGAGACCAGAACACACCCAGCAGAGGCCATGTGCAGTTCTCTTCTTCAGGGTTTCCTGTGGGTACACTGAGAACATAGTGTTCTGGCTGTGAACTTACACGGCTGAGCCGGCTCCACACTCAGCCCCTGGGTCCTAGTGCTGCCCTTCCCTACTCAGCCCTCGCTGCCTGCACCTGTGTGAAGCCACAGCGTAACCCTGGGAGGCCAGCTGCTTTGTGTCCTCCCTACTGGGTGAGGCCCCCAGCCACCAGAGTGTGATTTACCACTTAGATGCTGACCCAAAGCATCTTTGACGTGCTGGGTGCTGTCACACACAGCATTTCATGGCCCTCATAAATAACTTCAGGTGACAAAACTTGACATTCAAGAAAACTGAACAACCAACATCAGTATTTCTTAAAGGTCTCCTGTCACTTCAGGGTATCTGACTGTGAAGCATTATTTTGAACCCTTGAAATGAATGTGAGCCTTTGCCTTCAAAGCTTCTGTCCAGGTGAGTTTGAGAATAGGTAGCTCAGAGCTGCCCAGAGGAGCCTGAGTTAGAGCCCCGTCCTGCTCGGAGCCGGGAGAGTCTGCCCTCTGCATGAGCTCCCCCAAACTGCCCCTCTGCCACCATGAGCCCCTGTGCAGCAGCCACACCAGGCCCTGAACTGTTCTGTTAGGGTGCCTGAACTCAGAGGCTGGGTCCAGCCTAAGTAGCCAAGAATCAGTGAACCAGCAGAGAGGAAGAGGGGACTTGGGAAGGGATGGAGGCCGTGTGGTTAGAAGAGATTTTTGCAATTTTGAAACTGAGTTTTGGACTATCCATTCCTCTACTAGACTATAAGCCTCTCTTCCCAAGTCATCTTTGTATCCTGTCCAACCAAACCCTTTGCCTTGTGTGTGCAGGGTCCTTGATTGATAGTTGTTGAACAACCCAAATGAAAGACACTCGCTAGAAGGCCTTTCCTCCAGCTATGGCTTGTAATCACTCCACTGAGCACCTACTGTGTACTAAGCACTGACTGAGACCATGAACACACAATTGCCAAAAACAAAAATACAAACAAAGGAAAGACAGCCATGGTCTGTGCCCCTCCTAGAGATCTTTCCAGTGGAAAGACAGACATCCAATAAGTAGGACAATCCCAAGGGCTCATGATTATCTCAGGGAAAGTCCAGGATAACGTAGGTGAGCACAGAGCAGGGAGACCTAATGTTGAGGGCCCAGGAGCATCTCCTTGAGGAAGAGATCTTTAAACTGAGGTCCAAAGAGGAGGTAGAAGTTAGCCACATGAAGGAGGCTGGGAAAAGCGGTTCAGGCAGAACTAACAGTATTTGTGAAGACCTGGAATTTAGAGAATAGGTGGCTCGTTGAAAGAACTGAGAGAAGTCTCCTACATCTTCCGAACTCCAGACAACAGGAAGCTCTTCTAACTCTCATTCCAGGAAAGAACCCCCGGCATTGTTACTGCCAGTAAGAAAGGAATCTATTGCCTCTTTGTGGCCTTTCCCCAGACCCCAGCCCTCAGTCCTAGCAAACAGGAGGAATCCTAAAAGATGGCTGGGACGCATGCAGGCAGAAGACCATGGGGTGTGGCTGGGAGGGCAGGAACTGGTCCAGGCACCCGGACTCTGGACTAAGATACTGGGCAAGTCACTTCCCACCTCTCTCTGGACTTCAATATTCATGCTTTATGGATCCTCAGCAGTTAGCACAACACCTGACACGCAGACCTTTTTGAATTAATGAATGACTTCAGTTTCCATCTGTAAAAAGATTCTTTGCCGCGCTAACATTCTGGGTCTGAGACCCACAGTCATTCCTGCCCAGGATTCTTTGAGCAACAGAAGCACCACAAAAGGAACGAGCACAGTGCCCAGCATTTGTTTGTTGCATGAATGTTTGTTGAATGAATGAGTGAATGTTCTCCCTGAAGTCACTATAAAAGCTATGATAGATCCTGGCTTCTCTCAGCAGCTGCTCTGATCACCATCACTCCTAACCCTGTGCAATCATTGTCACCCACCCACTCCCCAGGGAGATGTCTGGTTCAGTGGTGAAAATGAACTCTGGCTCATGCCGTTAGCACTCCATCCTAGGGGAAGAAGATCTAAGATGACCGTGCAGAGTTGAGAGGTAGGAGGAAAGACAAAGGACTAAGATTTTCAGAGTCTGAACACATATCTCATGGAGCACTGTCTTATACTCCAAACCTGCCAGATATTCTACCCCAGCCCCGTAAACAACTAGAACTCACCAGGACTTGCCGTCAGAGCTCTGGGAATGAACAAGTGTTCCCAGAGCCACCATATTCCCTGTTTGCCCTGCGCCAGGCATCTATAGGAAGGGCAAGAGTTCCCAGCTGGGCACACCCTCAGATACATTTTCCCTCTCCTGTGGGTTTCCAGGCTAGCCACAGAAGCCTGATTCATCCACAACCGCACTGAAACATAGAATTAATTTCAGCTATACCCTGGGCGAGCTAGGCCATTATGGCAGCCAAACCAACACTTACAGTATTATTTCGATGGGAAAATGTGTTCTGAGCTCCAAGCAACCAAATTATAAGTGGGACACAGGCACGCCCAGGTTCAATTCCCAGTTTTAACACTTCCTAACCATTTGGTCACGGGCAAGGCACCATCCTCCCTGGCCTGTTTCTTGCTTTGTAAAAAAAAAATACCTCCTATAGAAGGTTCTGGTACAGACTAAACAGACACCAGGGAAAAGGCCTCAGCTGCTCATGCACACAGGGGCTTTTGCAGAGAGAGGCTGGAGACGAGACTCCAGGCACAATCCTTCCGAGGGCCCTTATCTGGCTCTGCGTAGGGGCAGCATCACTACTGGACTCTGAGCAAGTGTCTACGAGATAAATGAGCAGCCGTCTTAGAAATCACAGAGCATTCCTCTATCTTTGACCTTCTGCAGGCTTTCACTGGCTTATCTGAGCCAAGAACCTTCTCCTGCCCCCACCCAGCCGGCTCTCCCCCATCTCTCCAAGAACAGCATTGTTCTGGCTTCCTCTGCTCCGGCCTGGGAAGGGGCTTAGCCTCCGGAAGGGGCCAGAAACCCTGGCCTTTCACCCTGGACCTGCACGTTAGGCTGGCTTGCCAGCGGGCAGCCCACGACAGCAAGCAGGAGGAGGCGCGCTCTGGGCACGCCACCGCGGGTGGAAGGCAGACCTCCTCCCGCTGGGCTTTGGCTTTGGCCCCTCCTAGATCTGTTTGTTTCCCTGCTGCAGCAGGAACGGTCTGTACCCGGAGGATCGCGCTGACGGCCAAGGAATCCGTAGGGTCCTAAAGGTCGACCTTCTTCCTTTCCTTTCTCGTGTTCCCGTTCCCAAAATTCAGGGTTTCCTGGCCTTGGGCTTGTTGTCCCCTGCCTAGGGTCACTGGCACTATGGAGGTCAGTCACCTTGAATGAGCCCCCCCACTGCATGCCCCCCACTGCACTGTGCTTCCCATGTTCCTCCTCTCTAGGTGCCACCGTCTGCAGCCTTCTCCGTATTTCCAGGTCCTGTCAATCTGTCCACGTCCCTGTCTCTCTGTGGTACTGCTGCTGGGTCTCTGCTGCTGTAGTCCCATCCCCCCACTCTACCCATCACCCCCAATCCTGTGATAGCAGAAAATAAAAACAAAAAGATTCTTGTGAAAGTAACATGTGCTTATGGTGAAAATCCAACAGTTACTTGCTTAGTGCAGTGAAAAAGACAAAAAAGGAAAAACAAAAAGTAAATGAAAAAAATCCAACAGTGCAGAAAGTGTAAAATGAAGAAGCAAAAGCCTCTCCAGCCCTCGGAGATAACCTCTGCGAACGGCTTCTCCAGTATCCTTCTAGATGTTTTCTTGGCATGTTTAAGTATCTATATCTGCGGAAGAGTGTCCTCTTTTCTTTTTGTCCTCTAGAATGGGAATACAGTGTACAAATTGCTCTGCAACTTGTTCTTGTCACCTAACAGTATATCTTGAACATCTTTCCAAAATCCACCTCCCTCTTTTTATTTAAAATTTCATTCATCAGTCAACTTGAACCTCCCTCTTTTTAACACCCACATAATTTCCCATTATTTGGATGTACTGTAATTTATTTAACTGTTTTCCTACCAGGGACACTTAGGTGGTTTTCCGTTTTTGCAATCACTCCTAATTGGTTCTCTGCCTCAGGTCTCTAACCTCCAACCTGCCCTCCACACCAGTTAGATTCCACCCGCAATCCAATTTGTCCTTCCCAGCTTAAACATCTTCCTTGTGTTAGGGTCATTCACTAGATGTCTTATCATCCCCATACCTTAAGCTGCTCAAGGCAGGGTGTTGCCTTGGAGCTCTGCAAGGAGCTCTCTGCGGGCCTGTCGACTCAGCTGTTTTTGAGCCAGTCTCAGCAATGCCCTAGGGAAATGTCCTGAGGTTCTCAGGCCATATGGATAGTCAGTCTTTCTTTCTTTTCATACATAGTAAGTGGGAACTCTGTGGGCTGGGCTTTGTGCAGGGCTCTGGGAGATCCAGAATGAAACATACAACTGGCCTCCTGAAGCTGGCAGTTGAGTGGGAAAGTCTGCCATTGGACACCGCACGGATGCGTGCATTTCTGATGACAAAGGGAAGGAGTGCTTTGAAAGGAAACAACAGAGGGGATGGGGACATGTGGGGAAGGCCTCTGAAGAGGTAGCAAAGTGCAATGAAGAGACACTAGCAGACCATGGGATCAGGTTCCCATACTGGGCCGCTCTGGGCACTTCCCCTTTAGTCTCCTAAAATATACAAGAAGGGGAACCCCCCTTTCAGTTTTAGCTTTCTGTGACAATAATAAATGCTATCAGAGTTCAGAGGAAGCATCGTTCTCCACTGCCAGGGAGAGCTCGGGAGATTTTGCGCTGATTCCACGTTGACCTAGTGTCACGCGTGGGCTCTAGTTCCATTCAATTCTGGGTCAATTCTTGTTGAGCATATGCTATACGTATCTAACACAGGGACAGGAGTGTGTGTGGTTGTGTCGACGGGGAGCTGTGGAAACAGTGGTGCTGGTGGGTGTTCAGATTTAAAATACGTGACTGACCGGGTGCAGTGGTTCATACCTGTAATCCCAGCACTTTGGGAGGCTGAGGCAGAAGGATCGCTTGAGGCCAGGAGTTCAAGACCAGCCTGAGCAACACAGTGACACCTTGTCTCTACAAAAAAATAAAAAAATAAAATTAGCTGGGTCTTGTGGCACACACCTATAGTCTCAACTACTCAGGAAGCTGAGGCAAGAGGATGACTTGAACCAAGGAGTGAACTATGATCATGCCACTGCCCTCCAGCCTGGGAGACAGAGCAAGACCCTGTCTCAAATAAATAAATACATAAATAAAATAAAATACTTCTGAAGGAGTTTACAATCTGTTGGGGCATCCTACACAGGACTGGACCGTTTCAGTGTAAGCAATTGAGGGAAAAGAGAGCAACTCATCCACAGCTACACTGAACACTGGCTTCAAAGGCAAGCAGGCCTGGGGTGGACTCCCTGCCCTGCACTCCCCAGCAGGGGAACGTGGAGCTTGCCAGGTCTGTTCAAGGAAGGCTTCCTGAAGGCCCCTGAACTTGAGACAAGCTGGGAGTGTGAGCTGCAGCTATAAGGTGGAAAGGGAATTAGGGAAGAGTAATTGGTGCGAAGGTAGGAGCAAGTTGGAAGGGAAGCCACTTGAGACCACAGAAGCATGGCATCCCACAGGGTAAAGGGAACCTGGGCAAAGTCAATTATACCAACATTGAAAGAAAAATCCAAGTGAGAAAGAGGAGGTTAAGGAGTGCAGGCATCCCCCCATTCTTCTCTGGGGCCAAGGATTTTATGCCCCAGAGGGGGCACCCGATGAGAGAAGAGAGAAGTCTACTGCTCCCTCTGCCAGTCTCACTTCCAGGTCTATGTGTCTGTCTCTCTTTAGTGTGATTAAAAATACTGTAAATTATATGCTTATACTTGTTGATGTTCTCTTTATGATCCACCTTATGTGGCTGTATATATTACGCACATCTACATACATATTACTCTGCAAAGTTGTATACACAAAGCCATGCATACTGTACTTTATGGAAAATTTAAGAGTGTTTCAGAGATAATTAGAACCATATGTGATTTTCCCCTCCTGGGATGTGGGAGGGAGATGAATCTAGAGATAGGCAAGGGCCTGCCCTGGGGCTTTGCTAGGCGGAGGTGGGGAGCCAGGCTTGCTCCAAAGGCAATAGGGAGCTATTAAAAGGTTTAGAGAGGGAGGCCCTAGTGAGGCTGCATGAAGGTAAAATAAACAAAAAGTTCCAGACTCTCCTTGTTTCGGACTTAAGAAAACAGAGTTGCCTCTACAATATCAGAGGCAAATCCCAAACCAGTTCTGCCCACAACTCCTCTCCGTGCCTCACTTGCTCCATCTGTAAAGGAAAGCCATAGTGTGGGCCTGTGAGACCATGGAGACAACCTTGGCAAGCAACGAGGCCCAGAGGCTGAGGGGCTTTAGTGACTTTAGGCCTAGCAAACCCCAGAAACACTGTTGTCAAATCTGAATGTCACTCTCTGCCTCCAGGGCTCACCAGCCCTGGACTTGGTGCTTCGGGGTTGGGATCCTGTTCCATGGGAGCAGAGCTTGGGGAAGCTTCTGCAGGCCTACTGATGCCCTTCTTTCCAGGGCCAGACACTCCTAAAACTTCCCGCCGAGTGAAGTGACACATCTTATTGTGCAGCCTATAACAAATGCAGCAGCTGCAGTAAGTGCTAAAGAAAAGCTCCCATAATAACCATGTGTGATAATAAAAAGATAAAGAGGCAAATGGGTATGTAGGTCAGCTCAAAAATAGCCACCCACCCACTTGGCCTGGGTAGCCATTTGTGCCAGGTGGGTACAAAGGTTTTTCTTGCTTCCCCTCCCAAGCTGATATTCCCTACTCTTTTCAAGGTTGCCTTCAATAAAAGTCCCGCCTGCACTAGCTGGAGGTAGTCTGGGCAGCTCTGCACTACAGCCCTGCAGGGGCAAGCCCTGCTCCCCGCACCCCCTCCACCAAATAAATCCTGGGGTCAGAGGGCACAAAGCCCTGGCCTCTCTGACGTGGGGTTCTTGGGTCTAAGACGGAGTTGAGGGTGGTGACTCACAGACATTCTCCCCTCACCCCCCCCTCACGTCTTGTGTGCACCCAGGAAGCCTCCCCCACCCCGACAGAGACCGCTTTGTTAACACAACCCGGTCCGAGGAAAGTTACAGCTTCAGGGTGTGCGTGCCTCCTCGGCCTCTCCCTCATTCCCCCTCTCCCCTCTTGGGCCCCCACCAAAAAGGCACCGACCCAGCCGCCCCGCCCCTGACCAGCAGCCAGGGCCACCGAAGAGCTGAGCTCAGCATCCCTGCAGCTGGGCCGCCTTTCTCCGGGATGGTGGGAGGAGCCTCCTTCCTCCCGCGGCTGGGCGGGGCTAGGGCCAGCCCCGCCCCCATCCCACTCCCCCTCCATCCCCCTCCCGTCCCTCAGAGCACGTTCTCGGAGTCACGTCCCTGCTTCCCCCCAGTAGGGGGTCGGCGGAGACTGGACGCCCCCCTCCAGTCAGCTGCTCAGCATCTGTCACCTCGGCCGCTGAGATCCCTCGAGGGCGCACCTCGGCTCTGGGGGGAGGAGAGAGGGAGCAGAAGGTCTTCCCTTCCCCCACTCCTGCTGGCCCCAGACTGGCCACTGCAGACCACAGCAAAGTCAGTTAAGCTCTTGTGTGCACCAGTTCCCAGAGCAGAATCTAGAAGTTTTTGTGTTTGTCTTTTAAATACAAAAAGATTCATCAGTGGCTCCTGGGTGCCTATGCCAGAGTCTGTTCCTTTGTGGGTTACAAACAGGACAGCTAGGGTGGAGGAGGGCCCCTCTTTTCATATTATTTCCCAGATTGGCCTTCCAGGACCTAGGGGACACCAGAGCTTGTGGGGGAGCAGTTACTGGGAAGGAGGATGTGGTGACAGAATCACTGTCACTTCTGGGACTGAGAGTGTCTAGCTAAAGGGAAACCCCTTGTGTGTCTATCTGCCTTGCCATTTTGAGTCAGCACTGCTGCGCCTTGCTGAATTCTGCAGGGGGAGGAAGAACCTGATCAGATAAAACAAGGGCCAACCTAGAGAAAGTCCTTTGTGTCAACAACTCCATAGTGACTGCAGGGGTTCACTCCACCTGTTCCACACTCAACCGCCCCAGTAACAACCCCGCTTTCCAGCCTTTACTGTCCCCTTTGGCTTACAACTAAGAGTGTCAGTGGCTTGAGATCAAGGAAATGAGCCTTCCAGTAATGGCTCCAGCCTGCTGACTGGCTGTGTGACCTTAGGCAAGTCACTGCACCTATGTGAACCTCAGTTTTCTCATCTGTACAGTGACACTGATGAGCCCTGTCCTGCCTACACACTCTACACAAATATTACTTGTTATTTTTATTGGCAAAACTATGAAAATCTTAAAAGGATATGGAAGTGTTTTTAAAATCATGAAGAGCTCTACAAAGGTCAAAGATCTTTGTGAGGAGGTGGCAAAATTGCTAGGTGGGGCTGGTAGCTCCCATCACCTGCCAGCCAAGGAATTCCAGACAAAAGCCCAGGATGCAGAGATGCAGACCCTGGGTGGCTGCCTTTGCATAGACCCGAGTTTCCCAAGCCTTTGGCTTCTAAGGCCACTGGAGATAAAAATGAGTGAGGTTAGAGGCTTGGCAGAGGGGTGAGGAAGGGGATCCAAGCCAGGGAAAAGAAAGTTCCCAAGATTGAGTGAGGCCTAACTGCAGGGAAAGAGGCTTCCTGCCCTGCAGCTCAGGCCTTGCCCATAAAGTGGGGAGGTGGGAGCTGGAAAAAGCTCTCCCAGGGTCTGCTTGCCCCAACATTCAAAGATTTTAAAGTTCTTTCTGCTGACAGAAGAATCCTGACAGTGAAAGAGATGACTCTTCTCTCTGCTGAGCACCCTAATCTACCCCTACTCACCCTAGCCCCTTGGGATATTCAGAGGCTGCATAGGCCCTACTGGTCTCTTTTCCCCTCTGAAAACAAAAACAAAAATAAAAACCAAAACCATAATAAGTTCATCTGCTGCCCAGACAGGAAGTGGGCCTGGGTTCTGACTGCCCCCACTGTGGCAGCCCCTGGTCATCCTTGATATCCCCTGCCACACATTCCCTAGGTTGATAAACAAAGCCCACCGCAACCCTGCCTCCCCCTTTGATATATGATAATTGGAAACCCTCAAAAGTCAAAAGCACTCGGCAGTCGGTCACGGTGGCTCACGCCTGTAATCCTAGCACTCTGGGAGGCCGAGGCGGGTGGATCGCTGAAGGTCAGGAGTTCGAAACCAGCCTGAGCAAGAGCAAGACCCCGTCTCTACTAAAAATAGAAAGAAATTAACTGGACAACTAAAAATATATAGAAAAAATTAGCCGGGCATGGTGGTGCATGCCTGTAGTCCCAGCTACTTGGGAGGCTGAGGCAGAAGGATAGCTTGAGCCCAGGAGTTTGAGGTTGCTGTGAGCTAGGCTGATGCCACGGCACTCTAGCCTAGGCAACAGAGTGAGACTCTGTCTCCAAAAAAAAAAGTCAAAAGCACTGAAATGGCTGGAATACCTCTTTCTACCTTCTCTGGCCTCTATAGGCCAAGCCTGGGATTTTTGGAAAAGCAGTCCCATGTAACCTGTCACATATTTTCCTTTGCTGTGATCCCCATGGAGTTTGAAGAGGCTTTTGAGATTCTCTAGTTCTGGGTTTTCAAAACTGTGGTATGCAAAACCCAACACTACATGAAGCTACAGGATAAACACAATGTATCTTTCCTTTTATTAAAAGTATTTTTTTCTTTTTTTGGAGGGAGAAATTAAGTAATTTAACTAGTAAATAATTTAAAAGTTTGCTACTAAAGTTAATACAGATAAAATATATAATAGAATACAAAACTGCATTATTTGCAATAAAAATACTGGGCTTTAAAGACATGTTATGCTTCCTGAGGGCCGCTTCTGGGCCACAGCCCAGAACCCTACTCATCCTTAGTAGCCAAAAAGCCTGGAACTCAGGTCTGTTGCCTGCTGTTCCCTCACTCCACAGGACTAGGCTAGCTCTGGAAATCTGAAGCCATTTAGCCTAGGCTTCAGGTACTAATTAGAGAGGGGAGATGGCATAGCCCTCCCCCCACCTTAATTGTTTTCTTTCCTCCTAAGGGTTCAGAACCCAGGAGGGAGAGGGATGTTAGTTAGCTGGAAAAAAGCTGGAGCAGATGGGATGGGATTCCTTCCTGAGAGCCAGTGGAATGGGGTAGGGAGAAAAGAAACAGTGTCCTGGTGTCAGAAGGACAAAGTTCCAAGCCTGGCTGGCTCCCTAGGACCACTCTGGCTTGGCCGGAAGTGAGATGCAGGAGACGCATGGGCTGGTGCAGTCTGGTAGGCTAGCCTGGCTGTGCCTTGGCTGCTGCTAGGGTAAACAAAGGCCACTCAGAATCCTGAGGCCATCTTCCCACTTCTCAAGACCCCTGTCCCTTGGCATGGTGGTTTATCAAACCAGCCCTTTGTGGGGTTCTCACTGCCCTGCCCTGTCCCCAGAGGAAATGACTTCTTGTGAAAGCCAGGACCCCAGCAGAACTGGCTGGCTGTGAGCTGGCCATCATCACGTGTGAGCTCTGTCTCTGCAGCTGGAAGCCCTCACCTGCCCCTCACCCACCCAGGCCCTATCTGTCTTTCCAGGAGGTCAGCAGCCATCCCAACTAAAGACAGCAGAATCGCCTGGAGAACTTTTGTACAAAAAAAACACCCCACCCAGACCTACCCAATCAGAATGGGGGCTGGGAAGATGAGAATCTCTATTTTTTACAAGCTCCTCAGATGATCCTAATTATTAACAAGACTTGAAAGCCACCGCTGATGGAAGGATTACTGGACTCTCACTTTGGGCCTCAATGTCTTCATCTGTAGAATGGCACTATATTTGTTCCTCAGGGGGCTGTAGATAACATATTTTAAAAGATACTTTGAAAGGCTGCTCAATACATTGTATTTTTAGTATTTCCGTTTCAAAAAGCAGCTTCATTTGCAAAAAGGCTCCCTATTGAGTTTTTACTCTCACTTCAGTAGGACAATCCAAATCCTCCTTGAGGCCCTGGGTTTCAGTGTTTCACAACCCTCCCAGTAAGCCAGGTGCATTTATAATCTTGCTATTTTGACCAAGCTGTTTGTTGTTTTTCAAGTAAAAAAGCCACAGAAGTCCTGGGAACGCTTTTGCTGGCTTCTTCTCCACCTCCTATCACTCCACCCTCTCCCAGCCGCCCTGACCCACGCTGCCCCTGTCACTTCCACTACCCACAATGAGAAGTTTCCAAAGGGCTGCGGAGGCGCCCCAAGCAGAGCAGTGTAAGCAAGCTGGCTGGCCTTCAGGGGTTCCCATCCTGAATTCTGGGGTTCTCAGAATCACACCCCCACCCCAAGATCTGGTTTAACTTCCCAAACCCGACTGGGGCGGCTTGCCAGACCGAGGCCCTGGGAACCGGTGCACAGGACAGGAACCGCCTGAACAGGGAGGGGCAGGTGGCCGGGAGTGAGTGCTCATTGACTTTAAATTGCAGGCTTCCTCGGGTCCCACGGGAATAGAGCACAGCTCAGGAAGGGGCAGGGTTTCTATATGGTCTGGGCGCTGGCCACAGAGACCGAGACATGGGGCCCGCTCACCAACTCCAGAAGCCTGGGCCACCTGAAATGTGGCACTAGCCCACTCCTGCTCGGAGGTCAGCCAGCGTACCCACCAGGGTTGCCTGATGCAGATTCCATGTTGCACATTGTGTCTATATGATGAGTGCTCCCTGGAGAGCTCCTTCCCAGAAGACACATGGAAATGCGCAGACTCTAATGGAAATGGCACCTTCTGGAGTAATGCAAAAGGCAGCCCTACTCCCACCAAGGGAACATATATTTCAAAAGCATTTTGAGGGGAATGACTGCTTGATGGGTACAGGGTCTCCTTTAGGTTATAAAGATGTTTTGGAACTAGATAGAGGTGGTGGTTGCAGAACACTGAGAATGTACTAACTCCACTGAATTGTTCACTTTGAAATGGTTAATTTTATATATGAATTTAATCTCAATTTAAAAAAACGTTTAAGTTTTGAAGGGAAAGTAGTGACTGTTTTGAAAGCTTCCCTGTAACAAATCAGCCCTCTGCACTGGATCACCTTTCTCCCCAGCTTCCTAGGATCACGGACTATATTCCAGCCAGAAGAACTGAGTTGTCTCAAAAGCCCTGCTCCCAGACCCCAGCTGAGGAGGAGGAGAAATGGTCAAATCTGTCCAAGGTTCTTGGCAGCACTTGTCAGAATGAGGACAGAAAGGCTGTGCCAAGGTCCTCTGAAGGGCCAACCCATAGGCGGAGCCAGATCCTGGGAGTCCAGATGTAGGTCTGTGCCATTCTGGGAAAAGCCATGTTCTTGCCTCACGTAGCTATCCATTTACCCACTCATTCATTTGTTCATCCGAGGAGCATTCACTGAGCCTCTGCTGTATACCTGGCACAGTGCTGGCTGCTGGAAGTCAAGATGAGTTGAACACCACCCTCGAGCAGCTGTCTAGTGGGAAGACTATAAAGTGGAAACAATTATTAATAACAGAGATATGCACAGGGTGGAAGGATGCCCTGAGGAGGGCACCTAAGGGATGGAGGGATGGGGGTGCTGGGGAAGGCTTCATAGAGGAAAGGATGACTGAGTTGAGTCTCCAAGGCTGTTGGTGGGAGCATGTCTGGGCAAGCCCAACCTGCAGCCAGCCTGAGGGGAGTGGGAAAGGAAGGGGTGGACACCAAATGTAGGGTTTATAGGTTTTTTGAGGGCTGGAAGAGGTCTGGCTCAGAGCTGCCCCCTCCCTAGGAAGGCCCCATTGCAAAGGTGAGGAGTGGTGTTTGGTGCAGGGAGGGGTGTGTTAAGCTGGTTACAAAGTCTTTCCAGCTCCAGCCAGGTGGAAAGGATTCTACCCTCAAAGGATGGATCAATCCCTTTCATCCTGGCTTTCCAGAGGGGCTATGGGTTAAGAACCCCCTCTTCTAGGTCCAAGAGTTCTCCTGGCAGACAGTGATATAGGCCTCGTTCCCCTCTATTGCAGTGATAGGGAGTGTCACAAGGGAAGCAACTGAAGGCCCCCCAGGCCTCCATGCAGGAGGTTGTTTTCCTAGAACCCACTCCCTCCTACTCTAGGAAACACTTTCAGGGCTAGAACTGCCTTCCTTTTCACATCACTTTTTAAAAACAGGAGACAAAAACACTAATAGATTTCTTTTGCAAAGAAACAGAATTACCCAGTGCACATTAATGCAGCCCTTCCCATTTGGGAGACAGTGAATAAAAAAGATGCTTGGAACACTGCTGGGCACTGGGCTATGATGGTGTTTGTTGAATGAATGAATGATTCCTAAAAAACTGCCCTTTCTAAACTGGCTCTGGATTCTTTGCTTATGAATATCAACTTTAAAAAACAAACAAACTATTTTTCTTAGGTCAATGTTCCACATTTTCCTGAAATATTTTCTTTTTTCTGTTAAAAAAAAAGAGAGAGAAAAGAAGAAGAAAAAGAAAAACAAAGGTGTTCTGATCAGAAGCATCCTTGGTGAAAGAAAGTGAAAGAAAGAAAAGAAAGGAAGGAAGGAAGGAAACAAGCAAGCAAAACAAAGGGTGTCTTAGGTGTCCCCAGCCCAGCCTGGTGGAAGGAATGAATGATCCTCTGAGGGATTAATTCCCAAATCTTCTGTCCAGGACAACAGGAAGACACATGCATATAGACAGGTCACTCCCAACTCTTTTCTTTCCACCTCAGTTCAGAGTGATTTCAAGAGGATGTCATCTACTTCATCTGATGGCCTTGATCTGGTGTCATTAAGGCTCCAGCCAGTGTTCAGGCCTTAAAAGCTCCAGTGGCTATTCTGAGACCCCTTTTTTTAATACATAAATTTGTCCCCAGAAGTGGTTCTCTCACCTGTAAAGTGGGGCTGAGGTGCAGGGCCTGGATTTCAGGTCCTTTCTGATTCTAAGTTTTGGTTGCCCCAGGGCCTCTTGGTCAGCATTTTTTTTTAAATTAGGGTGGAGTAGGGGGCTGGGGAGAGCAGTGGCTCGCCTTCTGCAAGTGTCATTTGTCACGTGCAAGCCTGCCCTGAGGCAAGGCCGGCCAATCTAATCTGGTGAGGTTTGTGGCCACCCCAGGCCAAGCTGTCTGATGTAAGTTTGGTTCCCTCTTCCATCAGGATCCCTGTGTCCCAGATTGATAAACTTTTAAAGAAAGGAAGGCTAAGTCCATCCGAACCTCCTCCCACCCTCGGCAATCATATCAGCCTCAGAGCACTGCAGCCAGGCCAGATTTCCTGTGACCCCGCCTGAATGACGAAACAGGGGATCGCAATTGCACTCCTGGGCCTTTCCGGAGATCTCAGTCCTCGGTCCTGATGCAACTCTGTCTGGGTCTGTTACACAAAGCGCTGTGGCGGGAGGGGCGCTAGGACCCGGCGGACGCCCGGGCGGGGGAGGCTCAGCCAAGCTGCAGTCCGTCCTTAGGGCCGGCGGGCGGGTCAGTGTGTCGGTCTGATTGGGGTCCTTGTCCTCAGCCCCTGGACTGGGCACTAGGAACCCGGGCCCATCAACACTCCCCTAACCACCTTCCCCAAGCTCTCTCCTTGGAAGCAGTCGGGGTGGGGGTGGATAGGGCTTGGGGGCCAGGCTCCTATGGGGGCACGGATTTCCCCATGAGCCCGTCCCCTGGAGCTGTGGAGTAACGGACAGGCGGGGACTCGGGGAGGGGGGAGCACGGTGCCCGGAGCTGCCCAGTCCCTGGACCCCACCCCCATATCGCGACCCTTCGCAAGGCAGGATAGCGTGGGGCACGGGCGCGAGGGCTGGCCGGGCTAACGTCTGCTCCCCGCGCCGCCGTCCCACGGGTGTCCACCCATGTGCCCAATGCTGCCCGTGGCTCTTGGGCTCCAAGACGCGGGGGGCAACCGTTTTCCCTGCTTGCAGCCCCCTCGAGTTCCCCTGCCTATCCCCTCAGCGCGGGCACGGGCTATCCCCTCCCCCAGCAACACGACCCTATAATAAACAAGTCTTTCCTTGATCCTCCCCTGCCGCGAGCGCCCTCGGGGACCTTGGCAGCTGCAGCCGCCGCGGATCCTTTCCAGAAAGGGGGCGTGGCCGCAGCTCGGGGTTCGGCTGGGAGCGTTCTGGGGCTCAATGGGGGCGGGGCCAGGCCGCTGTCACCGGGCAGGAGAGAACGTTGCGAACGTGCGCCCGGAACCCATTGGTCGAGGCGGGCCACACTCCCGGGTCTGGATTGGGCCGTGGCGCGGAGGGGGCGTGGCCTCGCCACGCTAGTCCTTATAGGCTGCTCCGCGCTGGTGCTGGGGATCGCAGCAGGCTGAGGGGGAGGTGCGGGTGGGTAGGAGGGACAGGTCTGGGCAGCGCTCGGTGGTTGGCACCAGTTCGCACACCCATTGAAGCGGCAAGACGCACTTGTCCTAGCAGTTCTCGCTGACCGCGCTAGCTGGTGAGTGCCCCGGCTGTGTGTGCTGATCTGTGTGGGTCCCGGCGCTCGCAGTCGGGTCTAGCCCCCAGACTGACGCCCGGTCCGTGCCCCTCTTGTCTTACAGCGGCTTCTGCGCTCCCGCAGCCTGAGCTCATCAGCAAACGCCCTGGCGTCCGTCCTTACCATGCCGAGCCTTTGGGACCGCTTCTCGTCGTCCTCCTCCTCTTCGTCGTCCTTGTCCCGAACTCCCACCCCCGATCGGCCGCCGCGCTCAGCCTGGGGGTCGGCGGCCCGCGAGGAGGGGCTTGACCGCTGCGCGAGCCTGGAGAGCTCGGACTGCGAGTCCCTGGACAGCAGCAACAGTGGCTTCGGGCCGGAGGAAGGTGAGCGGTGGGCGGGTGCCGGACGCGACTCGAGGGGTCAGGAAGGTGTGGAAGCGCAGTGCCTGAAGGGGTCAAAGCCACCTTGGCTTCCTATCCCTTCAGGAGCCAGAATGCCTGGGGGCGCGCGGGGGGAGGTTTTGGAGCGCAGGGTACGAATAGGGGGCGGAAACTGAGGCACGGAGTGGGCAGGAGCGGTTTCTTAGTGAAACAGGACCTCCCCCGCCTGTGTGTCTCTTGTTGAAGCTGCTCTAATACTGTTTGCTCTCTCCTCCAGACTCGGCATACCTGGATGGGGTGTCGCTGCCCGACTTCGAGCTGCTCAGCGACCCCGAGGATGAGCGCCTGTGTGCCACCTTGATGCAGCTGCTGCAGGAGAGCCTGGCCCAGGCGCGGCTGGGCTCGCGGCGCCCCGCGCGCCTGCTGATGCCTGGCCAGCTGGTGAGCCAGGTGGGCAAGGAACTGCTGCGCCTGGCTTACAGCGAGCCGTGCGGCCTGCGGGGGGCGCTGCTGGACGTCTGCGTAGAGCAGGGCAAGAGCTGCCACAGCGTGGGCCAGCTGGCCCTCGACCACAGCCTGGTGCCCACCTTCCAGCTGACCCTCGTGCTGCGCCTGGACTCACGCCTCTGGCCCAAGATCCAGGGGCTGTTTAGCTCTGCCAACTCTCCCTTCCTCCCTGGCTTCAGCCAGTCCCTGACGCTGAGCACCGGCTTCCGAGTCATCAAGAAGAAGCTGTATAGCTCCGAGCAGCTGCTCATTGAGGAGTGTTGAACTTCAACCTGGGGGGCTCTACACTGCCCCCCATGGCAGAACAACTGAACTTTTGGGATGGAGATTAGCAGGCAGGAGCTGAGAGACAGATGCCTGTCGTTAGCAAACTGACAACAGCCACCTGAGGGGAGGAAGGTGGAGGTGGGAGAACATAGTGTTTCCTAGGAAGCTCGCTGGGCTGTGTGCAGGTGGCTCGGAGTTGGGGGCACATGCCCTACAGTACTGTAGCATGAAACAAAGGCTTAGGGGCCTACCAGGCTTCTGGCTGGATGTGTATGTAGCATGTATCTTATTCTTCTTATTGTTACTGACAGTTACAAGACAACAGTGGTGTGACAGAGCCAGGAGAGCAGCTGGGCTGCTCGGGCCTCTACTAGGGGTGTGTGCTCACGGTAGCAGCGGAGGGAGGGGGGAGGTCATGGAGGTGGTTTGTGTATCTCCTGGTCTGAGGGGACCAAGTATGTTTGTTGTTTGTTTGGTATCTTTTGTTATTCTGATCAGAGCTTCACTACTGACCTGTTCTAGGCAGCTATCTTACAGACGCATGAATGTAAGAGTAGGAAGGCGTGGGTGTTGGGATCAGTTGGGATCTTTGACACTTGAAGAAAAAAACCCACCTGGGAGCTGCGTTCAACCCATCCCCCCCCCATGTACTGCAGAGCTGAGCTGTGAGGGGAAGGGGCCAATGGGGGTGGGGCTGGAACCCCTCCCCCAGAGGAGTGCCATCTGGGTCTTCCATCTAGAACTGTTTACATGAAGATACTCACTGTTCATGAATACACTTGATGTTCAAGTATTAAGACCTATGCAATATTTTTTACTTTTCTAATAAACATGTTTGTTAAAACGGTTGAGTCTCTTATTGGTACCATGAAATGAAAAGTAGGGAGAGGGGGTGCTGGTCAAAGGCAGGTTTCATCAGGCTCTGGGGTCCACCTGTGTGTTCCTCTGTCGCTTTCCGGGACTGCCTGCCAGCCTGGTAACAGAGGTGTGTGGACTGTGTGCCGTCTGTGCCAAGGATCCTGGCTGTCTTGGCTCTGCTGGCTGAAGCTGCCAGGAGAACGTGCTGGAAAGCACCTGAAAGTGAGGGGTGAGTCAGACCTCCCACTGAGCCAGAATCTCGGTAGGGAGAGCTCACCTGGCTACCCAGGTTAGAAGGCCTAGGCACAAGAGCCTCCTGAGCCCAGGGTCCTTACCGGCACTGAAGGGACTGGAAGAGACCTTTTCTTTCTGTGAGAAAAGTCAACAGTTCTATTTGTTCTGCAGTCATGAAAATTACAAATTGTATCTCGGATATAAGAAGGCTAAGAGGAACCTAGGACTCAGAGAGGGGCATGAGCAGCCATAGGAGGGAAGTGTGGGCCAGGCAGGTGCAGAGCCCCCACACAATGTGGGCACGCACACCATATGTGCACATGCACAGGGAGGTGAGGGAAGGGAGTGGTAAGGGCTTAGAGAAAGGAGATTGCAGGCCTGTCTTCACAGGTGCCCTGGGTGACTTGGATGCCCTGGGTAACCGGGACTCATTCTGCTCTCTGGGCCCCAAGTTCCTTATCAGAGAAATTGTCAAATTGGGGTTGGGCCAGATGAAGGCCAAGGCCCTTCCCACTTCTCCCTCCCTGTGACTGGCCTTTGGAGAGTTATTATCTCCCTTGTTTTCTCTTCCTGGTCCCAGACAGACTTGTTTGCTCAAGACTACAACAGTGGTTCTTCCGAGTGTGTAGTCAGATCGATTGGGGCCCTAGTGGAGAGTCTGAGTGCAGGTGGGGCGGGGCCCCAGGAATCTGCATTTTCCGCAGGGAGCCTGACGCAGGATCCTGAACTTTGGGATACTTTAGAAGACCCACATCTCTTGGGTAGAACTAAGTGACTTGTTCCCCAAAATGAATGGACTTGAGTTAGAGTAGATTTGAAAATGGATGGTGATAACAATGAAGAAGGTGCCTAGAGCTAGTATTAGGAAAGCCCTCACACCCATTCTCTTAGCACATCCCCCTGATGGCCACCCTGCAAGGGCTGGGTGGGACAGAGGTTTGTAATGTTTTAGGGATTAGCAAAGAGAGGCTCAAGCCCTTGAGCGACCATCTCCTTGGACAAAGCTGATCTTGTCCACTCTCAGTCTCTCCGGTTTGGGGCTGGGAGGGAAGCAGACTTCACACTTGAGCGGCATCCGAGGGGCACTTCCCCAGGAACTGACATCTACACCAATGCTCCTGACTGTACTCAAAAGAGGAGTAGGGAAACAATCGTCTGTCTCCAGAGGAGTTTTGTTGGTATTTGGAGGCATGAGCTGGATGGATGGGTCAGCATTAACCCCTCTCGGAGCCATGGAGGCAGCTGAGCAGACTCAACTCCTTTTCTTAAATGGTCAGACTGAGGCCATGGTAAGGCTTGGCTTCCCTCTACTAAAGCCAGACTGGCTTTCCTTATTTTTGTGGGGCCTGAAAGTCCTCCCAAGCAGGACAGAGGGGCTCCTAAATGGGAGCCCTGTAGCTTGGGTTTTACAATAAGGGGAAGAGGCTTGCTGAGGCTCCAGCCAGTTCTGGGTCCTCTAGGTCCCCTAAGATATGGCAGGGAGTTTTGCCACAGGTATTGTGCTCCCTAAGAAAAGATGGGGCAGGCTCCCTTGCTGCTAAGGCTGAAAGCTAATAAAGCTTATAACTTACACATAGCATCCAACTTAGGTAAATGTTTTCACAAATCATACTATTTGGCCATAAAAGTTGTATTGATTACCTCCCTTTCTATAGGATTCCCTCTCTTATTCCTACTTCCTACCTCCTCAGGTTACTGCTCTAGAACCTGCAATAGTACCCTATTGCCATATTCCACTGTGTGTCTTTCAAGATCTTTGGTATTGGGCCCTATGCTCCAGGTTTACCTCCCTCCACTCACCTTATTTTGTTACCAGTCCTCCCACTCCTGCAGCCCCAGGCTCTGCTCTCTCTAGCACCCCCCTCCAGGGATGTGGCCCCTCTATGGAGTTTGCAGGCCCTGCCCTTCCTTTAAGGCCCAGAGCAAGTTCCAGCCTTTTTTTATGGCTCCCTTCTACCTCCCCTCCCCCCATCTTTCACAATTGCAGTGTCAAAACATAGCACACAATGATCTCATTGTATGCACTTGTTTTGCATCCCCCTCAGCTCTATGGGACACCCCTAAGTGCCCCTAGATTCTGGTATATAATGGTTCACTAAGTATTGGCTATCTGAGCCCTCAATCATCCCTCTCTCCCTGGGCTCAGAGAACACAAGATTCCCCCACCAGCCTCAATTTTCAGGCTAAGGAGAGAGGAGGGCAGGATAGAAACATTAGTTTTTTCATTATGTCTACTACCTAGCTTATTGGAATATTAAAGGCCATGGTCCTGGGCCAGGTGCAGTGGCTCATGCCTGTAATCCTAGCACTCTGGGAGGCCAAGGTGGGAGGATTGCTTGAGGTCAGGAATTCAAGACCAACCTGAGCAAGAGCAAGACCCTGTCTCTATTAAAAATAGAAAAAAATTAGCCGGGTGTGGTGGCACTTGCCTGTAGTCCCAGCTACTGGCGGGAGGCTGAGGCAGGAGGATCACTTGAGCCCAGGAGTTTGAGGTTGATGTGAGCTAGGCTGATGCCACAGCACTGTAGCCTGGGTGACAGAGTGAGACTCTTGTCTCAAAAAAAAAAAAAAGAAAAAAAGTCTATGGTCCTGGTAGGGAGGTAGTGTCCTTAATGGCTAAAGCCACATGCATTAGAGTTAGTGAAATCTGGGTTCAAATCCTGGCTGAGACATTTCTTAGCCAATGACCTGGAGCAAGTCACTCTACCTCTCTAAGCTTCAGTTTCCTCATCTGTAAAGTGGGGATAATAGTGGGAAAATGATATATAAGAAGACATAACTGGGGTCCACCACGGGCAGAGAAAGCCAGTGGCCAGGCAGGAGATGAGGGCCTGAGTGTGGCAGAGCTAGCTATAGAGCGAGCGCCCTTTCCTGGGGACCACCCTTTGACTCCCTTTCTCTCTGGTCTTGCTTTCCTCTAACATCTTTTCGAAAGTCACCATCTTGGCTGGTCCGATGGTAATGAGTTATCTCACTTGATTGTTCACAGTCAGTTACAGATTGAGCTCCTTGTTCTATTACTTTCCCTCCTTTTCACTTCTACACTTGACTAGTCTTAAACACTCAGGGGCCCAGCTGAGCAGTCTCCATCTTGATCCCCACCATGGGCAGCTTCCTGGAAACATCTGGGGCGGCAGATGCAGCCTGTGACACGTGGTGCTGGTGGCTCTGAAGGCAGTGGTTGTCACTTGATTACTGCATTCACTCATTCATTCATTCATTTAATCAATATACCATATAACTAAATGGGTCCATGGGGGCTATAAGAGAAAGTCAAATTAAGTAGAAACCCTTAATAAGCTGATATCAAAATGCTCTTGCTCTCTGTCTCTCTCTCTCCCTCCACACACACGCACACACTTGCACATAATCACACACACATTTATGAGCAAAACTGTGGGGTATAAGGAGAAGAGAAAATGGGCACATACTCAATTCTCCCCACCCCTGACTTCTCAGGGAAAATTTTTCTGTTTGTATAAATTTTGGGGCACATGTGCAATTTCGTTACATGCAAGGGTAGCGGTCAAGTCAGGGCTTTTAGGGTGTCCATCACCCAAATAACAGACATTGTACCCATTAACTAATTTCTCATCTTCTTCTCCCTCCTTTTACCCTCCCAGGAAAAATTATTTAACAATATAGAGAAGTATATACAATGAAACTAATTGAAGTGCATACTTAAAATTGATGAATTTTCTTGAATGTAAATTATACCTCAATAAACCTGAATTTAAAAAAAAAAAAGTATATATAAAATACATAGCCGGGCACAGTGATGCTCATCTGTAGTCCCTGCTACTCAGGAAGCTGAGGTGGGGGGAATCTCTTGAGCCCAGGAGTTCCAGGCCAGCCTGGGCAACACAGTGAGACTCTGTCTCTATCTGGGCACAGTGGCCATGCCTGTAGTCCCAGTGACTCCAGAGGCTGAAGCAGGAGGATTGCTGGAGCCCAGGAGTTTGAGGCTGTAGTGAGCTATGATGATACCATCTAGGACAACAGAGCAAGACCCCATCTCAAAAAAAACAAACAAATCATATATACACAAAAATGAACTGAAAGTGGATCACAGGCCTAAATGGAAGAGCTAAACTATAAAACTCTTAGAAGAAAATATAGGACCAAATCTTTGAGATCTTGGATTAGGCAGTGATTTCTTAAATAAGACACCTAAAATACAAGTGCTAAAGTAGAAAATTGACAAGTTGAACTTTATCAAAATTGAAAACATTTGTGCTTCAAAGGACATCATCAAGAAAGTGAAAAGACAACCCACAGACTGATATATCTGATATATACATATCGATATATCTGATACATATAGACTTATATATCTGATAAGCAATTTGCATCTAGAATATGAAGAACTCTTACAACTCAATTAAAAATGAGCAAAGGATCTGAATGGACATTTTTTCAAGGAAGATATACAAATGCCCAATTAGCCAATAAGCCATTCATGAAAAGATGTTCAACATTATTAGTCATTAGGGAAATGTAAATCAACACTACACTGAGATACCATGTCACACCACCAGAATGGATATAATCAAAGAGACAGATGATAAAAAGTGCTGGGGAGGTTGTGGAGAAATTGGAGCCCTCATATATTGCTGGAGGGAATATAAAATGATGCAGCCACTTTGGAAAACAGTCTGGTGGTTAGAGTTACCATATGACCCAGCAATTTCACTTCTAGGTATATACCCAAGAGAAATGAAGACATGTGTCCACATAAAAAACCTGGACAGGAATGTTCATAGCAGCCTTATTCATAATAGCCCCAAAATGGAAACAACCCAAATGCCCATCAACAATTAGATAAACAAATTTTGGTATGCCCATCCGTGGAATACTATTTGGCAATAGAAAGAAATGCAGTAGTGATACATGCTACAACATGGGTGAGCCTCGAAAACATTATGCTGGGGAAGCCCTCGGCCTTAAGCCTCAAGGGCATGCCTCATGCTGCTTGGTGTTACCTCAGGCTGGAGGCTCAGTCCTGGAAAAGTGGAGAAGGGCGGTGGGGTGTGAGGAGGCGCCCAGAGCAGAGCGCTGGGCAGTGGCTGCAGCGTGGGCGGTGCCCCGGGCTGACCCTCCGCAGGGCAGCCGCGCTGCTACCTCTTGCAGTTTTCTGGGTGTCTTTCTGGAGACCCAGGAAGCTTTCTGTAGTCTAACCTACTGTCCAAAACTAGAGGAGAGTCCCAGGCATGCGAAGTTTGTGGGAATAAAATACTTTACCGCCGCCAAAAATAACATTAATTACTAGGTAATGGGAATAAAAGTGATTCTTTAAAAAAATTATGCTAAATAACAGAAGCATGTCATAAAAAATGACATATTGTATGATTCCATTTATATGAAATGTCCAGAGTAGGCAAATCCAAATCCATAGAGACAGAAAGTAGGTTAGCGGTTGCCTAGGGTTGGGGAGTTGGAGGAAATAGGGGGTCACAGCTAATGGTTGACTACTCTTTGGGGTGATAAAAATGTTCTAAAATCAATTATGATGATGGTTGCAGAACAGTGAATAAACTAAAACCCATTAAATTATATACTTGCAATGAATGATATTTATGATATGTAAATTTATCAATAAAGTATTTTTTAAAAAGTACACATTTGTCAAAATTCATAAAATTGTACATCTAAAAAAGGGTATGTTTTACTACATGCAAATTATACCTCAATTTAAAAAAAAATTTAACACTCACAAAAAAGTATATAAAATGAGCTCTGGAAGTTTTAAAAAATAAATTATGGCTCCATAATTATAGTTCAATTTAGTGTAAAAATGGTAAATTTTCCACTAAGAAAAAGAAAGCAGAGGGAAGCCATGATCACTTTGGTTTAAATTTTATTTATTGTCTGTCTCCGACAATAAAATGTCAGTTTCTGTGTGCCTAGCACTGTGCCTGGTTCATAGAAAATGCTCCAAGAACATTTGTGGAAGGAGGGAAAAACAGGAAGGATCGTGGTGTCTCAAATCCACCATCTCCTGAAGATGCCCACTGGGGCCACTTTCAAGCACTTTTTATTATTATTATTATTGTGGTAAAATACACATAACATGAATTTTGCCATCCTAATCATATTTAAGCATACAGTTCAGTAGTGTTAAGTATATTCACGTTGTCATATGACCAATCTCCAGAACTCTCTTCTCCTTCCAAAACTGAAACTTTGTACCCATTAAACAACTCCCATTTCCCCTTCCTCTGACAACTACCACTCTACTTTTCTGTCTCTATGGATGTGACTTCTCTAGGTAATCCATACAAGTGGAAGCCTGCAGTCCTTATCTTTTTGTGACTGACTTATTTCACTTAGCACGTCCTTAAGGTGCATCCATGTTGTAGCATGTGACAGGATTTTCTTCCTTGTTAAGTCTGCACAGTCCTCTAGTGTGTGTACCTATCCCATTTGGCTTATCCACTCATCTGTTGTGGACGTTCGGGTTGCTTCTATCTTCTGGCTGTTGTGAGCAGTGCTGCTGTGAACATGGATGTGCAGTTACCTCATCAAGCCCCTGCTCTCACTTCTTTTAGGTTTAGACTCAGAAGTGGAATGGCTGGATCCTAAGGTCATTTGATTTATAATGTTTTGAGAAACTGCCATACTATTTTCCATAGCAGTTGCACCATTTTACACTCCCACCAACAGTGCACAATACTTCCAAGCACTTTTATGCCCCTCTGCAGCCCAGTCCAACCCCAGCCACCCTGATACCCAAGTCCTGCTGCATCCATTCCTACAGGTGGTAAGTGGTGGAGGGTCAGATGAGAGCTATGGATCTCCAGTATTCTAGGGTGTTCTAGGAAGCTGGAAGACAGGCTATCTGCCAGAGTGAGAACAGGTTCCTGGGAAAGGTAGGATGAGACTTCAGCCCTGAAGATGTGCATGCTCGCTTCCTTCTTTCACCTGGGCCTCCCCCAACACATTTCCGATGCCATGTGGGAGCCTCTCTGGGGAACATGCTGAGTGCTGGGGGACAGAGTGGTAGAGCCGATTTGGGCTGGAGCATCTTGGAGGACAGGAGAGCAGCCCCCTTTGCAATGGTCCCAAACCCATTCTGAACCTCCAAAAATTTTGTTAACTTTTGCTATCACTGATTGAGTGAATATTATATATGACAAATCCCCATAACTTCAGTAGCAATGTTAAGTGAATTTGTATTCACTTAACTGCATCTACATACATTTAAAAAGCAGCAGGACAAATATGGGCCAGACATGCTGTGGACATAGTCTATAGACAACGCAGGGGCAGGCCCCATTCGAACCTGCCACCCCTGGTGATAATTTCAGACCTTCAGTCAAGCCCCCCACCCCCAGGGCAGGTCAGCCCCTGGCAGTTTGAGAACTGCCCACTGCACCATGGTGCTATAAGGAAGGGGGGCTCAGGGCCGGAGAGGATAAATAGCCCAGATTTATGGAATGTTTTATGTCTTCAGCTCACATAACATGTCAC
Organism: Cheirogaleus medius; assembly: GCA_008086735.1. Classification (NCBI taxonomy): domain Eukaryota; kingdom Metazoa; phylum Chordata; class Mammalia; order Primates; family Cheirogaleidae; genus Cheirogaleus; species Cheirogaleus medius. The sequence goes on from VBSM01003143.1 coordinate 44,309,400, forward strand.
CAACCCTATGAAGTAGCTGCTACTACTATCATTACTCCCATTTTACGAATGGGGAAACCGAGAAACATGGGGCAATGGAAGGTGCTTGGAACTGGGAGTGCAGAGACCTGTGGTCTTGCGTGACTTTGCCACTGACACTTGTTTCTTCGCCACTGACACTTGTTTCTTCATCTTTGAACTGAGGGCAGGACTGGACGACATCTAAGAGTGATTCTTTGAGGCGGAGCTCAACTGCCGCTGCCCAGCCCCGCCCGTTCCCCCTCCCCCTCCCTGGGTTCAAGCCTGGGGTGCGGGTGGGGGTGGGGAGGGGAGGAAGAACAGAACGCCTTGCAGGTCACTGGGAAAATGCTTGACTGCTTTCTGGGGCCAGTCCAAGTCTGGAAGGAGAACGTTAAGAAGAAATTTCCACAGCCCTTCCCCCATTGGGGGATTTTCCACTCTGCCTGGGCAGACATGCCTCTCGGTTTCCCCAGAGCTGGGCTCTAGCCATCCATAGGTTTTATTGAAGGGCTCAGCTTCGAGCTAGGGGGAGGGGAAGACCTGGTTCTGCTTCTTGCCCAGGAAAGGGGCAAGTTTGTTGGGGAGGCACGACTGATCTAGAAAGAAGAAGCAGGGTGGGGGTGGGGCAGGGAGAGCCAGGATGACTGTGAGGTGGGGAACCTGTGGCCTCAAAGCCACATGTGGCCCTCCAGGTCCCCAAGTACGGAGTACGGCCCCTTGACTGAATCCAAACTTCACAGGACAAAGACCTTTAGTAAAAGGATTTGTTCTGGAAAATTTGGATTCAATCAAAAGGACTCACTCAAAGATCCAGAAGGCCACGTGTGGCCCCAAGGCCACAGGTTCCCCACCCCTATAAGGGCACTTGAGCTGGGGGTTCAAAGGAGCAGGAAGACTGGCGAAGAATAGATGAAAAGGGGAATAATGTGGACCAGCCTTACCAAGGTTGCCATGCACACAGGGACAGTGCAGTGGCCAGGAGAGAGTTGGATCGAAGAAATGGAAAATATGGTGAAGAAACTGCAGCATACGGAAGACAGACAGCCGTCGCACGGGCTGGCACTGTGGCCTCTGCACCAGCCAGTACCGCTGCCGGGAACACCCTTCCCTCCAAGCTTCCCTGTTGGCTCCTGGGTGATGAGGTTTAGCTCCCTGCCCCCTGCTCCACATGGCAGCCCTCCCTGGCCACCCCTGTGAAAGCAGCCACCCTCCAGCACATCTCCGCCTTGTATTTTCTCCATAGCCCTTATTGCCACCTGAAGTTAGTCTGTGTCTTTGTTTTGTGGCCACCTCCCTCCTAAAGGAGAGAACTCTCATGGGCTTGTTCTCCACCAAATCCCCAGGGCCTGGCAAATAGCCAGCTCAGTAAATATCGCTGAGATGGACTGAATTGCACTTTGAAGTGTCACGGCAAAAAGGAAGCCTATAATGATAACATTTTTTTTCTGAGCACCTACTATTGCCAGGCACCGTGCTAGTGCTTTACATGCATTTATTCCTCCGAGCAACTCTGTAAGAGAGGCGCTACCTGTGTGATAGGTGAGGACACTGAGGCCAAGAAAGGTTAAGTTGCTCAAGGACATACAGACCCAGGATTTGAATCCACGCACTTAACCTCTAGGCTAGCACTGCCCGATAGAAATAGAATATGAGCTCACGTCCATAATCCTAGCACTCTGGGAGGCCGAGGCGGGCAGATTGTTCAAGGTCAGGAGTTCAAAACCAGCCTGAGGAAGATCGAGACCCCGTCTCTACTAAAAATAGAAAGAAATTAATTGGACAACTAAAAATATATAGAAAAAATTAGCTGGGCATGGTGGCACATGCCTGTAGTCCCAACTACTCGGGAGGCTGAGGCAGAAGGATTGCTTGAGCCCAGGAGTTTGAGGTTGCTGTGAGCTAGGCTGATGCCACGGCACTCTAGCCTGGGCAACAGAGTGAGACTCTGTCTCAAAAAAAAAAAAAAAAAATAGAATATGAGCCATATAAGTAATTTAAAATTTTCCAGTAGCCACATTAAAATGTAAAATCTGGTGAAATTAATGTTAATAATATGTTTTATTTAATCTAATATATAAAAAACAGTATTTCAACATGAATCAATATAAACAGATGAAGGAGATATTTTACATTTTCTTTTAGTAAGTCTTTAAAATCTGGTTCATAGTTTATACTTATAGCACTTGCTACATTTTCATCAGAAAATGATCTGTATTTAGATTTCATAAAATTTGCAGTTGAAAAAGTAGATTAACATACCCAAGTTGTTCCAAACATACCTAAATGTTTTCTAATATCTGAATTGAGTATTATTATTTTTTTATACCTTCTCATTTCTTTCAAAAGTATTATTATTATTGTTGTTATTTTTTGAGACAGGGACTTACACTGTCACCCAGGCTGGAGTGCAGTGGCTCGATCATAGCTCACGGTAACGTCAAACTCCTGGGCTCAAACAATTCCCCTGCCTCAGCCTCCTGAGTAGCTGGGACTATAGGCATTCACCACCACTCCTTGCTGATTTTTAAAAATTTTTTGTACAGACGGCATCTCACTATATTGTCCAGCCTACTCTCAAACTCTGGGCCTCAAGTGATCCTTACACTTTGGCCTCCCAAAGTGCTGGGATTACAGGCATGAGTGACCAAGCCTGGCCTTCAGTATCACTTTTTATACTTAAATGTGCTTTAATTAAAATTAAAGTTTAAAATGTAGTTCCTCGGCTGCACTAGTCACATTTCCAGCGCTCCATAGCCACATGTGGCTAGAGGCCTCTGTATTGGCCCTCGCAGCTCTGGGCTGTGCAACTGCATCGGGCATGAAGGTTGGATGGTTGAGAGAGGGAGGCTGGAGCCTGAGAAGACCCGTGGGAGGAATCTGGAGCCTACTGGGGACCAGCTGTGGGAGGGAAGGGTGGGGAAACTGAGATAGGCATGCCTGGCCCCACCAGCCCTGACTGCCACCAAGCAGCACAGGTCAGGCCTGCTCACTCAAAAGGGGAGTGCCTCCTGCAGGCTTGTCTTGGGCCTGGAGACCCCTCCCACTAAGGAAGCGATGGCCCTCAGACCGTTGGGTAGAGTGAATGGTGGCCCCGCTCAGAGCTTGCATCCCCTTCAACACCACCAGAAAGGCATCCAGGGCGTGCATGAGGCTGGATCTGAGCAGGCTCAGCCTTGGCGGAAAGAGTGAGCTCGCTCTTCTCTCTCTGATCTGCGGGCAGCTGGAGTGGCTGGGTAAATGTGTGGCCTGGTTAGCAACTCTGAAGTCAGGTACACCTGGATTCCAATCCCAGCTCAGCCAATACCTTGCTGTGTGACCTTGGACAAGTCATGTGAGTCCTGCTTTCTTTGTCTGGAAAACGAAGACAAATAACGGAATATTGTAAGATTCTAGTGATGTTTATAGAGTGCCTAGCTCAATTAATCAAATGATCAATTAACAATCGCTACTCTTCCCAGGTAATTCTTCTTCCTGTTAAAAATAAGAAAGTAGACTGGAGAATGTTGATGATCATTGATTGAAAAGGAGATGGCAGAGGTGTGCTGTAGAGGGAGGGAGTTACCTCTGTGGCTGAGGGTTCCCTCCCAGGGCTTCCCCACATCCCCTGCATGACACAGACATGGCTAACCAGCTGGGGTGGGGAGGGGTCCTGCTGCTCCCACAGGCAGGCGCCTGAGCATGAGGTAAGAATGGCCAAGAGCCACCTTCTAGAAACAGGGAGTGTGACTCAAACTGAATCAGGAGTGGGTGAGGTCAGCCTGGGTCCCTGGAGTTACTCAGAGTGACACTGGTATATTATGCCTGGCAGGAGTGAGGGATGAACCAGGGTCCAGGAAAGCAGGTGGGGCTGGAAACCACCCAAGACAAGGCAACGGTTGGGTTTGAAACTCCAGGCAGGCAGAGCGTGGCCTGAAGAGCAGCAAGCAGGGACTGAAAGTGGGCTTGGCCAGGGTGTTTTTGAGGGTGGGGTCTCCAACTCCCCCTCTGAGTCAGCACGGCACTTGAGCCAGGAATACAGCGATCTGGGACGTCAGCCTTCCCCCTTCAACTCCACAGTACCAACCTTCGCTCTGCTGGGTCCTCCCATGGCAGGAGCTGAGACAGCCCCAGGCTGCCCACTGTCCTCTGCCTTGCCAAATCTTTTAACTCTTGTCACCTTGTCCTGCCAGCATTTCCTCCCTTGTCTGTCACTCCGTACTGGAATTGGTGCTCCTAGAGGCAGGACAAACCTATCTCACTCACTGCTGTGTCTCCTGAGCACAGCTCAGATTCTAGCATACGGTGAGTGCTTAGTAGATACTTGATAGGCTAACAGACTCAAGCCCTGGGTGCGTTCTCATTGCATTTCTAACATGTGTTAGGTGGCTGTGGGCCACCTATGAGCCTTGTTTCCACATCTGCAAAGTGGCAAACAATTGCCATGAAGAACCTGGAAGAACTAAGTCAGAAAACAGGGAGGATGAAGCATCCAGCCAGTCCTAGGAAGTTTCTGATGGATAATTCTTCGGATGCAGCTTGTGAGCAGGTCGACTTACAGAAGAGGAAACTGAGGCACAAGGAGGTCATGCTTAAAAATCTAGTGGGGCTGGGCGTGGTAGCTCATGCTTGTAATCCTAGCATTTTGGGAGGCTGAGGCAGGAGGTTTGCTTGAGGCCAGGAGTTCCAGACCAGCCTGAGTAAGAGTAAGACCTGTCTCTACTAAAAATAGAAAAATTAGCTGGGCGTTGTGGTTGGCGCCTGTAGTCTCAGCTACTTGGGAGACTGAGGCAAAAGGATTGCTTGAGCCCAAGAGTTGGAGGTTGCAGTGAGCTGTGCACTCCAACCAGAGCGACAGAGCTGAACTCTGTCTCAAAAAAAAAAAAAAAGACTGACATGGGATCAGCAAGGAAGGGGTGGGTTCACTTTCCAAATCTGTTTGCTCCCTGGGTGGGTAGCACGAGGCTGGCATCTGCAGCAGAAGTTGCAGAGGGAGTCAAGACGAGGGTTCTGGAGTCAGACTGCCAGGGCTCCAGGCCAGGCTGCTTCTCTTCTCACCCGAGAGAACTTGTGACCTCACTGTGGAAGACACAGGTCGAGTTAGCAGCTGGCACCCATTCCCCACCGCTTCTGTTCCTCTTTTGGAGAAACACTCCTCCCTCGTCCCTCCTTCAGCCCATGGGTTCAGGTGAGGCTGCAGGTGTGGGGCCTGTGACCAGACCTGCCAATCAGCACGAGATTCTTCCTGCCCTGCGCCTTTTACCTGTGTGATCACATGACCCCCAACTGTTAAAGAGTGAATCCTGGGACTTGTGTCACAATTCCCAGGAAGAGATCCTCTTTTCTTTTCTTTTTTTAGACAGAATCTCACTCTCTTGCCTAGGCTAGAGTGCTGTGGCATCAGCCTAGCTCATAGCAGCCTCAAGCTCCTGGGCTCAAGCCATCCTCCTGCCTCAGCCTCCCGAGTAGCTGG
>VBSM01003143.1:44314948-44362689 GCA_008086735.1 Cheirogaleus medius
CGATCCGCCCACCTCAGCCTCCCAGAGTGCTAGGATTACAGGCGTGAGCCATCGGGCCTGGCCCTTTATGACAGTCTTTATGACGTTTTTGAGTCTCCATATCAAGTCATGCCTGGATTTTTCAGTTTCCTGAGCCAGTATATTCCCTTCTTAGCATAAACCATTTTGAGTTAGGTTTTCTGTTAGTTGCATCTGAAAGAGTCTGAAATTCACATAGTGAACTTCCTTAACCTCTCTGAACTTCAGTTTTCTCAACTGCAAAATGGGGATGACAATGTAACAATATTTTTTAGGAGAAAGGAAGTGGTGTTCTAAAAGGGCTGGTCTGGGTCCTGCACTTAACCATATCGCCAGATAAATACTAGGCGCTTGAAAAACATCAGCTTTTAGGTGCTCCCTGAATGTTTATTAATGACTAGACAGCCAACTCCAGCCCTAGGAGGTGACCTGCAAGGTGGGAGGTACCCCTACAGGGGCCTGATCACCCTCCCTGACCCATCCAGGTGGTACCAAGAAAAGCTCTAGTGGGTGATGGGGATCAAATTCATTTTACAGGAGCGGAACATGAGTCTCAGTGACTAGGTCCAATCTAATGCCAAGTCCAGCCACTCTCCTGGGTCAGCCTCTCCCTTTGGGCACATCAGTGCTGTCCGGGTGGGGGGGGTGTGCCAAGGAGGTCACTCCTTGCCTCAACCTCAACTCCTCAACCAAGCTAAGTTATATGGGTCTGTTATTCTTAAATGGAGCTTTCAGAGGGAACCTTAACCGATTTTGAAAGGAAAAAAAGGAGTTACAAATACTTTCTCCCTCCTACTCATGAGGGGTGAGGGGCGGGCTTTATCTTCTTTAATCTGCTGTCTCAGGCCCAGGGAACTTTGCTGGGAAGGTTCAGTTTCCCCTTTTGGATCTCTAGTAGTCAGGATGCTGTCACCAGTTCACGGCAAAGAACTTCCCCCTCCTCCCCACCGCCCCAGAGCCTGACGCAGATTTGCAGATTTGCTAAAGGAAACCACCCGTCTCACAGCTTGCCACACCTTCCTTCCGGCAGGCCGGGTGCCAGGGGGTGGGGGTGGGGGTGGGAAAGGCACCCCCAATCCCTCCCCACAGCCCCAAGATAACCACCAACCCAGCCACATCATTCTCACGTCTGGGAATTGAGCTCACTTTGGGCTTTTCTCCTCCTTGAGCCTTAGTTTCCCCTTCTGTAAAATGGGGATAAGGACAGCAGCCACCTCTTGCAGGGTCGTTTTGAGGGAATCATGGAGAGAAAACTCCTAGGGTGTCCAGCACTGGGATCAGCACAAAGTAACAGGTGTTCGCCCCTCCTGCACCCCCCTGAGAGAGGAAGGCACGTGTGTGCAAGGTCACACTGCTGGCGAGTGCAGAGCTGGGATTCGAACCCCGTTCTATGCAACTCCACGCCCAGGCTCCTTCCACCTCCTGGAGCTCGGCAGTCTTTCGCTAGTGGGGTCCGCCCCACCCCCTTCCCTAGTATTTTTCTTCCTCCGCCTCCGCCTTGCGGGCCTCGGGAGCCTCCTGGCCGCAGCCCCTCGGAGCCAGCCCTCCCCGGCGGCCTGGGTTGCTGGGCAGAAAAACTGTCCCTCCCCGCTCCATCCTCCCAGCTCGGGTCTCCCCAGCCCCGCCCCAGGGCACTTCCCGCGAGATGCCGCCCCCGACCGCGGCCCCCGCTGACTCTCGGACACAGCTTCACCAGAACCAGAATGACCAGGAGAAAGGGGACGGTGTGCCCGCTGGTCTCCCTGCGGGACGGGGAGGGAGACAGGTCACCCCTAGTCACCCCTCAACTGGGCTCACCAGTCTGCTTTGGTTGGTCCTTTCTGGTGGCGGAGGCGGGATCTCGATCTCGGTGGCCAATGAAGAGGCTCGAGGGGGTGCTTTTTAGCTGCCATAGCAACAGGAGGCAGCATTTCCCTTCCACACGGGGCGGAGCCGGCTCTTCCGAGGACCCGCCACGTTGAGGTCGCTCTGTGGCTGCAGTTCTACCTTAGGATGGGGTGGGGGTAGGAAGTTGGGGAACAACTAGGACGCAAACCCTTGACAAATGCCAACAGGGTAGGTAGGTCCCAGCATGCCCGAGATTGATAAGATAAGGCTGCCCAGAAGAAGGACGCTATGAATAGGGTCTGTGGGAAGGGACAAAGAAACCCAGCTTACTGCGATGCAGATGCGGCGGACACAGCACTGCAGGCGCAGGGCACAGGGAAGGGCACACTTGGGTACGACTGAGTGGGGTAGGTGATTAGCAAGCAGATTAGGGTTTCCAAGCCAAGAGCTACCCCGGCCAGGGTGGGGACCAAGATGAGCGGCCACAGATGAATTGTGGGTCTCACACTGTCCTTAAGTCCTGGACAGGAAGAGAGAACCAAGGGTCACCAAGGCCATTTCCTTGCCTCAAGGTAGCTTGCACTCAGTCTTAGGTATAATCATGTCCGGTCTCGGGCATTCATTAACCTCATACTCTTCCCAGGGAAGAGGAAGGTGACCAGGTTCATTGTCCCCATTTAATAGATGAGGAAACTGATGCCTGCCTTGGTAAAATATTTCACCCTTGGGCCCTGGGACCTGGCATTGGGCCCAAGCAGGACTTTTAAAGCCTTTAATTCCCTGGTGTGGTGGCTTGTCCAGGGAAGCCCTGTGCCACAGTTCTAACACCGTCCACTCCTGCTGATGGTGCCAGGGGCAGCCGAACCCCATGTTTAACAAGGCAGGTGAGCTGGGGCCAAGAACCCTGACCCTACCTCTGATGACCCTGGGTGGTGGTGGATTGGGTTTCCCTCCTCAGTCACTCTGGGAGTGAGTCCAGTGTCACCCCACACTCTTGGCCTTAAAAGCCCACAGTCTAATGGGAGACAGACCTACGATGACCATATGGTGTGAGAAATGCTGCAGGGGCGACATGGACAAAACACAGTGGAGGCATAAAAGAAGGGGTGCCTAAGTCCACCCAGGGAAGTCAGAGAAGACCTGACAGAGGAGGCAGCCGCAACACAAGATGCAGAGGTGTTTGCTAGGCAGCCCAGCAAGGGAGGCCGCCCCAGGCATAGAGAGCAGAGGCCTAGAGGCCTCGCTGAGTGTGATACGTAGGGGAAGCAAGTCTAGGAGTCTGGACTGGGCCTTTGGGCAAGAGCCAGGCTGTGAAATGAATGCCTAGGACAGGGCTGTGTGCCCCACAACTGGGTGCTCTCAACCCCCTTCCGAACCAGCAGGCACCCAAATACACTTTAACTGGTAGATTTCTGGAACCCCAAGAACCACTTCTCAGAACCCCACTTTGAGAAGCACTGGATTAGGAGTCAATTACTGTCAAGTACAGTTACACACACCTCATGTGTGAATCTCACAAGCATAATGTTTGGAGAAAGAGGCACAGACCAAAGAATCATCTTTTTCTTTCTTTCTTTTTTCTTTCTTTCTCTCCTTCCTTCCTTCCTTCCTTCCTTCCTTCCTTCCTTCCTTCCTTCCTTCCTTCCTTCCTTCCTTTCTCTTTCTTTCTTTCTTTCTTTCTTCCTTCCTTCCTTCCTTCCTTCCTTCCTTCCTTCCTTCCTTCCTTTCTTTCTTTCTTTCTCTCTTTCTTTTCTTTTATTAGCAACAGGGTCTCCCTCTGTTGCTCATACTGGAGTGCAGTGGTCTGATCATAGCTCACAGCAACCTTGAGCCCCTGGGCTCAAGTGATCCTCCTGCCTCAGCCTCCTGGGTAGTGGGGCACCACCATGCCCAGCTAATTTGTACATGTTTTTGTAGAGATGGGGATCTTGCTATGTTGCCCAGGCTGGTCTTGAACTCCTGGCCTCAAGCGATCCTCCTGCCTAGGCCTCCCAAAGTGCTGGGATTACAGATGTGAGCTACTGTGCCCACCCTAAAGAGTCATTCTATATGACCCAGTTATATAAAATTCAAAATCAAGCAAAACTGATTCATGGTCAGGGTAGTGGTTACCTATGGGGGGGTTGCGGTGACAGGAAGGTTGCTGGTGGTGGGGGACAGGGGTGATAATGACTGTTTCTTGAACTGCATGTTGGTTTTGCAGGTGCATTCTTTGTGAAAATTGATCCAGCCGTATACTTAAGATTTGTGTATTTTTCTGTATGTAGCTTCTACTTCAATAAAAAAACAAACAAAAACAAGTTAACTGCTTCCCATAAACATCAGTGCAAATGTAGACACTAAAATTTTGTGTTCACATAATCGGCTATAAGCCAGGCATCCAGATGATGTAGAATATGTTTATACTGATTTTTTTCAGACTACTCCAAAATGAAAACACAAACGTTTTAAAGTCTTGTTAGAGAGCTCTCATATTTCAGAGAACCTGGCTACAGGTCCCCGGGTTTGAGGAACCCCAGCTCAAGAGAAAGCATTACAGTGCTCAGGCCTGGGGCTGGGGTACAGAGGGTCAGTGAGGGGCCTGGAGATTCTTCCTGAGGCACAAGCTCCAATGGAAGTGCCTGGTCCTGGGAGGATAAGGACCTAATGGGTAGAGGTGACCATTTCCCACAAGCCACTGAGCCTTAGACACGGCTCCATTGTATTTATAGCTAGGGTGGCTGTGAGAGGCCGGTCAGTGTGCCTGTGGGTCTCCCTGTGATCTCCTGAAGGCAGGGGCCTCTTTCACTCACGCCGTGTCCCCAGGGCCCCACAAGGGGCCTGGCACACAGAGGGTCTCAGGGGACCTTTTCTGCCAGGGCCTCTTTGCCCAGTTCCATATTGAGAGTGGAGGAGGGCATCTATTTGGGAAGCCAGGAGTTCCCCATCACTGGCTGAGTTCCCCAGCACAGGCTGACAAGTTACCAAAGGGCAACGTTGCGGGGACTGGCAGTGGGACATTCAAGGTGGGGTTAGGGTTGTCCACTTCCTCCTGGCATGGGAGCGTAGAATGTGGAGGGGGGCTCTGAGCCTTGGGGGCCAGGAATGTGAATAGGAAGCCCAGCCCTGCCTGCCTACCTACCTTGCTGGAGCTGGTAACAGCCCAGCTCTTGAGGAGACAGACTATTCAAGAACCCAGAGAGGGCTGCATCTGTGGGCAGGACGCCCCTGCTCAGCCACTCCACCCTGCCCTACTGTCTCCCCACTTCCTCTGGGGACTTTGCCTCTCATCTTTCTCCTGACTCAGTCTGTCTGGCCCACTCTTGGGATGCAGCCTCCTTTTCCCCCTCGCCAACTCAACTCAGCCAGTGTTTCAGCATTTCTCAAACCACCTTTAGGATTTCTGCTCTAGCCTTGCAGCTTCCTGGAGTATTGTGCACGCAATAATTTTTCTTTAAAATAATGCTAAGTGTATGTATATGTGTGTGTGTGTTTAGGAGAAAGGGTCTTACTCAGTCGGTAAGAGTCGGTGCTAGAGTCTCTAGCACTCAGTCGGTGCTAGAGTCGGTCTTACTCTAGCACCGTGCTAGAGTGCAATGGTGCAACCATAGCTCACTGCAACCTCAAACTTCTGGACTCATGTGATCCTCCTGCCTCAGCCTCCCAAGTAGCTAGGACTACAGGCATGCACCATCATCAAAATTTTATTTTTTGTAGAAACAGGTCTTGCTATGTTTCTCAGGCTGGTCTTGAACTCCTGAGCTCAAGCGATCCTTCCTGCCTCAGACTCCCAAAGTGCTGGGATTACAGGCATGAGCCACCAGCCTTGTTGTTGTTTTAACATAGCTTTATTCTAAGATATTGGTGAAATCCTGGATTTGGTGTGTTAGTTTTATTGTTTTCTAACACACATTCGATTTTAATTTAAAATACTTGGTCTTGTACCACTTAAAATTATCCTGCCTACCACCAGGTTGGAAACTGTCTTATACAATGGTTCATCCAGGATGGGTGGTTTTTATTTACTCATAATAATTATAGTTTCACATTAATGGTGAGTTTTATGCCTTTTCCACACTCATAATCTTGTTTGATCCTGTCAATCCCTGCGCTGCAGATCATTAGCCGCATTTACAGACCAAGAAACCAAAGCTAAAAGGGTAGTCGTGACTTTCTAGGGTCACACAGTGAGGTAGGACTTCGGTCCTAACTCAAGGCTCTGGTGGCTCCTGATTAGCATGAAGGCAGGGGAACAAGCAGCATTTCTCTGTATCCACTGTGACCCACAAGAGCCACAGGATGGAAACTCATGGCATCAGGAGTTTGGATTAGACATGAGGAAGGACTTCCTGGCAAGAAATGTTTAGACCTCAGAATGAGTGCCTGAGGAAGGGCGTGGGGTGCCCAGTTTCCGAAGGCCTCCAAACAAGATAAAGGCTTGCCCAGCTGAGATTGTTCCAGTGCTGCCTGGAGGCAGGAGAATGGACTGAATGACCTCTCGAGGCCTCCTCCAGCCCCAAACGTGAGTGCACCAAACATGAGTGCACCCTGCCATTACGGTGACCATCCTTGCCATGGCCCCAAAGCATCTATTAAGCAAGGAAAGGCATGTGAAGGATCCAACTTAAAGGAACTGGGAAAAGTGTTGGTTGGCCCTTTGCCCTGGGAGGGCGTGGTTGGCCACAGCCACAGATCATTCGGCTGGGGAGTGGGGAGCAGAGCAGTTCAGGGCCTGAGCGCATTCTCTCACCTGCTTCCCTTCCTTCTGCTCTGGCAGCTCGCACCCCAGCTCTCCCAGGCTGGGGTTCCAAGACCTGCCTCCCCTCACAATCACTGGGGGCTGCTCAGCCAACTGGGCCAGGGAATCTGCATTTCTTCAACACCCTCCAGGGGATTCTTTTCAAAATGTCCTGAACTAACAAAGTCAATACATGCTGACTTAAGTTGTTGCCTCTCTGGGGGCTGAATTGTATTTTTTTAATTTTGAATGTCAAAATGTTTATTTCTCAAAACAGAAAAATCATTATCTTCCTTTCTTACTCTACAAATAATATACTCCTAGTTTTTTTTTTTTTTTCTTTTCTTTTCTTTTTTTAATTGAGACAGGGTCACTCTTTTGCCCAGGCTAGGGTGTAGTGGCGTGATCATAGCTCACAGCAATCTCACACTACTGGGCTCAAGCGATCCTCCTGCCTCAGCCTCCCAAGTGGCTGGGACTACAGGTGTGCTCCACCACGCCCAGCTAATTTTTTCTGTTTGTAGTTGCCCGGCTAATATTTTCTATTTTTAGTGGAGACAGGGATCTTGCTCTAGCTCAGGTTGGTCTTGAGCTCCTGACCTCAAGCGATCCTCCTGCCTTGGCCTCCCAGAGTGCTAAGATTACAGGCGTGAGCCACCTTGCCCTATCCCAAAATTCTAGAAAAACAGGGTTGCTTTAGAGCACATCCTTCCCCAGAAATTGCTTTTGGTAAAATATACATAGCATAAAATGTATCATTTTAACCATTTTGAAGTGTGTATGATTTCTATTTTTATAAAGGCCTCCTGAAAACAGGGCTAATAGTGCAACTTCAGACACCTCGATGGGCCGGTGGGGAAGATGTTTCTGGGTAAGGGCCTTTCTGACATTGCTCAGGTGGAAACACAGAGGCAGCTACTGCGTGAGCTGTCAAGCTCGTCCTGTTAAAATATTAAGATCAAGGGTGACTCCTTTTGGGTGTATGAAGGAAAGCGAGTCTGTCTCCTGACAGGACCTCATGAGGAAAAGCAAGGGGCCTCGCTTTGCTTTGCTGAACTTCTCCAAGAGAGCAGCGTGTTAGCCGAGGAAGGAGAGAGCGCAGCGCCCAGCCCTCCCTGGGGATGTGCCTGTGGTTATCCGGGTGGGAGCCTCGGTCTAGGGTGTTTCTCGGGCCCTGGACTTTGGGGTGAGCAGGAGCCGCAAACTCTGGTGGACAAGGAGGGCCAGGACGCAGCAGCGAGCTAGGAACTGATAACCAACCCTGGGGAGTAACAGGCCCTCGGCAGGAAGGCGGGAGCCGCAGCCAGCAGAGCAGGGAAGGGCAACGCTAGCCTCCCGCATCAGCCCGGCTCACACAGGGCTTCCTTCCTCCACCCCGTGGAGGACAGAAGGGCAAAGAGGGCCTCCAGGTCCCAAACAAGGATTTCAGAGGGTGGTCAGGAGACCTTCAGTCCTGAAACCACAAGCATGGACTTAGCAAATCCATGCTAGGCTTCAAAAGGACCTTGAACTCAAGGAGCATAAACTAACTGGGCAGGGCCATCCCCTTGCTCCTGCGTGTTAACTGTCCTCTCTTTTCCGAACCAGGAATGATCACTGTCCTTGTTGATATCCTACCACACTTATGTAACCCTCACCCAACCCTTATCACATGCTGATTTGCACTTTTGCCCTCCGTGCGTGCCAGCTAAGCCACAAAGTCTTCAGGGGTCTCCGTACCTCCCACTGTGCCCAGTCCAGTGCCCTGCACAGAGCGGACGTTTAGGCAGTGTCCACACAGTGAGGCTTGTGTGAGGAGTCCTGACAGCAAGATTTGTTGGTGTTCTGAAGGACACAGTTTCGAGGCCCTTCTATGGTAGCTTGAAGGGCTTCCAGGAGGAGGTGAGCTGTGTCTGTAGGTTCCTGGAGGTAGCACAGAGTTCAGCTAATGGCGAGGATGCAGCATTCTGAAGGTGGGACCTGCTGGGGGGATGATGGGGTGGGGGCTGAGCTCCAGGAGATCTCACGTGGGTAACCCCGCGATTCACATGCCCTGGCAGGCTTGCACCTGTGTCTGCCAGGAGGCAGCGCGAGACGCAGGGGCTCCGATTTCAGTCATGAGCCTCAATGGGGCTCGGGTGCCATCTTTTCCAAGAAGTTGACTTTTGAGGAATCTGCCTGCCCGTGGGAATCATGATGTGTTTGTGCCGGCTTCAGCTGTTGATTAAACCCCGTCCGTGCAACTAGCATCCCAGGAAGAACACTCTCTTCCTCACGACGTGTCCTCACTCCTGTTTTCATGTTTACGAGCATCAGGTGGTTTGCAGAGGGATCCACACCCAGACGTGTGTACCCAGTGAGGTCAGCTGAGAAAACAACACCGCCACCACTCTGCTGCCCCTCATTCTTCGAGCTGCAGGCTGGGGCCACTGTCACCCCTGGGCACGCCCCTCCCTTCCACCTTTGTCACCCCTGGGCACGCCCTTCCCCCACCCTCACCCGCCCCCTGGCTCCTCCCTCTCCCTTCTGTCCCTGCTCCAGCCTCTCCCTTGCCCAAACTCTTGTTTACCAACACAGACCAGAACATTCTGCCTCCAGCAGAAACACACATGGTGATGATGCTGCTACACCCTGCCGTCAACACACTCCCACTCGCTGTTTGCCGCTGTCAAAGCTGTGCTCACACACACGTTCTCACTCACTCCTGCCAACACAGCTGCTCCCCGCTGCCTGGATTCGGGCCCTCCACCTCACAGGACGTGGGTTTTTCTCCATGCACGTGTGTGCTCATGGTGGAGGCACATACTTGTGGACCAGGCCAGCACATGCTCTTTCCTCTGACCTGGGGTGGCGATCTGTCACTTACTACTGTGTGACCTTGGGCAGTTGACTTGCCCTCTCTGGGCATCAGATGCCCCGTCCATAGAATAAGGATAGTGATGACCTCTGTAAGGTAATTATATATATCCTCTGTAAGGGCTTTATAGCCTCTCTAGGGTTTTGCCCACAGGGCCTGAGTGTTAGGAGAGAGCAGCACCCAGCAAGTGCTCAGGCAGCGGGAGCCGTCGGTGGCGGTGACAGGCATTGTAGCCTCTCTGGAATCCGGCCCTTGGTTTCCCGTTCCCAGGCCAGCTGTCAGCCTCACCTCATGTTCACACCCTCCCGGCTGTGTGACCTTGATCCGGGTGTGTCACCTGTCTGCTTCTCATGTCTCATGGGTGATATGGGTATAGCGACTGCCTGGCCGTGCCCACGAGCCTGCAGTGGGGACACAGAGGAGAGGGTACCATAGTGTTGGAGATTCTATCAGTCCTGGCCCCAGCGCAGGGAGTGGTGGAAGAAAGACATCTGAATGGGCAATAGCCCAGCCTGGGCATTCTTAGCCTCTTCCCAGCTTCCCTTGTCTTCTTGGCCAATCCTCTAGCTGGGGTCAGTGTTTCCTGTTTGGCCCATTGTGGGGCTGCCACCTGCCCAAGAGGCCACACTGCCCATCTCTGTGGCTCCTGAAGGCCTCACCCAAGCCATCCATGGCCCTTCCCAGCAGGACCCCTCTAAGCCCCTCCGTCCTGGTTTCCACTGTGCGGTGGTGGTGGCCCCTCTGGCTCTCTCCACCCGCAGAGGACAGTCCCCCTCCCCCTGCTGTGTGCGCCCATCCTCCCCCTGCCCATCAGTAGCCCCTTTCTGTCTTGTCTCCCCAACCCTGTCTTTCCTTCTTGGCCAGCATGGCTGCCCTAGCCTTTTATATTCTGGGAAACAGAGAGGTGGATGCATAAGGGAAAGAGAACAAATGTGATTTGAGGATCAAGAAAAATCTGGGCTGAGCAGAAGAGTGTGGCGCTGTCACTGAGGAACAGGCGCTGGAGCGGGCTGAGCACCATGTCAGGCCGTTCTGGTGAGCTGGGTGTCCCCCAACACTGCACCGACTTACTTCCTGCCCCTTGATGGAAATACGTGAAACTGTTGGCCGGCTGATCCTGGCCTGGTCCGTGCTGAGAGGTTGTGGCTTCTCCCTGTTCCTGCATGGAACAGGAATCTGGAGTTTGAATCTGGAGTTCTTGGACTCTACAGAGTCCTTCTCTGGAACTTGGGGGCAGGTGACAGCAGGACTGGCCATGCAACATGTGCAGTGGGGCTCTAGGGAGTTGGCCGATTGGGCACAAACACAAACTGTTTCAGTCTATCAATACTTTGTTTGCCAGGCACAGGGGCTCACACCTGTAATTCTAGCACTTTGGAAGGATGAGGTGGGAGGATTGCTTGAGCTCAGGAGTTCAAGACCAGCCTGAGCAACATAGCAATACCCCATATCTACAAAAAATGCAAAAACTGAGCTGGGTGTGGTGGTGTGCACCTGTAGTACCAGCTACTCGGGAAGCTGAGCCAGGAAGATGGCTTGAGCCCTGGAGTTTGAGGTTGCTGTGAGCTATGATGATGCCACTGCACTCTAGCCCAGGCAACAGAGTGAGGCCTTATCTCAAAAACAAAACAAAACAAAACAAAAAAACCCTTTATGCTTTTTATTTTCTCCTAGGCCAGGGTGACCAAAAGATCTGATCTACAAGGCAGTTTAGCACAGTGGTTAAGACCTGCATTCAAATCCCAGGGCTGCCAAAAGTGAGCAAGCCAGTTAATCTCTTTGTCAATTTCCCCATCCATCTGTAAAATGGGACTAACAATACCTCCCTGATAAGGTCATTGTGATTATTAAAAGAGATAATCTATGTAAAGCCCTTAGCATGGTCCTGGAACATAATATTTGCTAAATCGTGAGCTATTATTGCTCTTACAATGTCTCCACGCATGGGCAATGACAGCATCAGAGCAGGAAGTCATCTGCCCCGTCTCAGTGCACACGTGATGAAACAGCTCACTCAGCTAAGCAGAAACAGATCTGGAACCAGGTCTTCCAACCTTCCCATGGTTTTGGGGTTTGATCCAAGGAAAAATAAAAAAAAAATGGTGGCAAAACAATGTGAATGCACTTAATGTCATGGAACTGTATACCTTAAAAATGGTTAAAATAGTACATTTTATGTTATGTGTATTTTACCACTATATTAATGTGCTAGGGTTGTCCTAGTAAATTATTGTAACTGGGTGGCTTAAACAACAGAAATTTACAGTCTCAGTTCTGTAGGCTAAAAGTCCAAGATTAAGGTGTCCATAGGATTGGTTCCTTGCAAGGGCCGTGAAGGAGAATCTGTTCCATATCTTTAACCTAGCCCTGGCGGTTTGCTGGCGATCTTCGGCATTACTTAGCTTGTAGAAGCATCACCCTGATCTCTGCCTTTATTTTCAAGTGGTCTTCTTCCTGTGTGTGTCTCTCTGTGTGTCCAAATGTCCCCTTTTTATAGGACACCAGTCATATTGGGTTAGGGTCCACCTATTGACTTCATCTTAATTAGTTACATTCGCAATGATCTTGTTCCAAATACAGTCACTTTCGGAGCTCCTGGGGATTAGGACTTCAGCATATGTGTTTTGGGGGGACAGAATTCAATTTATAGCAACCATAATAAAAAAAATTGTGGCTACCATGTACTCACTATCAGATCATAGATGGGGAAAAACACACTTTGTGAAGTTTCTTTTCCTTCATTTCCTTTCTCTGCCAAGCTCTTTCCAGTGCTCAAGTGTGTGCTTGGTGTGGCGTGCCTCTGAAATTCCTTTTATTCTAAGACAATGGCCTTTGGAGGAGTCCCTGCAGGAAGACCTGTTAAGACTGGCCTGGGACCTCCCTGCCTGAGTTGTCAAACAGAGCAGGAAGCGAAGAGAGGTTCACCTTGACCTTGGATTTAGTCTGGGGTGGAGACTTCCAGACTAAGAACTGCCCCTCCAAAGCTGGCCAAGTTCCAATCTGGTGTGGCTGTCGCTGCTGCCATTGTCACGGGCTCTTTCTGGGGAGTTCCAGATGCTGCCACCTTGTAGAGGATTGTCCTGTCCTCCAGAAAGCCTGCTCCAAATCAGCACTGAGGGAAGAAAGAGGAAATCTCTGCAGTGTACTTCCCTGAGTTTTGGGGGAATGGTCCTCTTTCCTTCCCTTCTCTGCAAAACGAGGGCTCAGGATTAAGCATTAAGTTTTTAAAACTGCTTCATAAGTAGAACAGTATTAACTAGTAAAACTGTACAGATAAAAGGGGGAGCCAACAAGGATGGAGGGCATGGGAGGAGTGTGTGGCCGGTGATCCGAAGCCGCCTTCCTCCTCCAGCCCCCAGGCTTGCTCCAGCTTGGCTGCATATTCCAGCCAATGTATTTCTGCTTGGGATGGGAGCCAGGGGTCAGATAAAGTTCCAACTTATTTTGCAGTAGGCTTGACACTTTGCCCAGTGCTCTGGGCCTGTGACAGTGCCAGGATAGTGTGTTGGGAAAGCCAGTCCAGAAGCAGCTGGTTTAAATGGGTTTGAGGGAGCAGGGTGTTGACTAACCAGGCAGCTCAGCAACACACGATTCTGTAATACCATCAAACCAACATGGCTGCTTGGGCCACGGAAGGCCAGCACTCCATTCCCAGGAAGCCACCAGCAGCCACCATACTAATTCCAGCATTTCAGAAACCAAGATCTGTACCCACATTTTATTATCTTTAGAAAAACAAGTAAGCACTTAACACAGCCAAGCACTTTACATGCATTATCCAATTTAATCTTCAAAACAGCTTGCTGAGGTAGGTACTGTTATTATCCTAGCCATATATAGAGATAGTAGCTAACACTACAGAGAGTAGATGCAGTTACCATGTTTTAGGACCTCTTCTAGACACTTTCCATGCATTAACTAAGTTACTGGGACAACTGAGGCACAGAGGGGCAAAGCCAGTTGTCCAGAGTCACACGCCTGGCGGGTGTGGACCTGACACCACTGGAAACCGGGTGACTCTAGAATGGAGGGTCCATCCCTGCACCATCTCATGATTCTCCAGAGAGAAAAGCAGGTTCCAAGACAGGCGGGGAAGAGAGATCAGGGCGAGATGAGTTACTCAAAGTGAGGGCAAATGTTTGCACTCTCCTCTGCTTCCCGACAGGCGTAAAGAGTGGCGCCCAGGGGAACAGAGCTCAGACATCTGACCCTGAGCCCTCTGCCGCTTTTCCTTCCTGTCCGCTGGCCTAGTTGGTCTGCACTGTGTTATTCTGGGTCTCGTGGGAGCTGCTGTGGGACAGACAGTGGGCAAGTGGGCAAGAGGCCTTTTGCTCACACCAAGTTGCATCCGACCCTTCTCGACTCCTAGACACCCTGCCCTGTGTGCTTCCCATAGCTGAGGCTGTGTCCTGAATCCGGAAGTGAGCCGGCTGGGCCCAGCCTTGCACCAGGCCAGGCTTCCTGTCACATTTAAGCTCTGCTGATAGCCCAAGGCCACCTGCAGCAATGTCACCTGGTAGGTGGAGATGATAGGCTGCCTGGTGTCAGTCCTGCCATCATCATTGTCCTCACCAGCTCTGCTTTCACCTGCACCACGTGGACTAACGCAAGCACCAGAGGAGCTGCTGCCATCTGTCCTGCTGTCTGCCCACACTCCTGGTCCAGGCAGGAGCATCAGGCCTGCTTCAGAGCTCCCGCTGCAAGCTTAGGAGTGGCTCCCCTAGCACAGGGGCAGAATCAGAGAAGACTTCCAGAGGAGACAATCTTTAAGCAAGGTTTTATATATACGATCAACCAGGACAATGTCTGTATCCTACTCCTTGGGAGTAATTAGGTTGATGACTTTTTCTTAGTTTATAGACATATCTATGCCTTTATATACATGCATCCCCTGACCCTTTTTTTTTAAATTAGAAAGGGACCATGTTAATGTATCAGACTGTAACTTTTTCTCTTCACTTCTAAAAGTATCAGGAACACTTTTCCATGTGGGTATATATCAATCTAATGGCTGCGTAGTATTCCATTGCATGACTGTACCATCATTTCAAACACAACCCTCTATTAGTTTTCAATGTTTTTGCTAATCCATCATCCATCCTTTCTTCCTTTCCATAAATATTTGTTGAGCTCGCAGGATGTGCCAGGCACCTTAGTAAGTTCTGGATTATATGGAGATGGGGAAAATAGACACAATCGCTCCCTCATCAACCTTTCAGTTCAGTGGAGAAACAAACTTCTAATTCCAAGATGCAACAAGAGCTAAGGAGGGAAAGAACAGGAAGCTGAGAGGGTTAACAGGATCTCCACTTAAATAACATTTATGTGGATCAGTATGAGAAGGAGCTGATCCATTTGAGGAGCACAGGGCAAAGCATTCTGGGCAAAAGGAACAGGATGAGCAAGAGCACAG
The DNA here is from genome assembly GCA_008086735.1 of Cheirogaleus medius. NCBI lineage: Eukaryota > Metazoa > Chordata > Mammalia > Primates > Cheirogaleidae > Cheirogaleus > Cheirogaleus medius. The sequence goes on from VBSM01003143.1 coordinate 44,329,760, forward strand.
AAATATGAACATTGTGTGGTGTGTTTGGGGAAGTCTGAGACTCCTTCTAACGACAGTGTAGGGTTGTAGTTGGGGGTGAGGTCAGGCAGGGCAGAATAAGAAAGCCTCAAATGCCAACCTAAGAAATCTGGGCTTGATTTTGTAAGCAACAGGGAGCTAGCTACTCAACATCACTCAGTTTAACAACATCAGCTCTGAGGCTCCAGCCTGGAAAAACCCAGAACATTAATGTTCAAGGTGAAATCTCTGCTTCAAACGAAAGGTTCTTTCCCTTGCTTGCTAGGAGTTCAAAGCCTGCCCCGTGCCTCTGGGCCTTAGGGCCAAGCAGTCTACCTTATTACTGATGCGCCACAGAAACGCAGCCCAGAGAGGCCAACAGATTTGCTCAAGTGAAACAGCAAGCCCATGCCAAAGGCAGGAGCTCAAGGCACCCAGCGTCAGCCTTCAGCTCTGGACTTAAATCCGACTCCTTTCAACTGGGGATTCTTTCTGGCAGCCACTCAAAGCAGGAGGAGGGTGAGAAAATGCATTTTAACAAGAATCTGTGGAGCACATGCTAGTGCCAACCACTGTGCCTGGCCTGGGAGGTAGAGGGGCCAGAAAGGGACCTGGCCGGAGGGTGCTCCCAGCCCTGGTGCTCCCCAATCTCCCTAAACTGCAAAAATTCCCCCAAGAGTCCCCCTGACGCCCGCCGCAAGTTGCTGAAAACTCGTGAGTAACAAAGCGGCCAGGAGTTTCCTGTCTTGCTGAGCTGGCTTACTCAATTTCCCTCATTTGTCCGCTCAGACCAGACGGAGCAAGGGGCAGCCATCAAAGGTGTCTGGAACGAGCCACCGCCGGGTTAATGGGCCGCAGGGGACCCCAATCTGGCCAGGGTCTCGGCGGGGGAAGCGGGAGGAGCAGAGAGCCGGGCGGGAGACTGGGGCGGGGGTCTGGGGCCGGGGGCGGGGACAACCCCGGGGGCGGAGACAAGCCAAGGCCCCGCCCACCAGCTCGCTGCGTGAGCCGCGTGCCGGTCTGCGACAGCGGATGCGGTCCGATGGGGCAATCGCTGACAACGTGCGGCCCCGGCCGTCCGCGGGCTCTGGCGGCGGGACCCGCCCACTGCAGCGAACCGCCTCCGCCTGCGCCCCCGCCCCGCGAGGCTGAGTTTGGGGAGGGCACCCGGCGCCTGCTCAGGCCTGGCCCGCGCGTCCAAAGCCCCCTGCAGCCCCGGCGCCCCTGCCCATTATCCCCCGGGCCATGGACGTTCTGTTCCGCTCCAGTAGCGCCACCCCCGCACTGCACTGATAGATGCGAGGACCTGCTGCCAACCCGCAGACACACCTGGGCAGCCCTGCGTGGGTGCCGCACGCGCAGAGGCCCATCTGCGCCGCTTGTTTGAGGAGCAGGTCCAAGTCAGCCCCTGGATTTGTTGTCCCATGCCTGTTGGAACAGGGCTGAGTTGTGTATCTTTGGGGAGGTTGCTTAACCTCTCGGAGCCTGAGATAACTCATCTGTTAAATGGGGATGATGATAGCATCTTGGGCTGTTGTCAGGAGGAAATTAGATAGTGGCTATAAAGTGTTAAGCCACCCTGGTCGCTAGGACTCACCCAGTAAGTGATAGCCATGGTCATTCTCATAGAAGAGGGAACTGTGAGCTCCAAGGCCAGCTGGGCTCAGAGAGTCTGCCACTGGGGCAAGACCGGGTTTCTGGCATTTTTTCTTCCCTACATCATATTCATGCTTTCTGCAATATCGCTCCTCATCTCTTCGCCCAGGGCTTGCGACATTCATTCATTCGTTTATTAATTTGACATCTCCTGATATTTGTGCCTATTGTGAGGCATTAAAAACTGCTTAACTGAATGTGTGGCAGCCCAGGGACATTCCCCAGCCAGACCAGCTGTGTCTGTGGCCTGCCCATCCTAGGCTGCTACCAGCACTGGCTCCTGACTCACTGAGGTAAGTCACTTCCTGCCTCAGTCTCTCCATCTGTACAATGGAGATAAGAGACCTGGTCTCTCTCCAGTCTTCTGGGACTGGGGGAGGATGAGTCAGATAACGGTGAGGAAAGCCCAAAGAAGCAGGAAGAAGCTCGTACTAGAGCCAGGGCCTGTCTGGCTGATGCAAGGTTTGCATTTGGCGTGTAACCCAGTACGTGCAGACAGGGATAGTTCAGGGAAAGCATCGGGGTAGAGTAGAGGAGCCCCCACCCCCATCAGATGGCTGGCGCTAGGACCAGAACCTCACTTGGGAGTCTGAGAAGCCAGGGCTCAGTCCAGGCTCTGCTTCCCTCAGCTCTGTGACCACAAGCAGGTTCCTGGCCCCTCTGATCTGTCCGCCTTTTCTGGCAAGTTGGGGTCCTGTGTCTCCCTCCCGGCTGTAGTGAGAAGTAAAGGTGGTAGCTCTGAGAGAGAGAGTGTAGTGCCTTCTGTGTTTCTAGGTGGGATCCTCAGGCTGCTGGGGGCTCCACGTGAGGAAGGTAGGATAGGACAGAAGGAAGGTGGCGCCAGCCAAAGGCTTGGCACATTCCACAGTCACCGCAGGCAAGGCGTCCAAGAGACTTAATCCCAAAAGAGTCAGATCGGTGTGCCCTCAACCAACCCCAGACAAAACAGATCCCCCTGCCTACATCCCATAATGCAGAAGAAATTTACACTCAGATTTCCAAGTCTGGTTTCCTACCACCTGCTAGCTGCGTGATGTTGGACACGTTAGTTAATATCTTTGCGCCTCCATTTTCCCACATGTAAAATGGGGATAGTAATGCCGACTTCATAAGGCCGCAGTGAGGATAAGAGAAGGTGAGGTAAATGTAACGTGTTTGTATAGTGGCCACTGCTGCTCCGTTACTGCCTGTCACTCTGTCCCTGTAGTAGAATATTACCTTAGGTCCCTGGGATAGAAATGTGTACTATAGAAATATTCAGGGTTTTCTTTCCTCCCCAAGTTTTCTAGCTTCATACCAGGAGCTTTGATGGCAAGAGCTCTGTTTGCTTGGGGACTTTATATACATTATTGTGCTTAACGTGTGAGGAAGGCCTTACATGACGTCCATTATAGAGATGAGGAAACTGAGGCAGGGAGAGGTCAAATAATTTGTTTCAGGTCACATGGCCAGAAAGGGACAGTGCCGGGATTTGAACGCAGGTCTGCCTGACTTCAGATCGTCCCACCACACGGGCTCTGCCTGCCTCTTGTTTCTGCCTGGTGTCCCACTGCCCTTTCCTGAGTGGGCCTCTTAAGATGTCAAGTCCCCAAGGCCAGGGACAGTCATGAGCATTACTTCCTTGTCTTCCAGGGTGTGGCTGAAGCACACAGTGGGTCTTCAGTCTGTGCTGCTGACCAGGGAAATTGAGTGGCATTTAGCAGGGAGGTGAGTCCTGTTGGGAGGGAAGTGACTCAGGCAGCCAGCCGGGCTCAGGTGAGGGCTGTGTGTCTCCGTGAGGGTGGGGTGGGGAATGACAGTGGTACAGTGGAGATGACGTGGGAGGGGAATCAGGCTGGTGACCCAGTTCCTGCCACCGTGCCAGCCCTGGTGAGGGCTGAGTGCCCCGAGTCACACCCCTCCCGCCCCTTCCCAGGCCCTGTCTGCTCCAGGACTCCTCTCTTCAAGTGCCTGTCCCTCCCCAACGCTGCTCCTGTGTCTCAGCCTTCACTGTGCTGAGCCTGGGCAGGGGAGAGGGCAGGAGGTCTCAGGGCTGTCCTCCTCCCCAGCCTGATGCGGGGGTCTGGGTGGTGCCAGTTCCATGAGAAGCTGGCCCCTCCCTCGCCCAGGGAGAAGCTCTTTCGGAAGCTTCCAGGAGTCTGGGCCCTGCTATTTTTAGATGCTGTCCCCTCCCCACCCTGCCCCTCCCAGCCTCATCCCAGCTGGGGGAGGAAATGACTCACCTTGAACCCCGAACCCAGGCAGGTAGAGACAGCCTCAGTGAGCCCGGGACAGGCCCCTGAGGCTATCTGGAATCACCTCAAAGTGGCCTGCCCCCGGCCTGAGGATGAAGCTGGGCCAGGCTGGAGGTCCAGGACCCCACCAGGCCTTTCCTGGGCTCCCCTGCTGGTCGTGTCACAGAGCCTGGGGCAGGACTGGGCCTCCAACAGGCTGTGGAGCCTCTGCTGGCCGCCCAGCAGACTCCAGGCCTCTGAGCATTCTGTGGGTCTGTGGCAGGCCCCAGCCCGGTCTGACGGGGCCATACCCGCCACCTGTGGCCTCACCTGTGGCTTCATCAGAGACCAGGGTTCTGGAAAGAGAAAAGACTCTGCAGTGGGGGAAGGGAAGGTGTCCTGACCCTGGGAATGTGTGTGTCCAGTAGGGTGACCGACTGTCCCAGTTTGCCCGGGTCTGAGGAGTTTCTGGGGACCTGGGACTTTCAGTGCTAACCAGGAGAGTCCTGTGCAAGTCAGGACGGTTAGTGCTGCGCCCTAGAGCGAGGGCAGGCATGGGGGGCTTGCTTTGGCTCCTGGGCCTGGTGTCACCTGGTCAGGGCTGGGGGACCAAGGGCATCACTGCGTCTACCTCACAGAAGGAGCACTGGGGCTGGCGTGGAAAAGGCCCAGAGCTCTGGGCTGGCTGGGAGACCCCTGGAGCCAGCTTGGTGGGGCAGCTGCCCTTGCTCAAGCCAGGGAGGGGTGGAGGAGCTAGCCCAGAGCAGGGCTGGGTGGAAGGGAGCGCAGAGGCTGGGGCTGGTGGGAGCCACCTGGGAATAGTAAGAAATTATGCCAAGAGCACAGGGTTCGCATCAGGCGAGCTTGGCCCCAGGCCCACTTACTGTTGGTGCCACAGTGTGCCCAGTTGTAAACTGGGAAGAGAGGTACCTGTCTGCCTGCCTCGGACATTGGAGTGAGGAATCTGAGAGAACGCCTGGGCAGCGGGCAGGCCGGGCTGGGGCTCGCCAATTGGCTGGGGAGGCCCTGCTGATAACCTGCATGCGGCGCTCTTGGCTGGTCAGGGAAGTGGACAGAGGATGCCTCTGCCCTCCTGTCCATCCAGATCAGGGCCTGCTGCCGCCTCCTTTGGGATGACGTGGCTCCTGGCCCTGAGGCCTGCCCTCTGAGGTCAGTGCAGGGGAGCTGCGACTGAGGCCCAGGCCTTGAAAGGGACGTCCCACTGGACCTCTGTCCTCCTCATCCTCCTCGGGGTGTTGGCTCTTTTTCCACTGCCCAGGGGTCCGTGGCCCAGGCAGCAGCTCTGATGCCACCGAGCTGGGTGACCTTAGCAAATCACTTCTCTTTTCTGAGCCTCGGTTTCCTCATTGGTAAAACTGTGGGGTTGGATTAGGTCTCTGGCCTTTAAATATTTATTTTGGTAGTGAAGCCCCTTCTTCAGTGAAAATTCTAATTGCACTAAATGAAAGAGATAGGCCGGGCGTGGTGGCTCACACCTGTAATCCTAGCACTCTGGGAGGCTGAGGTGGGAGGATCGCTCAAGGTCAAGAGTTCGAAACCAGCCTGAGCAAGAGGGAGACCCCGTCTCTACTAAAAATAGAAAGAAATTAATTGGCCAACTAAAAATATATAGAAAAAATTAGCCGGGCATGGTGGCGCATGCCTGTAGTCCCAGCTACTCGGGAGGCTGAGGCAGGAGGATCGCTTGAGCCCAGGAGTTTGAGGTTGCTGTGAGCTAGGCTGATGCCACAGCACTCTAGCCTAGGCAAGAGAGTGAGACTCTGTCTAAAAAAAAAGAAACCAGATAACAGTGGGTGATTGAAACAGCTCTCTCACCAAGATCAAGGAGCAAAATCAATCAATCAATAAGAACCCTCTTGCCTCTCACTCCTGCACCCTTGGGGGCCCAAAGGCTCCAGGCACAGAGTTTGAGAACCCCTCTTCACAGCGCCTGCTGTCTCTAACACTGTATATTATTTGTGCCTTGAGGCCAAGGATGTTGTCCTTGTTTCCCTCTCCAGGCAGCCCAGTAATTAGACCCCTGGCCCAGCACTCATTGGCACCGTCTGTCCAGTGTTGAAATCTCCAGATTCTCTCACTACCACCAGTTCCTGCTGACACTGAGGTCTGTCCCGGTCCTTGTTATGCAGAGGTCAATGGGGACACAGGCCCCTACAGGGCCAAAAGCTTCTGTGCACCAGCAAACCTGTGGGGCCCTCCTAGGCTTGCAAAGGACTTTCACGTATCTCGTCTCATGTCCCCCGTCGGCCTGCAGGACAGGGATGAGATGTCCATTTGGCAGATGAGGAAGGCAGCTCAGGGACCTTAGGAGAGCAGCTCAAGATCCCCCTGTGGATGCGGAGCTGGGCGCCCAGCCAGGAGCCATGGTCTCTTCTTGGAGTCGCGGTGGGGGCACCTGGCCCACGCCCAAGTCTCCCTGGCTTGTCCCCAGGTTGCTGCACCTGCAAGCACCGGTGGCCAAAAGAGGAGGCAGGAGTCGATGAGGGAGGCAAAAAAGGGGCACTTTCCTCCTGCAGGGGCCGGGGGCATATTTTGCTAGCTAACTGAGAAGGTGGGGTCACCCATGCCACAGCACATTCTGGCTCCAGTTGGCATGGGGCCGGCCCTGGGTGGGGTGGGCAGAGAGAGGAGGGAGGAGGGGGAGGCTTGGTCCTTGGAAGCTGGCACTGCACAAACAGGTACGGGAGGAGGCCAGGGCCAGGCAGCTGACCAGGGTAGCCTGGTGCCTGCACTGACATCAGCAGCGTCCTGGGGGGACGTGCAGTTGTCCCGCAGTCTTCTCTGGCTGTCACCACAACAGGGTGGGGGGTTGGGAGGAGCCAGAGGCCCGATGCCCCCTCCATGTGTCCCTCCCAGCTGCTGGGCTGGAAACGGGAGCCAAGTCAACAGTTCCTTGAATTGTGTTACAGCCCGGGCCGCCCTGGCTCCAAAGCTAATAATATGGGCAGATGTAGGTCATGCAACTTGATCCTCTGGGCTCGAATCCCACCCCACCACGTGAACTCCAGGCTGGCAGTGAGCACGTGGTCCTGAAAGCAGAGCCCTGGGCTTAGGGTCCTGGGTGGAGCTGGGTCCGGGAAGGACACCAGCCCCTGGCTTGGCCTGTTTGTACAAAGCCTGCCTGGGTCAGACTAGCAGCCCAGGACGTGGGCAGCCTCAACACCTATAAACTCAGAGGCTGACAGAGGCTAACAGAGGCTGACATCCTTAGTGACTGACCCTATGAGGTCCGTGGGATGATGGTAATTGTAAGATTTTGTAAGTAAATAACACAAATGAGAAGTGCTTCCTTGCATAGTGTGTCCTAGTGTAGCTGAGGCTGGAACCCTGATCTCTGGACTTAGTGCTCAGACCTTCAGTACCAAGAAGGGACCAGAGGTAGACTGAGGTCCGCAGACATCCACAGAAAGGAAGCCCTGAGCACCAGCGGTGGCCTTGCAAGGCCTGTGGGTCACAGCCTGAAACCACTGACACAACTGCCGCCTGTATGGCACTTGCAGTGGTGGTAGCAGGGGCTGTTTGACATATGGCTGAAAGCAAAATTCAGGGTCTGTGATGCCATCTTCAGCACGCAGAGCCATGAGATGGCAGCCAGCAGGTGGCAACGCCTGCCAGAGGCCTGAGGCTTGTGGCGAGGTCAGCTCCAGGGCAGCCAGGGACAGAACTGGGTCTGATTCCAGGAGTGGGTGGCGTCATCTGGCAGAGGCCTGAGCGCTGGAGAGAGCATCCTCTTCTACCCCTCGTGGAGGTGACCTCTGCGGACAAGAGTCATCGGTTCCCCCATCACCATTTTTGATTCTCACATTGGCCCCTGGTGCACTTGTCCTTACTCAGGGACAGGAGACATGGGTGTTTTCAGCAGGACTCTGCCTCCCCAAGGAGGTGGGGAAAAAGGAGAAAGGACCCGGTCAGTGTTTGTCCCACGAGAGACCTATGAGTGCGAAGCTGGGTTTTTCTCGCCTGGCTGGGCTTAGCTTGGCCTGCTGGCCCCGGGCCTGTGCCCTCTAAGGTCTGGGATAAGAGTCTGGTCCAGTGTGCAGGTTTATGACTACAAAGCAGCCCCCTCTGGGCAGAGGAGGTGGTGAGCCTGAGAAAGCTGTGGAGGGACAGCCACAACCAGCCATCCAGACAAGTGACTCAGTGCTGAGGGGGCCTTTTCCTTCCTTCAGCTCCTCCATGGAGCTGTGTCCCACGGTGTCCAGACCCAGGCCCTGGGGCTGCAGCCTGAGCAAGACTGACACTCCCCTGCCTCTCCAGAGGGGGAAACCTGTGTCCTTGAACTACACAATTATTGCCAGAATTGCAATGGGAGAGGGCCCTAAAGGGCCAGGCCAGACCTCCCTGAGGAGGTGGCAGGAGGCTGGGCCCCAGAGGGTGAGAAGAGTTAGCTGTGCACTGGGGTGTCCGGGGCGTCAGTGTGGCGGAGGATCAGAGGGGGGCCAGGCCAGCATGGCAGGGAAGGGGGAGGAGGCTCTAGTAGGCAGTGGAGTCAGAGCCAGGAAAAGGACCTCATCACATGTGACACGGTCAGGGGAGCGTTTCTGGGGACTGTCAGCATGAGGGGATGAGGCCTGGCCTGGCTGAGCCCTTACTTCTTCCCTCCGGCCCCCCCCTTCCCCACCTGCACAGAGAGATGGCCCAGCATCCTCTTGTGCTGCTCAGGCACCTGTCCCTTGGGCCTCCTCATTGTTGTCCAATAGGAAAATGAGAACAATCCAGGTAAGGTGGGGGGGAGGGGCTGCCAGCCAGAGGCCTGGAAGGCCCCCCTATTAGCACCAGCTCCCCTGGGAACTGCACCATGTGCTCCCCAGGGAAAATCTAGCTACAGTCTGAGCGGCTGCCCTCCCTAGGGACTTTGTTTAGACCCAGTTGGTGGAGGGGAGGGTGGGGGTGAACAAGGTGTGGCAGTGAGGCACACCCTCCCCTGCCCGAGAGCAAAGCCCCTGGGGTCCTAGAGTGTGCTTCCCCCTGTCCTGCCTGGGCCCTGACCTTTATTTCCTGCCCAACTGGCTGTGGCAGGGACAGAAGGTTCGGGCCCTGTCCCCAGGGAAACATCCCTTTATGAGGGTCTGGGCGGGTGACAGCTCTTTCTGTCCCACCCCCCACCACCCCTGTGGCCTCCTGGGCCTTATAGAGCTGTGACCTTCCTGAGGGCAGCTGAATGCATGGCCCTGAGTGGACAGGGTACAGCCTGGAGTGGAGCAGCTCAAGGTCTTTCATTCACTCCTGGGGAAGCAGGTGCGACTGGCCTGATGACAGTTACAGATCGGGGACCTGGCCTGGGCGTTGTTCCGAGTGCGTTCTCTCGTGTGCTTTCCCACCTCCAAGCCTCTGCTCACCCTGTTCCTTCTGCCCGGAGCACCCACTCGACCCCCAGCGCTGCCGCACGCCCACCTCCCCACAAAGGCCAGCTCCTTTATCGAGTCCCCAGCTAGCGCCCTCGCACCTGCCACACTCCCAGGGTTTCTGCCAACCTTCTGCCCACTGGGCTCTGTTCCTCTTATCCTGCCTTCCCGGAGTCCCTCATGGGCTCCACATCTCAGCCACCTTCGTGGTTTCACTGCCCAGAGTAGGACTGGACACCCAGGCAGTGCTCAGTTAATCTCTGTCCACTGGGGATAAATAGCAAACTCTTGAGTGGAGCTTACTGTGTGCCAGGCACTGTTTTAAGTTTTATGTGTGATAACTCTTTTACTCCTCACAACCACTCAGTGAGGTAGGTATTTCTGTTACTCCCATTTTGCAGATAAGGACACTTGAGGCAGAGGCAGGGTAAGTGACGTAGGAGAGCAAAAAATGGCTCCCTCTACCCTTCTAGGTTCTTTGCCTGGGCTAGGAATTAAATTGACATATAAACTGAACAACAGGAGAAAAACTACATTTATAATAATTACATATGTAGACAGGAGCCCCATGAAATATGGGACTCCAAGAGGGGTGACATCCTGAGCTAAGAAAAGAAGAGGGACTTAGGGCTTGGTGGGGGCGGGGGCGGGTGGCAACACAGGAGGGTGAGGGGAAGAAGTGTGTGGTGAGTAAAGGTTGTCTGGTTTTATGCAGATAAAACATCGCAGGTAATAGGCCAGGCATGATGACTCACACCTGTAATCCTAGCACTCTGGGAGGCTGAGGCGGGAGGATGGCTTGAGGTCAGAAGCGCTAGACCAGCTTGAGCAAGAGTAAGACCCTGAGACCCCATTTCTACCCAAAATAGAAAAAATTAGCCTGGCGTCACATGGTGCGCACCTGTAGTCCCAGCTACTCAAGAGGTTGAGGCAGGAGGATCGCTTGAGCCCAGGAGTTGGAGGTTGCAGTGAGCTATGATGACACCACTGCACTCTACCCAGGGTGACAAAGTGAGACTCTGTCAAGAACAAAAACAAAAAAAACTCCAAAAAGGTCACCCAGCCAGTAAATGTCCAAGTCAGGATCCAGCCCAGGCATCTGGGCTGTGGGGTCCGCACTGAGGACACCCAGCAATCAGTCTGCTACCTGCCTCCTGGGATGCTGCTGCCTCAGGGTCGTTGTCCTGTACAGCAGGGTGGACACCTCTGTCACCGTCAGGAGAGACACCAACTCAAATGGGCAGCTCATCCCTAGCCCAGGCTCCTCAGACCAAGTGCCACTGTCTTTGGTGTGGCCTTTCCACCCCCCCTGGACTCAGGAGGTCTCCTGCCCACTTACTTGGCATGAGTGGGTTTGATCTCCTGAGCACAGTAATCTGGGTTCAGCAAGTGTTTGCAAAACAGTCACTTTGCTGCACAGGCACCAAACACAGGAACAGCTTCTTGAAGACCCTTGGCTGTCACCTTTCCTCCCCCAAGCCTGTTTCCTGCTCTGGGAAATGGGCCAACTTGCTCATGTCACATGGTGTGACATCTGGTAGAGATTCTGAGTTGCTTCTGAACCAACACTGTGTCAACAGTCTATTTGCCCAAGTCTTGGCATTGTGCTGTGCCTGCTCTAGACAGCCAGGTGACTTTGTCTGGGCGACTTGGGGTGGGGATGAGGTTGTAGTCAGGCCAGGGTGTGTGCTCCTTGCCCCCTGAAGCAGATGTGGGAGCAGCCTGGGACAAGGAGATAAGCTGGCCCATACAGGAGCTTGGACAGACTAGTGGCTCATTTTGCCACCAGACAGTGGGGGTGGGGCGGTACTTGTCAAAGCCTCTTTTTGGCCTCAGTGTGTCCCACCCCTTCTGGCTCGCTGCCACCGAGCTGTGCAGTGAGGGCAGAGGGATGAGGTGGGTGAAGGGGGGGGCGCCCAGCAACGCCTCTGCCAACTGCAGCTAACAAGTGGCAGCTCGTAGACAGGGCAGGCTGTGGTGACCCCGGGCGGGGGCAGCCAATGAGCTCCCGGGGTGCGGTGGCACCACCGGGCAGCCCGCCTGTCTTTGGCTGGCGCAGCAGCGGGAGGGGCCTTGGGCCGCCAGTCAGGGCTGCCGGGCCCTGTCTCCGGGGGCCTGGGCAGATCTGCCGCTCCATTCACTGGGAGCCCGACCAGCTGCCACATTTTCAACTTTTCCAAACTCCTGGGGAGCGCGGGCAGTGGGGCCAGCGCCAGGAGGATGGCTGGGAGGACTGCAGCCAGAGACGGAAACAAACTCGGAAACAACTTGGGGAATTTTTCCCAGGCTCTGGATCCAGAGTGGGCTAGAGAGCACTGGGACTGCCTGGCTCAGGTGCAGAGCAGGCCACGGAGCAATCGGGTGGAGGGACATGGGGAAGTAGAGGTGGCAGTCATGGCTCAGGTGTCCAACCAGGACTGGCATCAAGGACCCAGGTCCTGGCCTGCTCAGGTCCTGCACACCTGTAGCCACCAGAGCCCCTTCCCCTTTGCCTGGAGTCAGTCCTGGAACAGCACTTGTGACCTAAGTGGCTGTCAGCTGGGAATAGGGGTGAGGGGGAAATTTAGGCTTGTCACCAAGAACTCCTTGTGGCATGGGCTGGGCAGTGTCAGTAGCAACAGGTGCTCGTGCACCCCCCACCCCCAGCCTCCCTGCTCAACGCAGACCCACCACGGCCAGTCACATAATAAACATATATTTATAGATGTACAATTTCAGAATTCTAATTCAAGAAATACCAGCTTCTCGGGGGATCCTTTAGGATCTATGTTCTTATTGCACATGGCTCAGCCCATCTAGGGACATCAAGACCAGACAATTGGGGTGGTGGGGGCAGAGCACCAGGGCCACCATGGGCGGGCACTCTGGCCCACGTCCAGTTCTTATGATTATCTCTGGGCTGGAGTGGCCGCTTCATTGCAGAGTGGGACCTTGTTTAAAAACCAGATTTGACATTTCCTTACCAAACTTCCTTTTCCAGCAAGAATCCTATTTGTTTGGGGATTTTTAAAAAAAGAGCAAAGAGAAATTCTGGAAGGATAGTTATCTCCTCCGGCTGGCAGCTCGGGGAAGAGTAAGGCTTTGGAAGACAGCAGGCTCAATGACACACCTACCGCCTCAGGAAAAATGGTAATTCCAAAAGGCCCGGTATAAACTGTGGGAATAAATAAAACCTCCCTCCTTGCCCTGGCAGCAACTGTCATTTTGCGAAAAATCCTCATTGGAAGGTGAGGATAAGAAAACTATTCCGGTTCCGATGTATCCTTTGTCCAAAGTGTGAGGAGGCCCGGTGGAGTCACATCCGTGGAGGGTGAAGACAGAGGCACCCACAGACACTGGCTTTTCTTCAGGGGCTGGGCCGCTGCCCTGAAGTCCTGGGCACCACTGGCTGACTCTCGGAGGAAGAGCCTTCTGGAGTCCTTGATGCACAACTTAGGGAAACCCAGTGGCAAAGGAGCTGTGCCCTGTGGCACCTATAAGGCAAAACTCTCTTAGGGACTTAGGGGCGGGGAAGTGGTTAGGTAGGACCTGGCCCCTTCTCCGAGCCCTGCCATTCTGTGGGCAGGAGGCTGGAAGGCTCCTGGGTACCAGGACAGAGAGCCCACCTGAGCTGGCTGAAGGAGAGGGGCAGCCTGAGTGGGTGGTCTCACTCCAGCAGGTCCCGTGGGGGGGGGGGGCTCTGCCTCGACTCAGTACTGACCTGGCACCTGCCCCCGGGGTACCTTTCTCCCTCCACAGCCTGCTCCTCTCCAACTTACCCCAACACCTGGCGGCCTTCGCTGATTAGACCATCATGATTACTGCTGCCTTTGCAAACAGGCCGGGGCGCAGGGGGGATGTTAAAAGCACATGACCCGACTTTCCTTTCACTGTCAGCTACAGCTGATGTCTAGCTTTTGAAGAACCAGGTTGCCTTCCCCAAATACGCCTCATTTTCTACAACATGGAAGAAAGCTAAACAACTTAACCAATCCCTGCATAGTTCAAAAAGTAGACTCTCTATCTTTATATATGCCTATTTACATATAAATAGATATATATACGTATACACGCATCTATAAATTACATTCTGTGGCGAGTTCTCTTTCCTCCTCCTCTCTGTCCTTGGCCAACGCCTCTGGCTTCTCCTGAGAGGTGACTGGTGGTGGCTCCTGGGAGGGGGAGGAAAGGCAGTTGGGCAACCCCCTCCCCCAACCCTTCCCACAGACACTTGCTGCAAGTTTTACATTCTACTTTCGTTGCCATGGTTTCTGTATCCTAGGAGAGAGCTGATGCGGAGCCTCTGCCAGCCCTGGGAGGGAGGGAAGCAGCCCCGTGGCAGGTTTTCTGTCTGTCCTAAGAGCTTTCTGCATTTACTGGGTGAGAGAGAGGGCAGTTGTGCGGCAGTCGGCCTCCAATTCCATTTTAATTTTTTTTCTTTGTATGTTTTTCCTTAAATATACAGTCCATCACCTTGGCTCAGTGCTTGTCACCAAAAATTCTCCAGGGATTTCATAGTCTGGGGAGGAGAGTGGCAACAGTTAGCGCAGCAGTCACGCGGCACCGGCGCTTCTAGCTCAGCCCCCACGCGCCAGCAGACCTCCTCGCTGCTGCCTGCCGCGCTGGGCCCCTTGCCCAACCCCCGCCGAGCCCCTCCTGCAGTCGGCTGCACTGGGGCACAGGCAAGCGGCCTCAAAGCAGAGCCTGCAGCTGGATCCAGGCCGAAAGGACACAGGCACAGAGAACCCTCACCGGCTCTGCCCACGCTCCTCTGGTTGTCCCCTCTGGCGAATGCTGGGAACAGAGCCCACTACCCCCACATGCAGGGCTGAAGGAGGTGGCGAGCCTGCTACCAGCAACTCTCATTTTCCCCCACCCTTCTATGCTGAGTGGCTGCATCTGACCCTGAACTCATGACCTTCTGTTCCCTTCCTCAGACCACAGGCGAGATGCCTGGGCAGGGCCGGATGCCTGTGGCTTCCAGGCTGCCAGGTGCAGCAGCGTCTCAGGGCCTCGGAGTGGGGAGCAGGCAGGGCGCAGGGGCCTCTCTTGCCTGCGAGCTTGTCAGCTCCCGCCTACTGTCCGGCTGCCCACTTATCTTGTTCGACTTCCTCCTGCCTGGAAGGACAGAGGAGGAAGGCTCTTGGTGCCCCTGCTCCCACATGGTTCTTCCAGGTACGGGGCAGGCAGTGTGTGTGGGGCTATCTTAGGCTTAGTAATATTTAATATTTGGTGGCCTAAATACCAGGGCACAGACAACAGTCTGCTGCACTTGGGAAAGGGCCGTGGTGACTTGATGGCTGGAATGGACCAAGGATCCACGAGTGGCCCTCAGCAATCGCCCTGGGCTCCTGCTCTGCCTGGCTCTCGGATACTCCACAGCCCCAGAGCCAAGGAGCAGAGTGGAGCAGTGGGTGGAGAGTCACTAGAGGGCTCAGACAGACTTCAGTTTCCAAGTAGGCCCCAGAGCTGCCCCATCTCTGGAGGGTAGAGGCCAGGCTGGGGACAATAGTCTTTGCCACAACACCAGGTTTCTGCCCTTTCTCCTTCCCTCCCTCCTCTGCCTCATGACCAGGGCCAAAGCTGCCAGGAGTTGCAGGGTGGAGGCAGCCCTGGCTCGTACTTGGACCTTGGTGGCATGGCAGGCCCAGGACTATCCATGCAGGGAGGCCTGCACCTCTGACAGACGGCTACAGCTTGGGGTGCCCATCTTCTGTGCTTTGTGGTACATATCTGTGTCGCCAAAGTAGCGGGCCCGGTACAGCAAGCCTTCCTCTGCAAAGCAATGGGACAGGATTAGGGCACACCCAGTACCTCCGGAAGCCTGCCTGGGCCTGTGGGGGAGGAGGAAGGCTGTTTGGAATCAGGAGCTCGGGCAGAGCTGGCCTCCCACTCGGGAAGATGCTGGGGGAGCCAAGACTATGGTCCCAATGTGGGAGAGAGATGGCAGAGGCCCCTTTCTCCAGAGTGTGGGTGAGGCCGGCCAAGGTGAGAACCTGTCATCCTGGTCAGACCTCCCCAGGGGCCGATCCAGATATATAATCAGCGGGCAGAGATCTGCTCCAATCCATCTCTACATACTTACCTCTGTCAGCCAAACGACAGGCTGATTGCAGTGATTTACGGGAACCTGGAAGAAATCACCAGGTGGCCCCTGGCTCCCAGCCCCAGGGAAACACAGGAGTGGAGCCCAGCTCTTGGCTGGGAGGTGGCTGGCACAGGGCACTGTCAGGTGCCAGGCCCTGAAAGCACTGGGTGAGTAGGGCTTTCTCCTTTCCCTGCTCTCAAGCTTTGTCCCTGGCCACCCCCCTAAAACACACACACACACACACTCACTCTGCTGCTTTTCCTTCCAGCAGTTGTTTCGGAGGTTGGCGATGTAATCATCTTCCACGTTCCGTTCCACCGTTTTGAGGCTAGAGCCTGTGTACTCCTCAGAGAAGGTGTCTGCCACGTAGTAGACGACGCTCAGGTGGTCAGTGACTCTCCTGTGGACGTGGCCCACCGACCTGGGTGAAATATATGAGGCACAAAGTGGGCCTTAGCCCCCAGGCCCAGAGCAGCTGTAGGGATGATGGGGTCCCATGACAGGAGTAGTTGGTTCCCTTCCAATCTAGGGCAGGAGCTCGCACACTACCCAAAATGAGGGTCTCAAGAAAAGGCAGCGTCCCTCCTACACAAGTGGCCCAGACCATGGCAAGCTTTCCCTTTAGGCTCTCTGCTTACCACGTCGTTGACCTGGGGCCTTGGGGAGAAGTACCTTTCTGAGGAGAGGCTCTGGCCTTGGGAAGTGAGGGACCCAGGAGGGAGTCTGGGCTCTACCTTCTGTGCCTCCATTTCCCCACTAATCCCCTAAGCCATTCGTTGCCGAGGGCCGGCCTGCCTGCCTATCTAGGAGCTCCCAGTCTAGAGTTAAGAGGCTTATGAACAGAATGACAGGAAGGATTCCAAGGAATTGTATCCTTCCAGCTCCAATCACAGGCTCTGCAGGCTGTGGGTAGAGCCTCAGCACCCAGATGGGAGTCAATGCTCTGGGGGGGGGACAGCCCCTGCCTTACCCGGCTGCTGCCTCTCATCTTTCCAGCTGCAGGACAAACGGCTGGCATCCTGCCAGAGCGCCTGGCTGCTGTGGGGCCAGTGGACCAACTCTGCCCCCTGCTGGCTGAGAAGGATCCTGCCGCACTCCCAGGGGGAGGCAGGCTGCTTAGTGGGCACAGAGGGCTTCCACCAGCACCCACTATGGACCCGATACTGTGCCAGGTGCTGGAAATATTAATAAATGAGGGGAGCCTTAAAAGGTCACATAACTTGCCCAAGTTCACTAGTGGCAATCACAACCAAGTATGCATTCGACAAATATTGTTTGAGTTATTTCTAATGAGCCAGACATTTTATTTTATATGTATTACTCATTAATTTTCACAAGCAGGTAGATGCTATTACTCCCATTTTATAGATGAGGAATCCAAGGTTATGTAACTTGTAGGGTCACACAGCTTCTTAGTGGAGAAATTGGGATTCAAAGCTGCCCTTGCTCTATCTGACTCTAAGCCCCTGTTCTTTCCATGGTCTCACGGACCCCAACCAGAATTGAAGAGCAGAGGCTCTTAATTCAGGGTCAGCAGGTAAGATGGGGTGGAGAGGGAGTCACAAAGACCCTGAGATCATATGCAAAGCCATGTGCGCGTGCACTGTTCCAGGGAAAAGGTCTGTAGCTTTCACTGCATTCTCTTAGCGGATCATGGCCCTAAAAAGCTTAAGAACTTCAGCTTGACAGAGAAAGTACATTTTCTTGATTCTAAGCCAGCTTTCTGCCCTGTGACGGAGAACCTGCTGGATCACGATGGGAAGAAAGGCCCCTGAAGGGAGATGAGATTCCCAAGCCCCTTGTCTGCCCACTGCCCACCCTGCCCAGCTGCAGGTACTCACGGCCTCGGGCTCAGACTGTAGGGCGGACTGGAGACCATAAGCTGGCTGAGCGCTGACACGAGGATCAGGATGAGAATGGGCATCAGCTGCACAAACACCCCTAGCCCGCCCTGGAGGGAAGAGCCAACGGTCACCTAGCCGGATCTGGGTGGGGGGTGGCATCTGCCACAACTGCCACCGATCTACAGTACAATGGAGCCTGGGTGGCCATGACACCATGCTCTGCCATCCCCTCCCACACGACCCCAAAATACAGATGCTTCTCCACTGCCAGCTTCCTCAGACAAAAACAAGGCAGCAGCTGGTGTTCAGTATAGGAGGGGGCAAGGAACCTGTGTTTACTTATGGAAGAAAACCAAAAAATCAGCAAAAGTGGCTGCCACCTCCTGGAGCTGGAAGGAGGCTTGCACTAAATACATCTTTTTTGAATTTTGAACCATACAAATATTATTACCAATTTAAAAATTACTAATTAAAAAATTACCAATTAAAAATACATTTATTCACTGTGTGATAATTTGTGATTTTAAAAACTCTTCTGTACGTTAAATACAAAATAAAAGTTTAAAAACATGAGCAAATAAACATTGTTGTAGCAAATGTAACCCCCCCTCTGCCTGCCAGAATTTATAAAATGCTCTGCAATCGTCCACAATATTTTAATTTTAGCCAGCTAGTGTTCTTTGATATGTGGCATCTATAATGTGTGGTATATACAACCGAAGCATTGTCTAGTTATAGCTTTTGTATGCATTTGTTTAAAAGTGCCAAAAAGCAAGAAGAATCAGCACCCATGTCATCACCCTTTACAATTCTCTAATGAAGTTTAATTTTCCACTGCTTGGAAAATGTCACTTTGGTTTTAGGAATGAATGGCCTGCACAGAAGCCATTCACACTTGAACCCGTCTGCAAGTGGAGAAGCTTCTGCATGACATTCCCGACAGAGGCCAGCAAACCCCCGACTCCTGCGGGCAACGTGGAGTGTGGCTCCCTCTGGTGTCACTCAGCAGAATGACAAGGGAGGAGGCCAAGATGGCTCCTTGGCTGAGCTCTGAGGACATTGCCCGTCCCAGAACGAACAGCGTGGGATGTAACTCCCTCCTCCAGGCCCCGCTCCCAGGGGTGGGCTTAGTGCCCTCCCCTTGCTCTTCCTCACTCACGTCACCCTGGTTCTCCCTGCGGTCCTGCCTTTGCTGGTAGGTATAGCGCATGCGGCCGTTGCTGTAGACATGGACATTACCTGGGGGTCAGAGGGAGTGAGTCAGGAGCTGGGGCTGCTGGGGACGGGAGAGGCCGGCGTGCAGTCCCCACCGTCACCCCCAGGGGGATCTGGCTGTGGGGGGGGCGGGGGACTTACTAGAAGGGAAGCCACCTCCAAAGAACATGTTGAAGAGGTCTTCAGGGGAGATGTCAGCCTCGAAGCCACGATGGAAGTCCCCATGCCCATGGCCGTGCCGGGCTGCCTGGCTCTTGTCGTCACCGAATTGGTCATACTGCTTCCTTTTCTCCGGGTTGCTAAGTACCGCGTATGCTGTGCCAATGGCTGGAAAGGAGGCGGAAGGGTCGAGCCTGAGGATGCGGGGTGTGGGCCGAGTGCTCACGTTTTTCAGGTACTCAGGTGGTGCTTTAGGGAAGCGGGGTCCTTGGGGCTGGCGGAAGCTTGGCTGCCCGGCCAGCGTGGGGAGGAGGGTGTGCAGGAAGAGCCCTGTGTGAATCTGGGCAGCCTGGCTGGGTGGAGGGTTCACAGTCAGACCCCTCCCTCTACTCGTCCAGCTGGTCACTAGGATGTTGAGCTTTTTCTGTGTGCCCAGCTCTTCCGGGCATCATCTCATTTACTCACAGCAGCAACACTACCTTCATTTACCAATGACACAACGAGGCTCCCGGAGGGTAAGTGACTTGCCTATGCTTATGTAGCTCTGATGTTACAGAGCCGCGACTCAAGCCCAGCTGGGTCTTGCTTCAAGTTTTCTTTCGGACTTTAATAAAACCACCAAACCCCCCTTTCCTCATTCCTCTCTCTTAAGGTGCTGGATGGCATTGGGTGTCCCTCCTGGAGGTTATATAATCTTGAAGGCATAGTATGACACAGAAGCCAAATGAACACATGGTGTCCTCACTGTAAACTGGAAAGCAGCAGGGACTGCAGGGAAAGGCTAGTCCTAGGGTCTGGTCCAGACTCCTCCACTGCTGGTGATGTGGCCGGGGTGTGTCCTCCCCTCCCTGGGGTCCAGGCCCCAGCTGCTGGTTCCGACCTGGGCCTGAGGCCTCCCCACTGGAGCTCCCTGGGCAGGAAGCCTGTGCTCCAAAGGACCCCAGCTCCAGGCCTTCTCAGTCTCTGGCTCCTTCTCCTTAAGTTGCCCGCTCTCTGAGCAGAGGGCAAAAGCCGCATCTCCTGCACAATCTGCAAGCCCTGGACACAAGGAGGGAAGGATCCCCTCCTTGTCCTCTGACAAAGCCCCAGACTGGCATCTCAGTACTTGTCGGGGCAGGTTGCAGGCAGAAGTCAGGGCTGGAGAAACATCAACCACGGCTCCCTGGCCTCCCTGCTCCTTCTAGGGCAGGCCCCTGGGAGACCACACCAGGGATGGGGTCTGCTCTGCCACAGGCTCTCCCCCTGGCTACGGTCACAGCCTCAGTGCTGCACGGCCTGGCCAGGTCAGGTAGGGCTAATTACTACGCCATTTCCCAAGGAAGTGGACCAAGTGGGAAAGAGAGAGATGTCTAGGGAATGAGAAGTGCAGTACCCGGCAACGCAGTGCTGGCACAAGTTAGTATGCGTGTATGCCTGATAGGTTCAATGACAATATAAATGAATGAAGGGCGCCTTATGATTTCAGCCAGAAAGGAAGTACCCATCCCAGAACCAAAGGGCTCAGAGACCAGAGAGACTGCCGTGTCCCCCACTGCAGGTGAATGTATGGGGGGGGGACATGGCCGTAGGTGCTGGTACTGAGGAGGCTACCAGGCCAGAGGCCCCTGACCTGAGGACACCCTGCCCCTCAGCAGCGAAACTGTTACCCTGATAGGAAGCTACAAGATGCCAGGATGGGGAAGTGCACACAAGTGAGTCACTCTATCACTGCGTGACCTTGGAGAAGCCACTAGAACTTTCTTGCCTTAGCACCCCCACTGCAACCCTAGGGAACAAGGAGGAAGGGGAGGTGGGAGTGGTGTTGTTTGAGCTCTGACAGACTCTCCATGTCCTAGTGGGTGGCCAGTAGGACATTCTTCCCAGGAAGCAGTCTCTGAGCCTGTGGATCTTGGGCCCGAGACTACTTCCCTCTGCCCCTCACTTCCTGGGAAAGCTGTCTTGACCCCTGATTCCCTCGCAAGGACAGGAATAAAAATACCAAAATGCCAGGGAACCAGGGCTGGCTTACCTTTGAAAGCTTCAGTGGCGCCAGGAGCATGGTTCTTGTCCGGGTGGAATTTGAGGGCCAGTTTGCGGTAGGCCTTCTTCAGGTCCTCATCGGAGGCCCCTCTGCTCACCCCCAGGATCTCGTAGTAATCTTTACATTGCTTGACCCTGAAGAGGGAGAAGAGCATGGTGCTGTGGTGGGCAACGAACAGGCAGTGTGGGATCCACAGCCCTGAGCAGGCGGCAGGGGGACTAGCAGGGCACGGTGGACAACTTCTCCGGGTCAGCTGTCTGACCTCAGGACAAGGGAGCCACTGTGAGCTCCAACTGTGATGGGCAGCTGGGCAGGGGCCACTGGAAATACCAAGGATGCATTTAGGATTTAAGAGGGGGCAGCTGCTGCTTTTTGCCAGGCCAGTGTCCATCTCCCTTCTGCTAACAGTTCCCTCCCTGGAGGCAACCTCAGAAGGACTGCTCAGCTGGCACGCTGGCTCGTGCCTGCAATCCCAGTTCTCTGGGAGGCCAAAGCAGTAGGATCACTTGACCTGGGGAGTTGGAGACCAGCCGGGGCAACATATCAAGACCCCATCTCTACAAAAAATAAAAAAATTAGCCGGACATGGTGGTGTGTGCCTGTAGTCCCAGCTACTTGGGAAGCTAAGGCGGGAGGATCACTTGAGCCCAAGAGTTCAAGGTTACAGTGAGCTATGACTGCACCACTGCACTCTAGCCTGGGCGACAGAGAGAGACCTTGTCTCTTAAAAAAAGTAAACCAAAACTGTCAATGTCTATCATGTGAGGGCAGGTGAGTCCCAAGCTCAGCCAGCTGTCCTCTCCCCTGGCAGTCTGAGTCTTGAGGGGGTAACATAAAGGCCAGAAATGGCAGGTGTCTGTTTCCCCCAACCACAAGGCCCTGAAGAGACCCTGGTTCTCTTCCATCAATTCTTATTCTCTGGGTCCCTGGAGACCCCCTAGTTCTTGGCCTTTTCTAGGTCCTTCCAACCTCTCATAAATCCGTTTCTATTGCCTACAACTCACAGGCTTGTCGGGTCAAAGCCCTGCCTGGCCAGAGAAGTGCAAATCTGGCCTATGCTTTATGGCAAACTACAGCCATGCTCAGTCACACAGAGGCCGACTCCCAGTCCTGAAGCTTGCCCGGAGATGGGAGCATGACCTGGGGGGATTCCTGAGGCCAGTGATGGTGGGATGCCTTGGGAGAAACAAGAGATGGGAATGTCTTGTCCTGAGAAGGCTTGGCAGCGAGCTGCTCTGTGCAGGGCCTGCCCACAGCCTCAGAGAGAGAATTCTGCCCTCTGTCTCCACTCTGCCCCACACAGCCTCTGGTCTGAAAGGGTCTTTGTTGAGGGTGGGGTGTGGGATGGGGGAGAATCTGGAGGGGAGACCAGTGTCCATCTCCGTCTGATAAACAGAGATGTATAGAGAGGCCTGCGGCCCGTCTGGCCAGTGGCAGAGGAAGCCAGCAGAATCAGCATTTCCAGCCCCTGCTGCGGGTTGTCTTGGCCAAAGGGGTAGCGGAGCCCTGGTCCCCACGCTGTATTGCCAGGCCTTGTGGGAAATAATAAGGTCCTGGGGGACACCTTCCATCTCCCAAGACCCTCCTCCCAGGGCCCCATCCAGAGCACGGACAGATGTGCCATGCAGGACACACTGCAGGAAGCCTTCTCTAGACTTCCCCGACATCCCCGGCCCTGGCCCCTGCCCACCCGGCCCAGCCTTCTACCTTTTCACAGCTGCCACTTGTTCTGCCGTGTAGCCTTTGGTGCTCTCTCCTCCTCCAGCTTCACCGTTGGCCGAGGGGGCGTCGGTCCCACCTGCCTTCCTATGGGTGGCATGGGTTGCGTCTGTGGGTTGGGGTTGGTCACCGGCAGTCTGTGGTTTCTGGCTGAGGGACTCGATCAGGGCTGTGCGAGGCAAGGAAACTATTCAAGGCTCCTGCTCCGGCAGGGCTGCGTGCCCCGGCCAAGGGCCTCCGCATCCCTGCAGCGTCCCCTCCCAGCAAGTCACTTGCTCCTTCCCTGACCTGGGCCTGTGGGCACTAGTGGGATAGTCACCTGCTCTCTTGGGAGCCACAGTCCTCAGGACTAGCAGGGTATAGGTCATTTCTTTAAATATAAACAATATTAATTTTATTAATAAAAATTAACAATAAATCCACATAATTCATGGATAAATCTGTAGCAATTCCCTTATTTTTCAGATAGTACATTTCTATATACATGTCTTAATAAATTTTGGAAAAATTTTGATACTCTAATAATCTTTTCAAAAAGCACATTTGGTTTTATTAATAAACCCTATAGTATTTGATTTAGAGTTCATTAAATACTACTTTGTTATTTCTTTCAATGTATTTGTTTAGTTTTACTATACTCTTTTTCTTTCATGAATCCATTTTTTTCCCTACTGAACTATTCAAATCTATATACTTCTCTCTTTGCACTGCATCACATTCGGAATACCCAAAATATTCAGTCCATTGCTCTATCCCCCGTTGTTGTTGTTGTTGTTTTTAATCACTGGTTTTAAAAATGTTTTAATACTGCCAGGCATGGTGGCTCACACCTATAATTCCAGCACTTTAGGAGGCTGAGGTAGGAGGATCACTTGAGCCCAGGAGTTGGAGGCTGCACTAAGCTATGATGGTGCCACTGCACTCCAGCTTGGGTGACAGGGCAAGACCCTGTCTCTTAAAAAAAAAAAAGGTTTTAATATTAAATCATTATTAGTATAAAATTAATAATACATTGATAGCAAGATAATATTAATACTTTGCTTCCTAGTTTAAAAAATTTTGGGCTGTTTTAACATAATTGATATTTCCTTATAGTTCAGGATAAGAGAGTTTTTTTATTGTGTTAAAAAACTCATAAAATTTACTAGTTAACCATTTTTAAGCAAACAAAAGTAGTGTTATACAGGGTATGTAGGTTATTTTTAAACTCAGCAAAAACACAAACCATTAACCCTTCAGATTTTTAAAATCTCAAAGTGGTGAGTTCAACAGACTCAACATGCTGACAGCTGAGATGGGTGAAGTACTTTGTGAAGGGGACCCACTTAGCAGTACCCCCTGATTCAGGTGGGATTGGTCTGAGAGGTTTCCTGGAGGCCTTTGCTTAGCTGTGAAGAGGAACAGGGGAAATGAGCTTGCCCAAGTGGCCAGGGATGGCGTGGGACTCAGGAAAATATCTGCTGTTCTTACTACTTGCTGTATTTTACATTTTTTCAAATGGCTGGCCATGTCAAATGTTTTATGGGGCAGTAGCTGTCACCCTCAGACAAGGTCACAGCTATTCAAATGCAAGGCATTGGTTCCTGCTGACTCAATTGTTTCCTGCTGACTCAATGACAAAGGACCCAAATTTCTGGCAGAAGACCCCGGTGTCCACTTATTCCAGGCACAAAACTAATTCTCAGAAACCCCAGTCATGCCTGGGACACAGGGCCCTGGGTAGTAAAATCCCGAAGACTTTGCAGGCTCCTGGGAAAACAGGCATCTGGAGCCCTGCAGAGACCGAAGACACCTCTGTGCTAAGGAAGGATGCAGCACAGCCTGAACTGGCCCCAGCTCCCTTCCAACAAGCCAGGTGCCTGCTGCCAGGTGCCTGCTAGCCTCAAGACAGTGTGCCAGGTGTCAGACACCCCTCTACTGCAACACACCTCGGTCTCACCCAAGGGCCATGGGGCAGGGCTTGCTGGGAACAGAGCACTGGGGCTCCAGTGGATCACCGTGCCCTGGGCCACTGCTGCTTCATTGCAGAAAACTTGCATGACCTTGCTGAGTCTTCAGTTGGGAAATCTAAACACAGCTGAGCTTGCCTCACATGAGGGAGGAGGAGGGTCTCCTGTAGCAAACCCTGAGAGGGGGCTTGGAGAGGAGCAGTGGCAATGATCATTTCTATTACTGTGTGCTCACTATGTGTCAGGCAGGCACCAGCACGGTGCTCTACACAGATGAGCTCATTTATCATCACAACAGCCTCAGAAGGTAGGTCTCGGTACCTATGCCCATTATAGGAAGAAGGTGCCATGGCAGACTGCTGCCCATGGCTGCACAGCTGGTTAAGTGCAGAGCTGCGTTTGAACCCCAGGATGTCCAGCTCCAGGGTCCACGCTCTTAACTATGCTGCTATATTGGACCACACATGTGTGACGGTGTTGGGGGGCGGGGTCCTGCCAGCAAAGTCACTCCAAGCGTAGAAGAGACATTAAATTTAGAAAGACCCATATTCAAATCTCAGCTCTGCTACTTCCTAGCAGTTTGACCCTGGCTGATCTATGAAATCTCTCACAATGGTGGTACGAAGATAAAATGACATAATGTGTGTAAGCACCTGGCACAGAGACTGCCATAGAGCAAAAGCTCAAAGTGAGGCCGTCTGCGGTGGCTCACGCCTGTAATCCTAGCACTTTGGGAGGCCGAGGTGGGAGAATCGCTTGAGCCCAGGAGTTCCAGACTGCAATGAGTGAGCTATGATCAGGCCACTCACTGCACTTCAACCTGGGCAACAGAGCGAGATCATCTCCCAAAAAAAAAAAAAAAAGAGTAGCTGCTAATATCACGACCTAGGCTGATGAGCTGGTGGCCACAGTAGCACAGCTAGGGGGTAAAGAACCTCACCCAGGGAGGTGAGGGAACCCGCGGCAGGGGGTGGGCTGGCGAGAGGGAGGGCTGGGTGGTGGGGGTGCTCTATGGCTCAGGAAGGCAAAGTCTCAGTGCTCAGCAGGCTCTGGGCCCAGTTGTAACCATGAGGTTTCAGGCCAGTCCAGACACCAGGTCCATGCCAGGGACCCAGGGAATGGCAAGGAAGAATGAAGAGATGCCGGTTAAGAGGGGACAGAGGGAAGAGCTGGTTTGCTGGTTTCCTAGGGCTTTTAAAGAAGTTGTTTATTTTGGTTTCCCTGGAAGCTCCAGTGGTTGTGGCTGGACCTGACATGTCCTAAGGGCAAAATAACCAGTTATTCAACTGCCGTAGATAAGCAGGAGCACCAGCCGGGAGATGGGATGGGCTCTCTGCAGGACCTCTCAGGGAAGCTAGTGGAAGCTTTTCAAGGCAAGTACATGGAGTCAGCCACTCTGATTTCCCTGCACCATAGAAAGCAAGCCCAAAGGGGAAGGGATGTGCTCAGGGCCGCACATGCACAGCAGGCTCCTGCTTGAGCTGGATCTTAAATTTCTGGTTGCTGGCGGGTAGGTCTCTCCTGCAGCCTGGACAGCCCCTCAGGCAGGCCTGTGGGACGTGACCACCTCATCCTGACTCACTGTTACACCCCTCATGGCACAGTGGCTGACAAGCAATGTCACAAAAGGAGATAAAACAGCTTAATGTCACCCTGGCTCTGCCCCTTCCCAGTAAAGCGGGCAGACCTGTAAAAAGAAGGGGAATGGGTGGAAGAGAACAGAGCTGGGGTGGAGAGGTGGCAGGTGAGGAAGAAGTGAGAGGATTTCTATGGTCAGAGCCACCAAGGGCTTCCCCTCCCCAAACCCAGACTAGAGAGGCAGGCTGCCCAACTGGTCCAAACCTGGCTCTGCCGCTTGCTAGCAGGGTCATCTGGGACAAGGTAACTTAGCTTCTCTATGCAAAATTGTATCTCCCTTGTAAGGGTGTAAAGAGTAAATAAATGAATGCATGTAAAGAACTTAGCATGGCACCTAGCAAGTATTAAGTGTTTTCTGTGACTGTTACTTTTGTTATTAGGTAAGTAGTTGAGTCTCCAGGCTCTATGTACCTGTATTGTACAAAGTGAATCAGGGAATGGAGGCCAGAGTGGGGAAAGAGCCTGGGATTGGAGATGGACAATTCTGGATCCTTTGCTGATTAGCCATGTGGTCCTGTCAGGTTATCTAATTCTCACAGTGGTGCTCTGAGGGCTCATTCAGTGAAGGAGTCTCCCTGAACCTGTTGTGGTTCAGGGGGCTGCCTGATTTGAGGAGAAAAAAAAAAAAGATTCAGGGAAATAAAATGAATGGAAGTGGTTGAGTGCACGGTGGGGCCCATGAGGGTTGCCTGACTTGAACGAATGGCCCCATGCCAGACCTCACCAGTAGTAGAACATCTCTCATTCCTGGGCCCTGAATGCCAAATTCCCTCAGCAGCTAATCCTCCCTTCTCTTGTGGGCTAGCCTTCCCAGCTTGCCTTCCTGACTTAGCCTGGACCCCAGAGCCAGCTGTTTCACAGAACCTCAGCAGCCTGAGCAACAAGGACCCTTAGAGACTATCCAGGCCAACCCTCTCTTTGTAAGCCAGGGAAACAGAGGCCTGCAGATGTTCTCACGAGCTCCCTGGAAAACCTGTTACCTTCCACCATTATTGCAACGCCTCAGCCAAAGCCGGTGGCTACCAGGCTGCCAGGTGCTGGACAGAAACTCCCAGAAAGGGACTGACTGGCGTTCTACCACCCCTACTCTGTGATCTCCCAGCTTAGGGCCCAGCTAGTTTACCTGACCAGCCCTCAGTGGCTCCCTGTCCCACCTCCTGCAACAGGCATTTCAAGTCCTCTCACGTCCTTTTTGCTGGGAAGGCCAATAGTGTGAGGTCCCTTGACCCTTCAAGATGGCTCTGAGCCTCCCCTCACTCCGGCCCACCCTCCACCTGTCCTTCTGCTTCTTCAAGACCATCTTCCACCCATGCTCTTCATCCTTCCCCTTTCATCTCTCAACTTGTCTTTTTCCCATGTGGCCCCTGCAGCATCTGACAGCACTGCTCACCACCTGCTGACACCTCTCCATGGCTACCTGGCGGCTGTCCTCTCCTGGGACTGCCTCTTCCTGTTGCTACCTCTCTCTCTGCTCCTGTACCTTTGCCCATTGGCTCAGGGCAGGTGTGGCCCACGGTTGTGCCTCCAGCAACCACGTGTTCCACACTTTCCCACGGTGGCCTCAGCCACATACACCTCCAATGAGCTCCATCAAACTGATGACACAGACTTTCCCTCGGAACCTGGAGCTCTCTCCTCAGCTCCAAGTTGTGGCTCCTTGTGAATGTCCCATTGGCATCTCCCACTCTGCTCATGTTGTTCCACCCCAGTTCCTCAGCCTGGTTCCTTATCGCGTCATCTCAGGCACCTATAACTTCTGACCTACTCAAGACAACTGTCTCCTAACTGGTTTCCTGTCTTGAGTTTCTCTTCCCTCTCACTGACCCTTCATGCTGTTCTTTTTCAAGAACAGTATCCCTACCTTATTCCTGCTATCAAAACTTCAATGGTCTCCTCAATAACTACAGAATAAAGTGAAAATATTATGGCCTGGCAGAGAAAGATTTCTATAATCTGGCCCCATCTTACTTTCCAATCTTAATCCTCTCTGTATTACAAATAACCACCTACACTGCCTCTAAATCTTGCTACACTCAATCTCGTCCCCCAAACCTTTCACGATATCTGGTCTCTATGTCTTTTCCCAGTATGCCTTTCCCCAAGCCTCACACTGCTCCAAAGATCAGTTCAAATGCTACCTCCTGTCTTACGTCTTACTCCCCAAAGCCTTCCCTCACCGTGAGATAACATTATTTTTACACCCTTGCTACAGCACTCAATATACTGCTTATAATTTTTTCTTTTCTTTTTTAGAAACAGGGTCTTGCTATGTTGCTCAGGCTGGACTCGAACTCCTGCCTCCGCCTCCCAGGCTGCTGGGACTATAGGTACAAGCCACTGCACCCAGCTAACACTACTTATAATTTAATGTTCAGGAAATTATCCTCCACTTTCACAGGCTGTGAACCCATGGCTGATGGGGGCTGGCTTTCATGCCCATCCTTAAGTCCTCAATCTAACACTGGACTTAATTTTGTCCAATCACTGTTATCTTCTGCCTTTTAATATTTTTTTCTGTAAGTTTGTCTCCTTCACTAGATTGTAAGCTCTTTCAGGTGAGGGATCACATTTTAGCAATCCTGCTATACCACTTAGCATCAGAGGACTTTCAAACAAAATAAAACAAAAAAGATCTTCAACAAAAGTTTGTTGCATTGAATGAGCATCTGGAATTGGTGCAAACCCAAAGCAGCCAGTGTAGACAATCACCTAGTATTTTTTAACCAAGACATTTCCCTGTCCCCAGCCTAAACTAACCCCAGGTCCTTGTCAGCTTAGTGCAGGGCTGCAGATGACACAAGGTAAAGTATAGACAGATGCATGAGGCATACACTGGCTTTCCAGAAGAGCACAAATATGACCAATATGCAGCAGGTGACTCTTCTGCCAGAGCATTTTCCAGTGCCTGAGCCCCAGGGAGGACACCCATCCACGCTCCTGAACTGGCACAGGAGCCATTTCTGCTGATGGGAACATCCCACAGGCCCTGTGGGTCCCATCCTTTCTTGGATGGTTGTTCCTGAGCCCCCAGCAACATCAGAGTCAGACAGAATTTTGAAAGCTGGAGGGCCTACATCCCACCACACTCCTCACTTACACAGAATGTGACTTATTTTACAGGGAAGCTCCTTAAGCAGGAGTCCTGGCAAATACAGACTGAAACCCTCTCCAAGAACAGGCAAACGGGCCAAAGATCAACCTGCAAAGTCAGGAGGGAGGAAAGTTCAGGCATTCCAGGCTACCTCCTCCACCAGCGTTCCTCCTTCTCAATTTCATGTGGGTAGGAAGGTTAGGAGGCTGGCTGCCACTGTTTAATTTAATTTCTTTCCTTTAATAAACATTTATAGAGTTACAGGAGTTTCCATCTTCTAGCTGTGTAGTCCTGGGCAAGTCCCTTACCTCTGAGATGTTTCCTCATCTACAGAACAAAGATAATAATCTTTGCTCTGCCTCTCACAGGGCAGGCTCATGTGAGAATGTGCAGGTGAATAAGCTTTCCAGACCGAAAAGGCCTATGGGTATTCCTGTTATTCACATTATCTGCACCAACCCTCTAATCTTCCAGATAAGGAAACCCAAGCTCAGAAAGGTCACATGGTAGCAGTCAGGCCAAGACCCTGGTCTTCTGAGTGCCTGTTACGTGTCACAGGCACAAATCTTGTGTCCTCCCCTCCAGCTTGTATTAAGAGAGTACTTCTCTGAAAACTTAGGTTAAAAAAAAAAGAAAAAAGAAAAAAAGGGTTCCTGGGTAAAGCGAGGTGATAAGTAGTAAAGACAACCTCAGTATTTCACCCCTGGTTTGGGAGCTTTCAGTGCAGGGCCGCTCAGCGGCCTCATGCTTATCAGCCTTAGCAGTCCCTGTGACCAGCCACTGATGGCTCCTGGGGCTTAGACGGTTTGTGGGTGGCTAACACTGGCATCTCCAACAAGACCATTCATTCCGAATCTCATCAGCCGGTGAAAAGGCTGCAGCAGGGAGTGAGGAGCCCGGTCTCAGCACAGACCGTCCAAGGTGGTGGAGCGGAGTGGGTAAAAAGGCAGGCTCTCATTTTGGGAGGGTGGTCCTTGACCCTCGTCTGGAGACGTGGGAGGGAGTAGAGACATGGAGGGGGCCTTTCCAGGGCGCCCGAAGGTCGGAAGTCTTCCCCTCTCCAGGACCCATTCTGTCCCGCAGAGGAGTTATGTTTATTTTCCTAAACTATAATATTTCCCAGGCCGGTAACTGGCCCTGGGCCACCGCACGGCCCCTTGGGAAAAGTAGTTCTATTTTGCTTCCAGGTAAGTTCCCTTCGCCCCGTCTGCCAGCTCGTCTCATTCTCGGAAACCTCAAATCCCAGAAGGTTCCACAAGCATCCCGAAGGCTGAAGTTCCGGTCTTCCCCGTCTTAAGGTGTCTAGCATCCCGCAGAGGTGTGGGAGGGAAAGACTACACCTCCCAGCAGCCACCGCGCGTCTCAGTGCGCAGGCGTAGCCGCGCCTCGCCACCCCTCCCCCTCCTCCAACTGCTCCCATCGGTCCGTTCCCGTATTCCCCCCACCAGTCCTAATGTCCCCGTCTCTCCGGCACCTCACACTCACCGCGGACTCGCGGTGTCGGGTACAGCCGCTGTGCCTTCTCCAGGAAGCGGAGCGCCCGGTCGGGCTGGTTGCTCTGGATGGCCTTGAGGGCGATGCTAATACAGCGCTCGGCTTCATCCTTGTTGGATTCCATGGCGGAACCAGAGCACGGAACCAGGGAGGGGGAGGCCGGGCGAGCGAAGGGCTGCGCCTCCGGCGCGTCGCGAGGCAGGCCGGCGCAGAATGATGACACAGACCCTCCGCCCCTCCTTTTCCGAGAGGAGGGAGATTCGAGCGAGGGCGGAAGCGCTACCGTATGTCATCTAAGAGACGGACGTCTGGCTTAGGTGTCAAAAATGGGGCATGCCAATATTTGCCTCGTGTTCTGGAGGTCTTAGAGTTGAGTACGCTTACACGTTCTTGCTAGTAACTCTGTACGTTTGAGATGAAGGTCATTTATTCACTGAATACATGTGGAATGCCTCCTATTTGTCAGGCACGAGGGGGATACAGTGGTGAACATAACAAAGCCTCTGCTCTCATGGAGCTTACATTTTATTTTTTTAATTTTTATTTTTTGAGACAGAGTCTCACTCTGTTGCCCAGGCTAGAGTGAGTGCCGTGGCGTCAGCCTCGCTCACAGCAACCTCAAATTCCTGGGATCGAGCAATCTTCCTGCCTCAGCCTCCAGAGTAGGTGGGACTACAGGCATGCGCCACCATGCCCGGCTCATTTTTTCTATATATTTTTAGTTGGCCAATTAATTGCTTTCTATTTATAGTAGAGACGGGTCTCGCTCTTGCTCAGGCTGGTTTCAAACTCCTGAGCTCCAGCAATTCCCCCGCCTGGGCCTCCCAGAGAGCTAGGATTACAGGCGTGAGCCACCACGCCCGGCCTGGAGCTTACATTTTAGTGTGTAAAGGTTGGGGAGACCTTCAGTAAACATACATTCAGATAGTGATAAACGCTATGAAGAAAAATAATGAAAAATATAGGGATTAGAGATTGGGAACCGCTATTTTAGATAGCTTGATAAAGAAACTCTCAGAAGCTATTTTTAAAAAATTTCAATAGATTTAGGGGGGGGCAAGTGTTCTTTGTTACACGGATGAATTGTGTAGTCCTGAGGTCAGGATTTTCAATGTACGCATCACCAGAATAGTGTACATTGTACTTTATAGGTAGATTTTTACCCTCACGACCCTCCCAGCCACCCCTCTTCTTAATTTTCAATGTCTGTTATATTGCTTTATGACCATATATATCTTTCCTTTAGCTCCCACTTATACGTGAGAACCCGTGGTATTTTTTTTTACATTCCTGAGACACTTCACTTAGGATAATGGCCTCCAGTTCCATCCAAGTTGCTGCAAAAGACATTATTTTATTCCTTTTTATGGCTGAGTAGTACTCTATGGTATACACATACACCACATTTTCTTTATCCATTCTTCTGTTGATGGACACTTAGGTTGATTCCATATTCTTTCAGTTGTGAATTCTGCTGCAATAAATATTTGGGCGCAGGTGAATTCTTTTCCTTTGGGTAGATACCCAGTAGTGGGATTGCTGGATCAAATGGTAGGTCTACTTTTAGTTTTTTGAGGAATCTCCGTACTGTTTTTCATAGAGGTTGTACTAGTTTACATTGCCACCAATGGTGTATAAGCATTCCCTTTTCGCCACATCTGTGCCAACATCTATTATTTTTTTTTTACCTTTTAATGTCATTCTGACAGGGGGATAAGGTGGTATCTCATTGTGGTTTGGAAGCTGTCATTTTAACAGGTACTTGAATTCAGGAGACATAGGTATTAGAGATGTGGCTATCTGAAGGGAGGGTGGTCAGGCAGAAGGAACAGTAAACGCAAAGGCTCTGAAATGGGAATTTCATGGTGAATTACAGGAACAAGAAGGAGACTATTCTTTCAAAGTAGAGGAGGGGAAAAAATAAAACCAGGAGAATACACGATAGGGAGCATAAAGGATTCCACTACTGAATGGAATCCAGTTCTATCAGGATTCAGTTCTTTCAGGGATACCACTCTAGTGAAAGTAGTCTTGTGAAGGTTACCAATGACCTCCCCATCGCCAAATCCATTGTCATTTCTCAGTCCTTATATTACTGGATTTGGCAAGAGGCTACAATACTCCAGATGAGAGTTAAGCAGCAACTACTATAATACAGGTGAGAATTAATGGTAAGAATAATAATAAATAAGTGTGATGATGGAGGTGGTGAGAAGTGGTCAAATTCTGGATATAGTTTGTTTGTTGTTTGTTTGTTTGTTTTGAGACAGAGTCTTGCTCTGTCACCTGGGCTAGAGTGCCGTGGCATCAGCCTAGCTCATAGTAACCTGAACTTCCTGGGCTAAAGCAATCCTCCTGCCTCAGCCTACTGAGTAGCTGGGACTACAGGCGCACGCCATCATCCCTGGCTAATTTTTTCTCTTTATTTATTTTTTTTTAGTTGCCCATCTAATTTTTTCTATTTTTAGTAGAGATGGGGTCTTGCTCTTGCTCAGACTGGTC
>VBSM01003143.1:44373498-44416548 GCA_008086735.1 Cheirogaleus medius
GGCCTCCCAGAGTGCTAGGATTACAGGCATGAGCCACCGCGCCCGGCCTAAATTAGCTTTTGGTGGTGGACTGTTTCTTCAGTGTCATTAATTTTGTCTATACTCTATCGGTGACAATCTCATAAACATGACATGGAATTAGAGTAGTGTGGTGAAGGGTGGGCAAGTGGCTCTTGGGGGACAAAGGAAGGGCTATAATCTTATCTGGAAGAGGATGAAGCAAGGAGCCTTCCTAAGGAGAGTTTGAATTGAGTTTTGAAGGAGGAGGGGAGCGTTATTCTATTAATATCGAGATAGAAGAAATAATTTGAACAAAAAATGAAGCACAAATCAGCCTTGTGTGTTCTCAAATGCTCCCCAGCTCACCCATAAACTCTGCCTACTAAGATTCGCTCAGCCTACTCACATGCCACCTAGCCCAAGGACTTCTCCCTTGGGGGACCCTGGCCTTTTCTGGGTGACTTAGCTTGTACCTCTCACCTGCACATTCAACCTATTGTGCCAAAGTGTGGCTGTCATGACTTCTTGAGCACCTGGACACCCTGTCCCTTCCTCAGGCACTCCTAGGAGCTGATGGAGTTCATCTGGAATTCATGTACCTGGGACAGTGTCCTTCATGCTGGGTTCAAGATGTTGCAGGTGATCCTTACCCTCTCCCACCGTGTTCTGGCTTCCAGCTTCAGTGAACCCAGGCCAATCACTAGATCTCTTCTTGTAGGGGAATGAATGTCCCACAAAGGATGGGAATGGGACTTCTATTTCCAGCTGGAGAAAGGAGGATCAGGGAAAAGAGTGATTTTGGGGCAAATTTCAGAAAAGCTCCCATTTTGCTTATGCCTCAGGCCTGGGGCAATGAGCAAGGCAAAGCCTACACGTGGATACCAGGAATACCCAAAGAGGGGAAAGGGTGGAAGATAGATGAGGTAGGAGAGTGGCAAACTCCTCAGACAGATAATCTGATATCCTAGAACAGATGTGAGAAGTGAGGTTGCTAAATTGCTCTGGAGCAACTGCTGGGGTTAGTACCTGCCTTGTGGAGCCACAGGTGCATAGCCAGGCCTCTGCTCCTCTCTGGCTGACAAGCACTCCCTGTCACCATTCAGAGCCAGTCACTGAACTCTGGTCATGCCAGGGAGCATTACCTGGAGTTTCTGGAGCTGCAGCAATTCTGGAGGAGAGGCTTTTGGACCTGAAAGAAACCTTAAAGCTCATTTAGCTCAACTCCATGTGTCATTGTACAGATGAGGGAACAGATGGGAAATGACTTGCTCAAGCCACACTGATTAGTGGCAGAGATGGGTCCATTATATGACATTGGTCCTTAAAACTGAGGTCCACCATGTCAGCTGATTCCTCACATACTCCACCACCCCTTCTTAGTTCCTTGTCGTGGGGCATGAATAAGCAAGGACTGTGTAGCTTGGCCCAGAATGAAATGCTAACCAAACTGTGCTGGGCCAATGCCACCACTGACCTCCAAATGTTGGCCTCTCTTTTTGTCTGTGCCTAAAGTTCTATTTCATCAGAAAGAACCAGACTCTGGAAGGAAGAAAATGGGTCCTGTGGCTAGCAGGATCTCAAACCCAGTGGAGAAGTAAAATGAAAAGGGCCCTAGAGGATCCTAAATTAATGAAGACAGGAGACTTTGGGGTGTTTATTGCAAACTGCTATAATTAAAGTGATATTTTACAAGTGTTTAAGACAGAGGGCTACGGGATCTGAGCCAGGCCTCAGCTTCAGAGGCCCATTCCCGGAGGGGAAATGGCACTGGCAGGGAACATGGACCCAATCACTGCTGCTCATTAAGCACAGAGTCATGGTGGAGTCATCTTAGGGAGCCTGGGAGGAAAAGAAGGGTGTGGAGAGAGCCACGAAACAACTACTTTAAATTATGAACCTTGCTCTGGTCCTACTGAGCACGCTGCTATCCTGGAGCAGGCCTCGGAGCCAGCCCCGTGACTGACACGGATCCTTCCTCGGGCCCAGGCTTCTCAGCAGCTCAGAGCATCCAGGTCATCTTCATTATCGTTCATCATAGATTTCCTTTTGCCTGCCAGAAATTTTTCCAACTTGTAGCTTAAAAATACCAGCAGGAGGAAAGGCAAGCAATGTTCTTGTTAATATAAATCTGCAGCAAAAATGATTCGAGAACTGGATGTTTCCCAGGGTTGGCAGGTGTGTGGATGCTTCCCCGCATTCTTTATCCATAGGGTGCTTGAGTGCATAGTGCTGTTGAAGATGCCAAATGTCTGAGCTTTTAAGACTTGTTCAAGTTGTTGAGAACCTGTGGGGATAATCACTGGGCAGAATCAGAGCCCAGCAGAACAATGGGACAGGGGAAGGGGAAAGAGGGGAAACTGGTAGAATACTGAGGTCATTCCCAGGAGGAAGGGAAAACTACTTCCGGAAGAAGCAGCATGGAGGGCTATGTCGAGGCTTTGCTCAAGGGGGTCCAGCGTGCTTGGGATGAAGAAGTGACCCCTTTCTGTCGTTCTGGGTTACTATTTGGGAAAAGCGAAGTCCCAGGCAGTTTCCTGTGCACATTTCCACATGGCCTGCATGAGGCGGGTGAAGCCCATGTCTTTGGGCTTCTCCAGGCCTCTCATCAGCCGTTGCTTCATGATGGAAACAAATTCCTTATTGCTCAGCTCCCCATTGCCTAGAGGAAGAGGCAAACACAACAGGGATAAATGGAAGACTTGGAACAAAGGCACCGAGAAAATTCCATTGTTCATACAATGTGGGTTCCAAGGCCCAGCACTCTCTTACAGCCAAACTCAATTCTCTTGTCTTAAAATTAACTAGTTTGCTTCTTCCTTGATGTTTCCAACTGCAATTCAGTGACAGTTCAGTGTAGTGTGACAAAGTTGAACGAGAATACAGTATATGCCAGGTCCTGTGCCAGGTGTTTAGAATGAAGAGATAAGCAAGTTTTGTGCTTTGTCTCTTGGAATACTCCCAGGTGGGAGAGACAAATTATTTCAACAGTGTGGTTAGTGCTATAATCGGGTAAACAGAGGATGCTATGGGGGCACAGAGGAAGAATATCTAACCCAGGCTGGGGGTCGTGCAAACACAGATCAGCATAGGCTTCCTGGAAGTGACTCCTGAGTTGAATCTCAAAGGATTAGCAGGACTTGGCCAAGTTAAGGGGAGTGAGATGGGGAAAGCTTTCGAGGGAGGAGGAGTAGCATAAGCAACAGCACAGGCAGGAAGCGGCATGGTTGCTGGAGAAGTACAAGTAGGGAGGCTGAGGTGGGAGAATTGCCTTGAGCCCAGGAGTCTGAGGTTGCAGCGAGCTATGATCATGCTACTACACTCCAGCCCGGGCAACAGAGCAAGACCCTGTCGCTTAGAAAATAAAACAAAAAGGAGGTGGGGGTCTGGCAAGTAAACTAAAGAGGTTGGCAGGAGACAGGTACACCAGGGTCTGTATTCCTGCTGAAGGGTTGCTACTTTTCTTCCAGGCGGAAGCAGGGGAGTAAGATGTAGTCAGATTTCCATTTTGGATACATTTCTCTGGCTGGATGTGTGAGGATGGATTGGAGGATGGCACAACTAGAGTGCAGGAGTCAGCCGTCTCTGTTGTAATAGATGATGAGAGATTTTCCTGGTGAATTCAAAATCAAAATTTGGCTTTGGGTTCAGCCACTGCATTCCAGCCTGGATGACAGAGTGAGACTGTGTCTTTAAAACAAATTCTAAAAATAAAAATTTTTTGGAAAAAATTTAAACCACCTAGAAGTGATTAGAGTGAAAACAGAAATATGGAGAAAGGTAATATGTCTACAGCAGTACTAGTCATTCGAACTCTCTATGATGTGGGGAAATGTTTTGTATCTGTGCTATTCAGTACAGTAGCCACCAGCCACATGTGACTATTGAGCACTTGAAATGTGGCTAGAGAGATCAAGGACCTGTGTTTTAATTTTATTTACTTTTAATTAATTTAAATTTGAACGGCCACATGTAACTTGTGGTATCATATTGTGGACAGGGCAGCTCTAGAGAATAACCCAGCCCCGCCTAAGAATGAGGCCATCTCCTTAACCTAGCCCTGGGGCCTCCTTTGAGTTGGACCTCGGTTTGTGGGTATAGGCTGGAGATTTCAATAATTCAAGTTCAACTTAATAATTTAAAATAATTCAAGTTAATGAGCATCTGTTATGTGCAAAGTATTATCCGAGGTCCTATTGAGGGGTTCAAAGGTGAAAAGGACTTGTAACTACCTTTAAAAAACTCACAATTTAATAGGGAAATTAAGTCAGATACATGGAGATAGAGTATAATATGTAGTAACACAGAAAAACAGAACCAAGTTAAGGAATAAAAAAGCCAGAGGGATTCATTATGTTGGGGACTAAAAGGGAAGCTCCATAGGCTTGTTTGAGCTGGCCCTTGAATGCCATTAGCCTGGCTTCCTGAAGGAACATGAACAACAAATATTGGCTGTAAGAGAGGGAGGTAATATAGTATAGAGGGGGGCAGCACAGGTTTGGTTCCAGTCCTGGTTTTGCCATCTATTGTCACCTTTGTGATCCTGGGAAATTTACTTATATTCTCTGAGTCTCAGCTTCTTCATCTGTAAAATGTGGTTAATTATAACACATCAGAAGATTAACTAAGCAAATTTGCTTTCTGGCTTATAGTAAGCACTGAAAAAAAAAAGTGAGCTTCCATTGTTGTTGTTGTTTTTGTTGTTGTTATT
This sequence comes from Cheirogaleus medius, assembly GCA_008086735.1. Lineage (NCBI taxonomy): Eukaryota > Metazoa > Chordata > Mammalia > Primates > Cheirogaleidae > Cheirogaleus > Cheirogaleus medius. Next base: position 44,378,207 of record VBSM01003143.1, read on the forward strand.
GTCACACCAGCTAGCATGGCTAACACTAATGCCAGAGCAGAACCAGATTTCTTAAATGGGCTAAACTACAGAGTAGCCACAGACACCACAGACCACTGTGTGGAGCTGGAATGCCATGCCGACGGAATGTGAATGCCTGAAATGGGCCCTGGGAGGTGGAGAGATCAGTACTGTCTGCTTTCTAGAGACGCTCAAATACTTGAATGCTCCTTATCTGCTAAGCAGCAAGTTGAGTCTAATATTTTTTGTTTCCATCTTTAAGATCCTTATGGCCATAAATTAATTTAGGCCTACAGGCAAATTGGAATTACAAGAAGAAATGGAAAACACAAGCCAGGACCAGGGGTTACATTTCTCAGTATCATGAGGATGAGGGCTGGGCTACTGAGGTGGGAGAGGGGTGGCCTGAAGAGGTTTGATGCTGTTTGAAGGCCTTGTCATAAACAATGTCTCTAAGGGCAGGTGAGGCTCAGTTTTCCCTCCTGACTCCAGAGGGCCCCACTCACCGTCACAGTCAAAGAGCGCAAACACCACATCACACACATGGTCTGACAGTTCCACTTTAGCCACTGTCCTGGCCACCTGCTGCATGGTCACTGAAAAAAAGAAAGAAAGATGCTATTAATACATTAGCACAGCAGAGGGATTTATTTCATTTTGCTTTCTCTGAATGGCGGGATAAAACTGCTCAGTCATAATAAAAGTTTTCAACTTTTATTTAAGTATTTAAGTCATTATTTAAGAAAATGAGAATTTAGTTTTTATTCATGTCCCCTTTCCTTTTTACCTCAGGTTGTTCTTTTCTACTGCTGCTACACTTTAGAAGGTATATATATAGCTAATTAAGAATGCCCGATATTAAATTCATAGAGATGGAAAGTAGATTAGAGGTTATCAGGGTCAAGAGGAATGGACAGGTAGTGTTTAATGGGTACAGATCTTCTGCATGGGGTGATGGAAAATTTTTGGAAATAGTGGTGATGATTGTACAAAATTGTGAATGTAATTAATGCCACTGACTTGTATATTTAAAAATGGTTAAAATGGAATATTTTATGTTGTATATATTTTACCACAACATAATTTTTTTTAAAAGTGAAAATCCACATAATATTTAAAGATGTGATTCTAGTAGCCTAGAGCATAGAGTGGCAACTTTTCTTATAAATTATTACTAGAAGAGTTACTTAAAAAAAAGAGAAAGAAAGAATGCCTGTTATTATTATAGTCTCCTTGGCATTTCCCTCCCACTGGAAAAAGTCAAGAAAATAACCAGGTAGAAAAAGGAATGGGAGGTGGGGAACCAGGAGGCTTGTCTGTGGTGTGGGTATACAAAGGCCTCACACTTCAGTTACTGACTGACAGCTAAGTACCTGCACCGTGAGCTCCTTGCCCCGGGCCCTGCTATGTCCCTCCTCTCCCTAGTGGTTTTGCACCACTTTGTCTTCTTCCAACTGTGCCCACTAGGATGAGCAGTGGCCTCTGTCTTACTAGATCAGTATGCATCCCTTTTTTAAAAAATATTATTTTTTTTAGACCTCAGCAGAAAATCTCTTCCCTCTTGCCACTTTCTCTTTGTCTGACATTTACTGTTAAACACTAGCAATCATGTGAGAATTGCGTTCTCATAAAAGACAAGCCAGGAAGGACTAGGCAATTTCCATTGCCTTCTCTCTCATTTATCCTCAAACCTGGTCAGATGACACCTATAAATCATGTTATTGCTTACAGACACACTCTTAAATGAGGTAAAATGTGGAGGAAATGTTACTGGAAATGGCACTAAAAAAAAGAAAAAAAATGTGGAGGAAAGAAAGGGATTAATTTCCATTTATGAATCAATGTGAACTTAGAGTCAGTATGCCTTCTTTGCTCATTTAATTCCTATAATTTCAGTTCCTGTTACCAGCCTGCCTTGTCATTTTTTTCTGCATTTGATCCTTCACTTCACCTCTATTGCCTCCATATATTCACCTCAGTGTCCCCAAGGTCAGCAGATACAAATGCCAGAGTGGTGCAGTGAGGCAAGGCAATGCAGTAGGAAGCTGTGCCTGGAGTCACAAGACCCGGGCTCTAGTCCTGGCTCCACCACCAACCTGCTGTGACACTGATGGAGTCACTTGATCCCTTTAGGTTTAATTTTCTCATATTCAAATGAGAGGGTGCCATAAGATAACTGCTGAAGTGGCTTAGTAGCACGAAGAAGGGTTTATTGGTGTTTTCTAGAATCTGAGGGTGAGGGTGGGGTGGAAATGTACAGAAATAGCTGAGGATGTAGCTATTTCTGTGTGGCAAAGGGTAGAAGAAAGGTATATTCGCCACAAGTGGGGCTATGCCTCTGGTTTGAGGGGGACGAGGCCGCTTAGGAGGGCAGAAAGAGCCAGTTTCTTCTTCCTGCAGCTTGGGTTACTGTTCATACCACCTTTCCTCTCAGGATTTGAGTGAGGGTGAAGGAGGAATCAACATTCCTTGGAACTAAAAGACTTAAGCAGAAGATATTGTGGTGGATATTCATGATATGTTTTTTGGGAAATCTACAAGACTGTAGAGTTCTAAGGTTCAGAAATTCAGCCTCGCAGGTCTAAATACTTGATGTGGCCCACAAAAAACTTATTCTGCTAACTAAACTGCCCAGAAAAGGAACAGAGATCAGACCAGTTTACAATGAGAATAGTAACTGTTAAGAGAACTAAAATGATGACAGCTGGTCATTATACTTCTCAGTAGGAAAATCTACTAAGGAGACTCAATTAACCTCAGAAGATTGCTCGGGGAAAACAGAATGAGATCAGAAGAAACTGGATGCTCTCAAACTGTGGTTGCCTACTGAATTACTCTTTGCTGTCGCACAAATGTGTCCTGCCTGAGAAAGGGACCAGAACCTGTTCTGCATTAGATAAACACAAATGCTTTTTGTTAACCGTTCCTTTTTTTTTTGCATTTCACAATAATCTCATATTTCTAACTGCTATTAATATGACTGATAACTATCTTCCTTTTCTCTTTCCCAGTTCTTCATTCTCTCAGGGCAGTGTGCCTATTGCCAGCTGTCTCAATATTCCAAGTACTCATCCTTCTCCCCATGAAGATGTTGCCCTTTCTGCTAAATAAACCATTAATGAAATAATATTCAAGGATGTCAGTGAGAGCTCTTGACAATTTCTAGTGAGAAGCTCATTAAAGTGGTATTAAGTGGTTGCAGAATACAGACTTTGGAGGCCGCCAGCAAGAATGCTTCATTACAAATGCTCTCTCCTCACAGGACAGTTTTAGATTATGTTCCATCTCACAAGGAGAGAGCTTTGGTGTCCTTTGTACTATGGGAGGCAAACCAGGGCTGCTAAGTCATTATAACTCAAACCACTGGGATGTTACCAGCACGCAAATAGCCTAGCTGTGGTGCCCTTTCACAGCCCAAGGATATGAGTCAGAGCAGTAGAGGAAACAAACATTTAACTAGCTGGTGAGCTGTCAAACCGGGGGCACTTGGGATGGGATGACAGCAGATTACAAGCCAAGTGCTTGACAGCTAGTCCTGAGAGTTGGCTCATTCATATTTGCTTCCAATATCTCTGAATCACAAAGTCACAATTAAATGATAGCAAGCAGAACACTTTCCCCCCTCAGATGTTGACTTTTCTAAGCAGACCAGTGGTTGGTACTAGAATTTTGGCTTCCCCTATTTGATGATGCTAACTGATTGATGGTTGGAATTCCAGTTCCTGATCTGAAGGATGTCTACATGGAGCGTGAAGGCACCCCAGAGAAGGCCTAGGTTTCCAAAGCCTACGTATTCCTTCTGTACAAATCTGGCCCAGCTGCCTGAACAATTGGTTGACATGTGATTGGGTAATTTCTATTAGATTGGGGTGGCAGAGAATTCGAAGCAGGCTTAATTGGTACTTAAAAATCTTGTACCATCTGGCTTTTTGAAAAGTCTAGGCAGAATCTGAGTTGGGTCAGGTCCCCAGTTTACTCTCTGGCATTGTCTATGACTGGATATTTCAAAAGTAGAAAAAACACACTGAGTTGGTGTGATATGATATCAGAAGCTACATTACATAAAACTATTCACCACAAAAAAATGAACAAAAGAGTTCTGGAGTGATAGGAGCCCAAATGTCTGCTTGGAATCAGAGAATCTTAGAACTGGAAGAAACCTCAGAGGAAATACGCAATCTAGAGAACTTACATAACTTGCCCAGGGTCACAAAGCTAGATGGTAACAGAGCCGGGTCTAGAATTTAGCTCAATGCTCTTTCCTATACATACTGGATCTACTTTGATCCCTTCCTTATATGGACAATATCAATTCCTCTACTCTAAAGAGTTCAGATAAAAAAAGAGCCAAATTGGGGAATACTCAGGGATGAATAACTGAACAGCTGAGAGTTGTGCGGAGCCAGCATTGTAGCTTGACCATGGACTTGACTGCCCTGTACAGTGGAAGACCTTGAGCATTCCCTAGGAACTCATACTGACAACTGTAGGGACAACTTAAAAAGTGTGTTAAATAGTAATCCAATGAGAAGCACATGCAAAAAGGTGGCCTGGAAGTTTTCTCCACAGCTGCCTCTTATGCATAGATAGAGCTTTGGGCAGCATGACCCAGTTAGGAGCTGCCTGTCTCTTCCTAATGCAAAGGTGTTTGGAAAGGTGACACGACAAGTTGGGCTGACAGTATCTAGTCGTGTGGTCATGTGATTATTCCTGCCTTACTGGAGAAAATCCTGCAGTGGAGAAAATCAGAAGTTGGTTTGTAACTGCCAAGGTTAAGTGAGAGGAGACAGTTCTGCTTCACCCCAGGAAAGGTTTGTGATGCCATGTCTTGTTTTCTTAAGTCCATCCCTAGATGGTTTTGGGTGGAACAAGAGGAAGGATATTTCCTTAAAGAGCATTTGTCCTGTCTTTTATGTCTTCTTCCAAGATACTTTTGCTAATGCAACACACACATTTCAACCTGATTCTAGGGTGGGGGAAGGAGAAAGGATAACATTTAGGAGGACTAGCAATTTAAGGAGCCAAGAGCAATGCAGTATACTAATTATGAAAATGATCATAATTCTTTATTCTGCAGGTGCTTTTGAGCCATAGGCAAGCTGGCCCCCTCTGTATACATACTCAGGCTGCCTGTCTGAAGTGATGGCTCCCAATTTCCAGTATATACCACAGAGAAAACCTGGACAGTAGTCAGGTTTTCTAAGCCTCAGAGAATCATCTCAGATGACTGTTTCAATGGGCTTACGTGCTTATTTTGGTATGAACTGATCTGGCAGTAAGATTTATTGCCATCATACAGTATTTTATCTAGGTTTCTTAAAATTCCTCATCACACCTTGTCCACAAAAGCAAGCATATCTATGGGCATCATTAGGCAGTCAATGATTTCAGCTGATGCACCCAGGGGGCAACCACAGTTTAGTGGAGGAGACTATACTTATCATTAAGATGGAGAAATACATAGAAAAATATCAGAAATATAACACACACACGGGTTATAATGGAATAGTGTGTATTTGGTAAGAGGTACATTTTGGATCCGGATTCTAAAGGAGAAAAGAGACAGACTGTCCCAGATTTGTGCACGTATGGTAGTGGGTGATGTGAGGTGGGGGTGTCAGCTTGAATACTATTGAAAGCAGGACGGGGTGCTAAAGCCTGACCAGAGAGTTAGAACAGAAGGTGCAGAGGGGGATGAGTGCATCAGGAGAGATTTTACAGAGGGCCATTCAAGTCTCCTTGCAAAGAAAACCTTTAAAACAAGGCCAGGTCTTATTTGAAGACCGATTTATCATATTAACTTGCTTTTCCCTCTTCCACTCTTTAAATATTCATTTTCTTAACTTTATTTATTTATTTAGAGAAAAGGTGTTGCTTTGTCTCCCTGGCTAGAGTGCACTGGCATCATCATAGTTCACTGCGACCTCCATCTCCTAGGCTTGAGCAATCCTGCCTTAGCCTCCTAAGCAGCTGGGACTACAGGCATGCGCCACCACGCCTGGCTAATTTTTCTATTTTTTGTAGAGACGGGGTCTCACTTTTGCTCAGGCTGTTATCTTAACTTTATTTTAAAAACTAGTTTTCATTAAGTAATACATTCATGTGTTTCAAAATTCAAATGGTACAAAAAGGTTGACGGCTCCCTCCCAACTTTTTGCCCTGTCACCTACTCATCCAAAGGCAACCAATATTGCCAGTTTCTCCAGAAATATTTTATAGATATAAAATCAAATACTTGTTCTTTACCTCTTCCCTTTCCCCACAAAAATGGTGGTGTACTAGTTTTTACTCATTTAACAACATACCTTAGAAATAATTCCAGGCTGGGCATGGTGGCTCACGCCTGTAATCCTAGCACTCTGGGAGGCCGAGGCGGGAGGATCGTTTGAGCTCAGGAGTTCGAAACCAGCCTGAGCAAGAGTGAGACCCTGTCTCTACTAAAAAGAAAGAAATTAATTGGCCAACTAAAAATATACAGAAAAAATTAGCCGGGCATGGTGGTGCATGCCTGTAGTCCCAGCTACTCGAGAGGCTGAGGCAGAAGGATTGCTTGAGCCCAGGAGTTTGAGGTTGCTGTGAGCTAGGCTGGTGCCACGGCACTCTAGTCCGGGCAACAGAGTGAGACTCTGTCTCACAAAAAAAAAAGAAAAGAAAAGAAAAAGAAAGATATAATTCCATATTAGTACATGAACAGCTTCCTTTAACATCTGCATAGTATTCCACTGATAGGATGTATCATAATTTATTTACCTAACCAGTTTCTCATTTATTCTAATTTCAATCTTGAGAAGAAAAGCATTGTTTTTTCCTCTTTATAAAATTACTTCCTTGGTAGTCTACATTGTCAGCTTTAACAGAGCCTGAATCTCTGATGGCTAAAGTGAGAGCAACTGATGTATTTAAATTCAGTTTGTTGAAATTGTATGAAAGACTAAATACTCACCTTTACAAGTGTCTTATTAAACTTCAGAGGCTTTTCAAGGTAGTAAACCTTGAAGATTCCAAAGAAGCAGCGCTTATAATAAATACTAATCTCTATATTTTCCCAATATTGGTGTAATTCTTGTCACTGTTATTTTCTGATCTTTTTCTCAGTGGGATGTAATGTTGGCTGACTTTGTCCTTACTTATCTATTTAGGTGGATGTTTTGGCAGTTTATCCCACCCCCGCCCTCCTCTCTCTCCCAATGATAATCATGAATCCCCACAGGTCTCCTTCTCCTTGGGGTGCTTATATAATTTTACTAAATCATAATATATTCAAAGGATGTAGTTAAGCTAAAGAACCAATCTTTAGAATTGCTAAGTGACTTTAAATTTGGGAAAGTAAACCAGGTCTCTGCAGAGAAAATGCCTCATAAAGCAAACATTTATTTCAGATTTTGAGCTTCTTTGCCCACATCATGAATAAATTTAAGAATTGATGACTTTGTCTTAAATGAATGGAATCCTGGCCAACACTCCTCTTCACATATAAATGTTTTTACAAAATGCAATGATGAACTGAAGTGCAGGGGTTTGCCTCCCACACAATTTTAAAGAATTTATAAAATAGGAACTTTTTCCCTTCATAATTTCTTCCTCATACATCTTTGTGACATTCCTGCCTCTTCCCTTCATGCTATGTCTTGGCTGTCTGGGGGATGCTCTCCCCTACATTCTTGCTGTGAATTTCCTTCCATTTCTGCCATCACATAAAAGCAATTCTTTAGGTCCTTCTAGCGGCAGTAGGTGCCAGTGTACTAAAGAGAACACTGGGAAGTCACTGAACCTGAATTTCTGCTCCCAGTTTTGTGTAATACTAGCTGTGATTTAAGCAAGTCATTTTCCTTCATGTAGGTTAAAAACAATAAAGTAATGGTTTAAACAAAATGATTTTTAAGCTCCCTTCTAGCCCTAAAATTTTGTGACTATCATGATATATATTTTTTTAAGATGACATAATGGCTTAAATCAGTTAAAATGTCCATATCTTCAGAAGCCCTCAAAGAATAAAACTAAAGGTGAAGATTTCTGGAATGATGGCTGGCATGGTGGGCAGAATTCTGATGTGGTAGCCCCGATATTCCCACCCTCTGGTCCACATGCCCCATGTAATCCCCTCTCCTCAAGTAGGGGCAGAACCTGTGAATATGATAGAATATCACTCCCGTGAATAAGTGACTGTACATGGAAAAGGTGATGGGATAGTCACTCCCATGACTACGTTATGTAAGAATCCATCTTAGCAGACTGAGGGAGAGATTCTCTCGTTGGCTTTGAAGAAGAGAGCTGCCATATTGTGAGAGGGCCACGTGGCAAGAAGCTGCTGTGGCCAGCTGAGAGCAATGTTTGGCCAACGACTCCCAAGGAAAAGGGGACCTAGGTCTGACAACTGAAAGGAACTGAATTTGCCAATGACCTAAATGAGCTTGGAAGAGGACCATGAACTCTGCATGAAAATGCAGGTACCTACCTCCCACTGATGGCTGGATTTCATCCTTGTTAAGATCCTGAGCAGAGAACCTAGGTATGCTGTACCCAGATTCTGACTTACAGAAACAGGTAATATATAGGTGTTGTTTTAAGCTGCTAAATTTGTAGTTATTTGTTATACAGCAATAGAAAGCTAACAGAGCTGGCCAGTAAGGAAGGTATTTATGATTGGGAATGCCCTTTTAAAAGGGTTCTTCAAATCATACTTTATATATAGCTTCACTCATTATTTAGGTGCATTTTACAGAACCGTTACTCTTCTGCAACAGCTATACCAAACTCCAAAAATTAGATCTTATAGAGGCACTAGCCAAGGTCTAATTAAGTTTTAAATTTCTTAACAAGAAAATAAATTAAAACTGCCACCCTTCTTTTGACAATTATATAGATTTCACATAGACAGGTTGGGTTGATAGTCTCTGGCCACAGATTTGGATATAACTTTAGGCTATAACATGTCCCTTAAAATATTACTACATTCAGTAAAAAGATTATTTAGGTATAGTCATAGAATTTTAAATCTGGAAGAACCCTTAGAGATATTTAATATAACTCCAATCAGAGGGTCAGAGAAGTGACCTGCTCAAGGTATCAAAGGAAATTAATGACAGGGGAAGGGACTACAGTCCTAGCATTCTCCCCTTTACCCTAGGGCCTAGGCTCTTTAATTAGAGTATTTCACCATCCCTTGCAGGATCTGGCCAGGTTTAGAATTAGTTTACTGATTTATTCAACATTAACTGAACATCTATTTATATAAAGAATTGTTCTAGGCTCTGAGTAGGACAGAAAGACATGGAAAACATGGTTCAAGTCTTTGAGAATTTATAGGCTAGTAGAAAATTTCTCTTCAATAGTGAGGATACTAGGGATAGCAATGAGGGTTAGATATTCCTAGGAACAGAGAACTTAAATAAGAAAGGATTCTTGAAGGCAATGACCCCAAGAATTTTTGGATGAATTATGAGACTTAGGAGAAGCTAAAAGCTTCAATACTCATTAAATAAGTACAAACAACTTAGAACTTCTAAGCTAATAAAAATCTCAAATTGACTAAAAAACGTAGTAGATATTACTTCCTAAGAGAATAAAAGTACGCCTCATTTGGTCCCCTGCCCTTAAGAGTGATCTTTTTTTTTTTTTTTTGAGACAGAGTCTCACTCTGTTGCCCGGGCTAGAGTGCCATGGCGTCAGCCTAGCTCACAGCAACCTCAAACTCCTGGGCTCAAGCAATCCTTCTGCCTCAGCCTCCCGAGTAGCTGGGACTACAGGCATGCGCCACCATGCCCGGCTAATTTTTTTAAATATATTTTTAGTTGGCCAATTAATTTCTTTCTATTTTTAGTAGAGATGGGATCTTGGTCTTGCTCAGGCTGGTTTCGAACTCCTGACCTAGAGTGATTCGCCCACCTCGGCCTCCCAGAGTGCTAGGATTACAGGCGTAAGCCACCGCGCCCGGCCAAGAGTGATCTTTTTTTAAAAAATAACTTTTTATGATGTTGCCATATTAGGATAGGTTGCTTCCAGTCTATTAACCCCTAATAAGATAAGGAAGCAGAAGAAATTCAGCACCTCGGAGTTGAAAACCAGAACATGCAGCTGGGTACAGCTGTAATGGCAATCTAATATATTAACATAGTATCATCTCTTTTAATTCCCAATAACCCTGAAACAAAATATTTTATTATCACCATTCTATAGATCAGGAAACTGAGGCTTTGAGAACTTAAGGGATTTGTTCAAGGTCACAAAACTAGTGAGTAGCAGGGACTCAAACTCAGGTTTGAGTTTAAAACCAAAATTTATGTTTAGCACAATTTTTTGCATACAGTTAACTCTCAATAAATGCTAGATGATACTACAGTATCTATAAGTACAAGGAAGCTTTGACACACCTATGAATGGAGGCGGTGAAGAACATCTTCATCATTAGAAGATACAGCTGTATCTTCTAAATATTCTGTATTTCCATGTTGAGAAATGGACAAAGCTTAGTTTTTTCTGTTCTGCTTTTGTGTATTGGTTTCTTCTCTGAAATGTAATATGATTCAAAAAGTGAAGAACACAGATGTGTCTACTAAGATGTTCCTATGTGGGATAAGAAGCTGGATTAGATAACTCTAAGAGTCTGTTACTATAAGTAAGTACTACAGATGCCATAGTGTATCTGAGCTGTAGAACCTGCTCCTGAACAGAAAAGACAACTATAGGGGAAAAATGTCATATTTCATATTCAAGAAAAGGGTGCTATCTCCAAAACATCATAGTTTACCAAAAGGAACTTTATTTTCACCCTAAGAATGGTCAACTCTTAGCCAAAGGCAAGTAGGAGGAAATAGCCTAGAGTCTGTCTTCCCTAAGCTACTGAGAGACATGCCTCAAAATGGTGAACCTGCATTGCTTCCTGGATTGTGCTTCAGCAAAGACTTTCAAACTCCAACAGAAATTTGGAATATACTGAGAGGCAACGTGATGATGTGGAAAGAACAGAATCCTTGTTCCTGCTTGAATTCTGGCTCTACCACTGCTTAAACAAGGTAACCACGGGAAAACGCTGCTTAATTTTATATTTCCTCATCCATAAAATAGGAATAATACCACCTACCATTCAGGTTTTAAGGATGAAGAGAGATAATGTACATAAAGCATGTAGCGTTGTGCATGGCATATAGAAGCTACTATGAAATGATAGTTGCCATCAGTGTTCCAGATGTGTGATGGCCTCACCGTCCTCATAAGGGCAATGCTACAGGATTCTTAGGGCTCAGGAGTGTGTGGCAGCTTGTCTGTTAGAGACGGTTGTTCAGAATATGAGTTTGTTGTGTGCTAGAAATTTCTTATTCCATCAGTAATTTCTGACTCCTCCAGCAACCTATTAGGGTCCTAAATGCCAAAAGACTGAGGTTCCTTTACTCATTCAAATTGTTAGACTCAAAGAATCTGAAAGTCACAAAGGTTCTTAGAGGGCATCCATGCCATCAATATCACCTCAGAGACAAAAGAAACTGAGATTTGATGATGAGACTGATACTGCAGAAAAAATATCTGTGGTTGCAGAGAGCATCCTGTAGGAGTTATGTCACAGATTTTACTATTTATTCTCTTGTTTTGTCAGACAATAAAGTAAACTGTGTATATAGAATGACTATAAAGAATTAGGACTATTCATAAATTTTAATTTTCAGTCTAAGTAACATTGTGCTGGGGCATGAATGGTAAAGGCCACAGACTATATTTGTGTGATCATTTTCCTATATTATAGTTCAAAGTATTAATAAATGGGAGACATAACTGGACCCACAAGTTTACCAAATCCATAATATCCTGAGGTGCTTTACAATGGAGCTTTACTGTACCTGGAAACCTTTTATTCTCCTGGCAGAAATAGGAATACTCTGAGTTATACAGGCTGTAGTTCATTCCAGAGCTCCTGCTCAAATAATTTTTAACTTCTTCATCATAGGAAGCCATTGGGAAAGGAGTTGTGTTCAATTTTCCATTACCTTCTTCAGCAAGCTACTTAAATCAATCAGACAGCCCTTGAGAGGCAATATATCTAATTTTATGCCCAGTATGTGTACGAATGAGCAACAGAACCAGTCTTAAGTGCTAAATAAAAGAGACAACCTATAGTGGAAGCACACAATATTTCATGGAGAAAGGTTCTTTCTTCAAATGGTCAGAGTTTACCAAGGACATTTCTTTATTACCTGAGAGTTATCATTCTTGAACGGGCCATACAGAACTAAAGAAATAACCTCAATGAAATTTGGCATTTTTACTCTGAAGGAATTGGATCATGCTCTAATATGGTAAATCTGCAGTTGCCAAGCTGCCTGGATCTCTCAAATTGTTCAGAAGAACATTAACTCTGTAAATTATTAAAAGATATTTTGGGGTAAATCGAGTTTGGGAACTATATCCCTCTTCTGGAGATTAAAAATACCCACTAGCATATTAAAAACTTGGCAGGAATAGGGCTGCAGGAAGAAATTCTGTATAACTGGCATTTTCCAAACTTACCTGAACCATGGAACACTTTTTTTTTTTAAACTCACAGAACCACCAACATATTGCAGTATACAGTTATCTTCCCAATGCTATTTCAGAAATTCTGTGCTAAATTATGTCTAAAGACTGGTTTGTAAGCTCTAAAACAGCCATGGAAGAGACATTGCCAGGGCCTCTAAAATGTGCCAATTTCTGAAGGTCCTAACCTTTGGGAAAAAATGAAGACAGCTGAGACTGAGAGCAGAAGCCACACAAAAGGTACTCCTGTCTCTACCCCTGCCCCTCTCTTATCCTACCCCTAGTATGGGTCAGAGGCTCCTCTTTACGCTTTTAGTTCCCCTTATATCTAATTAGCATTTATCACACCAAACTGGAACTGCTTGTATACTTATCTTTCTTCCCCTTTAGACCATAAGCTTCTTGAAGGTGGAACTCCGTGCCCAACACAATATCTATCTGTGCTGTTGGCTGAATAAATGTTTGAGCCACACTAAATTTTGTTTACATTATCAACTTTATCATGGAAGCAGCTGACATTTACTAAATGTTCACCACATGACAGGCACAAAGTTAAGTGCTTTATGTAGACTTATCCTCACAATAACCCTATGAGGTGGGTACAGTTGGCCCTCTATATTTTCGGGTTCCATATCCACAGATTCAACCAACCACATATCAGAAATATTTGGAAAAAACAAAAACAGTAAAAAGCAACAATACAACAATAAAAATATTACTAATAAAGACTACAGCATAATAACTATTTATGTAACATTTACATTGTATTAGGTATTATAAGTAATCTAGAGATTATTTTTAAGTACAGTTGACCCTTAAGCAACATGGGCTTGACTGTGTAGGTTACTTATATGCAGCTTTTTTTCAATAAATATATTGGAAAATATTTTGCAACAATTTGAAAAAATTCACAAACCACATAGCCTAGAAAGATTTAAAAAATTAAGAAAAAGGTATGTAATGAATGCATAAAATATATGTAGATACTAGTCTATGTGTTAATCAGCTGTTCTTTTTTATAATTTTTAATTTTTATGGGTACATACTAGTTGTACAGCTTTATAGGGTACATGTGATGTTTTGATACAGGCATACAATGTGAATTAATCAAATCAGAGTAATTGGGGTATCCATTACCTCAGGCATTTAACATTTCTTTGTGTTAGGAACATTCCGATTCCACTCTTTTAGTTATTTTACAATATGCTATAACTTATTGAATATAGTCACTTTGTTGTGCTATCAAATATTGTTCATTCTATTTAACTATATTTTTGAACCCATTAACCATCTCCACTTTATCTCCCCCTCTCCGCTGTCCTTCCCAGCCTCTGGTAACCATCATTCTACTCTCTGTCTCCATGAGATCAATTGGTTTTCATATTTAGCTCCCACAGATGAGTGAGAACATCTGAGATTTGTCTTTCCGTGCTTGGTTTATTTCACTTAACCTAAGTTCTCTAGTCCCATACATGTTGTTGCAAATGGCAAGATTTTATTCTTTTTTGTGGCTATATAATATTCAATTGTGCATATGTACCACAATTTCTTTATCCATTCATCCACTGATAGACACTTAGGTGGATCCCAAATCTTGCCTATTGTGAATAGTACTGCAATAAACATGGGAGTATACGTATCTTTTCGATATACTGAATTCCACTCTTTTGGATATATACCCAGCAGTAGGATTGCTGGGTCATATGGTAGTTCTACTTTTAGTTTTTTGAGGAACTCCACCAGGGGTCCTCAAACTATGGCCCGCAAGCCACAAGCAGCCCGTTGAGGACATTTATCCGGCCCACCGGGTGTTTTTGCCCGTTTTGTTTTTTTACTTCAAAATAAGATATGTGCAGTGTGCATAGGAATTTGTTCATAGTTTTTTTTTTAAACTATAGTCCGGCCCTCCAACGGTCTGAGGGACAGTGAACTGGCCCCCTGTTTAAAAAGTTTGAGGACCCCTGCTCCATTCTGTTCTCTATAGTGGTTGCATTAACTTACATTCCTACCAACAGTGTATGAGGGTTCCCCTTTCTCTGCATCCTCACCAGTATTCATTATTGCCCTTTTGATAGAAAGCCATTTTAATTGGGGTGAGATATTTCACTGTAGTTTTGATTCGCATTTCTTTGACTACTAATGATGAGCATTTTTTCATACACCTGTTGGCATTTGTATGTCTTCTTTTGAGAAATGTCTATTCACATCTTTTGCCCATTTTTTAATCAGATTATTTGATTTTTTTTCCCTAGTGAGTTGTTGGAGCTCCTTAAATATTCTAGTTATTAATCCCTTGTCAGATAGGTAGTTTGCAAATATTGTCTCCCATTCTGTGGGTTGTCTCTTCACTTTGCTGATTGTTTCCTTTGCTGTGCACAAGCTTTTTAGCTTGATGTGATCAATCATATTTGTCCAATTTTGCTTTGGGAGTATTACTGAAAAAGTCCTTGCCCAGACTAATGTCCTAAAGTGCTTCCCCAATGTTTTCTTTTAGTAGTTTTATAGTTTCAGGTCTTAGATTTAAGTCTTTAATTGACTGTATATTCTTGGTAAGACATTTAGTTTACAGTAGGCTATTAGCAGATAAGTTTTTGGGCAGTGAAAAGCTACACTAGGATTTTTGACTATGCAGGTATGGGTGTCCCTAACTCCTGAATTGTTCAAGGGTCAACTGTATATGGTGCTTGATTCAGCAGCACATGTACTAAAATTGGAATGACACAGAGAAGATCAGCATGGAGGACATATACATATAAATTTGTGAAGTGTTCCACATTTTTTGATTAAAAAATAAAGGGTACAGGAAGATGTGTGGATGTTATATGCAAACACTCTATCATTTTATATATGGGACTTGAGCATCCACAGATTTTGGTAACTATGGAGGGTCCTGAAACCAACCCTTGCCCCTGTGGATACTGAGGGACAACTATACTTTTATCCTAATTTTTATTTTATTTTATTTTATTTTTTTTAGAGACAAGGTCTCACTCTGTTGCCCAGGCTAGAGTGCAATGACACCATCATAGCTCACTGCAACCTCGAACTCCTGGGCTCAAGTGATCCTCCTGCCTCAGCCTCCTGAGTAGCTAGGACCATAGGAGTATACCACCATACCTGGGTAATTAAAATAATTTAAAAAAATTTAACAGAGTTTAAGTGACCAAACAATGATTTGTGGATCAGGCAGCCCTCAAAACCAGAACAGAGAACTCTTGTTTACATTTTTTTTTTTTTGTAGAGACAGGGTCTCACTATGTTGCCCAGGATGGTTTTGAGCTCCTGGCTTCAAGCAATCCTCCTACCTTGGCCTCCCAAAGTGCTGGGACTGCAAGTGTGAGCCACTGCACTTGGCCTATCCTTATTTTTAAAACATTTGAGCAGTTTCTGAATTTAGTTTCTAGCTAATAGAATTTAGTTTCTACCCAGCTAGTAAATGACAGAGCCAAGATTCAAATCCAGGCAGTATGACTTCACAGCCTATGTTCTTAACTACTACACATTTCTTTCTCTCTTCTAAGATTCATGTCAGCAATAAAATTCTATAGTTCTGTGGAGCGAGGAGGAGAGGCCTATAATTCATAGAGAACTCAGATCAATGAAAAAATCACTAGTCTGGCTGTCAGGATCAGGGAGGTTGGAAAGTATAGGCCTAGGGCAGAGTACAAGGAGGGCCTGTTAAAAAAGGCACATCTGGCAGAGTGAGAAGACTTGGAAAGGACAGCTGAGTGCTTGCCAATCTTTCTGTGCATACCCCAGTACACAAACAGGTAACATTACTGCTATCATCACCCTTTTAACATGGAAGAGGGTGAAATATATGTCAAATCTAAGGAATCCATTGTGTTACAGAACACAATGGATTTATGACATTAGTGTCCTCTGAGTCTACTATAAAAGGTGGAGATTTATTGGCTTAGGATCCTATGTCTTGTTCAGATATATCAATATGTTCATTCATTCATTCATTTATTGATCATATATTTATTGAGTGCCTACTTCTGGTGTTATGATACATATATTGGTTTTTGTCCATGGTTCATGGCTCATAACTCCCACAGTCCTAGTTATAATGTTGGGAGCTTTAGGCCTCAGGAGCAGGCCTCAGGAAACAGAAATCTCTCTTTCTGAGGTTCCCCTGTCCCTGCCACCTGCCAAAGGCAGGACTCTAATCTGATTAAGGGTCAAAAGACCCTCATTCCAGAGAGGGTCTTGCCCCATACCCTGGAGGAAGAAATACTGCACAGAGAGGCCAGGAAGAATCTGGACAGAAAGGCCTTGCTAGATTTAGATCATGTACTTCTTGTCCAACCACATTTCTACCCAGTTGTCATTCATGCCTATGTTGTGAAGCCTACATAAAATTCCAAGAGGACTGGGTTTGGGGAGTTTCCAGATAGCTGAGCATGTGGAAGTTTCTGGAGGGTGGTGTGCCCACGAAGGACACCGAAGCTCCACACCCCTTTCCCCATACCTAATCCTATGCACCTCTTCATCTACATCCTTTGTAATATTCTTTATAATAAACTGGTAAACCTAAGTGTTTCCCTGCGTTTTGTGAGCTGCTCTAGCACATCAATCAATCTCAAAGAGGGGGTCGTGGGAACCCCAATTTGAAGCCAGTTGGTCAGAAGTTCTGGAGATCCAGACTCATGACTAGTGGGAGGGAGAGGTCAGTCTTGGTGACCGAGCCCTCAACCTGTGGGACCTGACCCTATCTCCAGGTAGATAGTGTCGGAATTGAATTAAAGGATGCCCAGCTGTGTTCTCTGCTTGGTGTATGGGGAAACTTCCACATTTGGTTACAGAAGTCTTCTTCTGTGTTGGCTGTTGTGGAGTTTAGAGGAAAGCACGGTTTGAGAGTTTTCCTAAAGCACTACTATATCCAAGGTCTAATTCTAGGTGTAGGGAATATTGAAAGGTGGCCTTGCTAATAAACTAGCTAACAGAGAAAGATAAACTATCACACAGAAAGTAAGAGAAATAAACTCATAGCTCCCCTTTAAAGAGAAAATTGACAGCATAACTCTCCCCTTTGTTTTGTTTGATTAAACACCTGGGACTCTCGTTATCTCTAAGAGCTCATTTTCACAGCCTTGAAGAGCCCTGAGCAGACAGCAGAGATGTGATCTCTCTCCTAGCTCTTGCCAAAACCAGATTCCAAGGACTCTGATAAAGCCAGCCTCATAGAGAAAAGGAAAAAAAAAAAAAAAAAAAAAAAAAAAAAAAAAAAGGAAAAAATCAGACACAGCCGCTTCAGCCATTCCTGTTAGCAGTCTGCAGCAAAGGAAAAAAACAAAACATTTTTACCCTTTAAAAGCACAAGCAGCTTTTCCTCAGCTGGCGGCACTTTCCACCTTCCTTCTTGTAGTGCTGTGCCATTTTCCTTCTCTCTGTCTCTTTTCTCGAGAAAGCAAAATAACCTTTTTGCTACTTTTCATCCTAATAGTTGTGTGAGAAATCTTTCTCAGCCCACACTGTGAGCTCCTAGTGAGTTCCCCATGTATGAATTCACACCCTTACAAGTATATCCATGAACAAGATATCCATGAGCAAGACAGACACACATTCTATATAGTAAGGGATGACAGATAATAAGCAAACACATAACAGGCTTGAGAAAGTATCAGGTAGTGATATAAATGCTGTAAATAAAAAATAGAATAATATAATGCAGGATGATGGAGCTACTTTAGAAAGGGAAGGTCTTTCTGAGGAAGTGACTCACACCAGACCTGAATTACAAGGAACCAAACACATGGGGATCCTGGGGAAGAGCATGTGAGGTAGAATGAACAGCTATAACCAAGGCCTTAAGGTGGGAGTGAGCTTGGTATATTTGGAATATAAAAAGAACAACGTGGAGTGGAGTGAACTGGAATGAAAGTGATATTTGATGAAGTCAGAGAGCACACAAGGGCCAAGGCCTAGGCAGCCCTGTGTGAGCCACGGTGAAGAGACTAGGGCTGCAGTAGGCAAGATGGAGAAAAGGAGGCAGATGCAGGATATGTTTTGGAGGTAAAGACATGGATTTATTGAAGAAATAAGAGAATAAGGAATTAAGGATACTGCCTATTTTTGTATGCTTGAGATTCTAAATATTTGGTGAATAATTCAATTCATAAGATTTATTGAAGGCTTCCCATTTATGTACAAATACTGTAGTCAATAGTCTCTGCTCTACCTCATTAGCCATATTGTGGAAATTTAAGTCCATGCCCATAATTTACAGTTAGGAACTGATGACAACAGTGAAGGCATAAGATTTTAGGTTAATTTTAAATTGTAAAATCTGTAGATGATACAGTTTTTAAAAATTTATATTGAATAGTCAGGTAAGGCCTCTATGAGGAATTAACACCTGAATTGAGACCTGAAAGATAAATAGAAATTACTCAGGTAAAGATTATAATTAGGTTTCTAAAAAAAAAAAAAAATTAGGGTTTTAAACAGATACATACAAAAATTTTCACAGGAAATTAAATTCATGTTTTTGGTTTGTTTTTATTTTTGTTTTACTTTGCAGACTACATATGGTTGATTTTTAATTTTCAGTTGCTGTAGTGGGTTGAATGGTGGCCCCCCCAAAAGATATGTTCACATCTTAGCCCCCAGAACTTGTGAATGTAACCTTATTTGGAAACAGGGTCTTTGTAGATATAATTAAGTTAAAGATCTTGAGATGAGATCACCCTGGATCAGCCAGTTAGGCCCTAAATCCAATGACAAGTGTCCTTTTAAGAGACAAACAGAAGAAAGACACATAGGGAGAAGCAGGTAAAGGCCATGTGAAGACAGAGATGGAGATTGGAGTGATGGAGTCATAAGCCAAGGACCACCTAGAGACACCAGAAGCTGGAAGAGGCAAGGAAGGAGTCTCCCCTAGAGCCTTTGGAGGGAAGTGGCCCTGCCAATATTTTAAATTCAGATTTCTGGCCTTTAGAACTGTGAGAGAATAAATTTCTGTTGTTTTAAATCACCAAGTTTGTGGTAATTCCTAGGATGGCACTCCTAGGAAACAAACACATGTATCTTTTCCCTGTTACTTAGCATGAATCTAGGCCAATGTCCCCTACATATCTATCCACACACATTCAAGAAATCTGAAGTTATACAGATTTGACAAAGAAGTCAAAACAAATGCAAAGTTCATCCATGTTGTTGCAAATGGCAGGATTTCCTTCCTTTCTTATGGCTGAATAGTATTCCATTGTACATATACACTGCATTTTCTTTATCCATCCTGATGGACACCTAGGTTGCTTCTGTATCTTGGCAACTGTGAATAGTGCTGCAATAAACGTGAGAATGCAGATATCTCTTTGACATATTGATTTCATTTCCTTTGAATATACCTAGTAGTAGGATTGCTGGATCACATGGTAGTTCTATTTTTAATTTTTTGAGGAACCTCCATGTGGAATCTAACAAAGTTGATCTCATAGAAGTAGAAAGTATAATGATGATTACCAGAGATGCTGGAGTTGCTGGTCAAAGAATATTTATAGTTAGGAGAAATAAATTCAAGACATATACTGTACAGCATGGTAGCATTATTAAGTATTAAGCTATACTTAATAATGATATATTATATTCTTAAAAAATGCTAAGAGAATGGATGTTATGTGTTCTCAGCACAAAAATAACTACAGTTGGCCCTTGAACAATGCAGAGGTAAGGAGAGCTGACTTCCTTGTACAGTCAAAAATCCATATATAACTTTTGACTCCCCCAAAACTTAACTGTCATTAGCCTGTTGACTAGAAGCCTTACTGACAACATAAAGTTATTAAAACATATTTTTTGTGTTATATGTATTATATACTGTATGCTTACAATAAAGTAAGCTAGAAAAAAGAAAATGCTATTAAGAAATCATAAGGAAGAGAAAATACATTTACAGTAATGTACTGTATTGATATCGTAAGTTTACGTCACCTGTTTAAAGATGACTCGTCTGTCTGAAATGGTGGGCAATGACAAGTGCAGACCTTAGTCTATGGTACATATCAAGTAATTCAACTTTTTCTTACAATGTCATGACTTTCTTGGTTCTTGGGAGCATTTCCAGCATAACTAGTGGCACTTTGTATGTGTCCCATGGCACTATTCAAGGTTTACAGTATTTCACTAAGCATGCTAA
Organism: Cheirogaleus medius; assembly: GCA_008086735.1. Taxonomy (NCBI): domain Eukaryota; kingdom Metazoa; phylum Chordata; class Mammalia; order Primates; family Cheirogaleidae; genus Cheirogaleus; species Cheirogaleus medius. The sequence goes on from VBSM01003143.1 coordinate 44,398,854, forward strand.
AAAATATTCAAGAACTGCAAGAGACCACTTTTTACTGTGTTATGAAACTTACTGGAGAGATCAACTGCTCACATGGAGATGATCAGTGTTACACAGCATTTTAAGCAGATACCACTCTTGAGCTCACAGAAAAAACAACAGAGGGTGGCTACAAAATTATTACAGTAGTATACAGTATGTACTACGTTAATTTTATGCAGTTATGATTTAAAATTGCATCTTTCCTTTTGCTGCTGCAGCTGGAACCTTGAGTATGCTGAGGCTTCAGAGGAGGCTTGCTTCCAGTGTCTGCCACTGTAGCAGAAAGAAAGTCTGGTTGGACCCCAATAAGACCAATGAAATCACCAATTCTGACACCTATCAGCAGATCTGGAAGCTGATCAAAGATAGGCTGATTGTCTGCAAGCCTGTGACTGTCCATTCCTGGGCTAGATGCTGGAAAAACACCGTGGCCCACGGGAAAGCAGGCATTTGGGCATAGGTAAGCGAAAGGGTACAGCCAGTGTGCAAATGCCTGAGAAGGTAACTGGATAAGGAAGATGAGGATTCTGTGCCAGCTGCTCAGAAGATACTGTGACTCTAAGAAGATTGACCGCCACATGTGTCACAGTCTATACCTTAAGGTGAAGGGGAATGTGTTCAAAAACAAGCAGATTCTCATGGAACATAAGCTGAAGGCAGACAAGGCCTGCAAGAAGCTCCTGGCTGACCAGGCTGAGGCCTGTAGGTTTAGGACCAAGGAAGCAGGCAAGCACGATGAAGAGTGCCTCCAGGCCAAGAAGAAGAAGAGCATCAAGACTCTGTCCAAGGAGGAACAGACCAAGAAATAAAGCTTCCCCTCTCTTGTCTGCACACAGTGGTCTCGGTGATAACAGAGCAATCATTTAAATAAAACAAGCCTTTGTCTGCTAAACAAAACAAGCATCTATACATTTGTTTGCATTTCTTTCAAATGGTGCTATATATGGTCTGTGTTTGTGTGTGTAAGTTTTGATAAATTTTAACTTTTTAAATAGATTTGCATATATTTTATGGTAGTAAATGACTAGACTAGTGTCTACATATATTTTATGTTTTTTTCTTAATTCTTTCAATATTTCTAGACTACATGGTTCAAATCTGTGAGTTTTTTCAAACTGTTGCAATCTCCAAAAATTTTTCCAATATATTTATTGAAAAAAATCCATGTATAAGTGGACCCAGGCAGTTAAAACCTGTGCTATTCAAGGGTCAACTGTATAATGCATGTGTTAATCAGCTATATTTAACCATTCCACTATGTATACAGTTGTCCCTCAGTATCCATGGGGGATTGGTTCCAGGACTCCTGCAGATACTCAAATTCACGGATGCTCAAGGCCCACTGTGAGCCCTGTGGGACCCAAGGATGCTTAAAGTCAGCTCTCATGTTCTCAGTTCCTCATTGCAAGAATACAGTATTTTTGGTGAGTGGCTGGTTGGTTGAATCTTCAATATGGAACCCCTGGATATGGAGGGCCAACTGTATATGTTTCATAAATCATATTGTACATAATAAATACATACAATTTTATGTCAATTGAAACATTTTTGAAAAAAAGGATGGATAGCAAGATATTTCCCCCTACCAACCTAGTACAATATTAAATGAATGTATTTATTTACCAAAAAAAAAAAAAAAGGCAAAATATCATATATCTCAAAGCCACATGTATTTCTGGATGTCAGACATGGATATATAATTTGTACCACTGCCTCTATTAGCAAGGATAATGAGGCATGGAATATATGGAGACTAAACATCCCAGCAAACGGCCTGAAATCATTTGAAAGAAACACTTTTTCTTTTTTTTTTTAATCACTAGGTTGCATTTCCCTTTGCCACCATTACCCTGAATCATTCTATTTTGTACACCCTATAATTTTAACACAGATAGTGATTCATCCTGTATAACTGTTCTTTAAAGTAATTCTATTGTCTTTAGTTGGGCTTTTAAAAAAAGTATGCAAAAATAAAGAAGAGCTTATTAATTTTATATTTTATAATAAATGATGACTTCGAATCTTACATCTTTCAATTTGCAGATGCTGTCAAATTCTAGTTTATGAAAAACAGCAATATAACCAAAGCTATCCTGGAGAAATGATCCAGTGGTGCTAGTAGTGCTACACATACACACACACACACACACACACAACCCCTCCATGTGATACCATCTACTTTTTTTTAGAAGATTCTGCAAAAAGATCAGAAGAAGTATGATTATGATTTCTTTTTTAGAAACGAGGTCTCAGTAGGTTGCCCAGGCTGGCCTTGAATTCCTGGGCTGAAGGGATTTTCTTGCCTCAGTCTCCTGAGTAGCTGGAACTAGAAGTGTGTACCATTGTGCCTGGCTTGGAAATATTATTTTAAATAAATAAATTATACTAATATTTAAAAAAGTTATGTGAGGCCGGTCTTGATGGCTCATGCCTGTAATCTTAGCACTCTGGGAAGCTGAGGCAGGAGGATCACTTGAGCTCAGGAATTTGAGACCAGCCTGAGCAAGAGCCAGACCCCGTCTCTACAAAAAATAGAAACAAATTAGCCAGGTGTGGTGGCTTGTGCCTGTAGTCCCAGCTACTTGGAGGCTGAGGCAGGAGAATCACTTGAGCCCAGGAGTCTGAGGTTGCAGTGAGCAATGATGACACCACTGCATTCTACCCAAGGTGACAGAGAGAGACCCTGTCTCAAAACAAACAAACAAACAAAAAAACCCCCCAAAAACAAAAGCAACAAGTTATAGGAATCAATAAAATTGTATAAAATGCATTCAGATTACAAAAGAGGAAGTAAAATTATCACTATTTGCAGATGGAATGATCTTATACTTTTTCCAGCTTTACTGAGGTATAACTGACAAATACAAATTATATATACTTAAAGCATACAATATGATGTATTGATACATGTATACATTGTGAAATGACTGCCACAATCAAGCTAATTAACATTTCCATCCCTCACAAAGTTTGTGTGTGTGTGTGCATGTGGTGAGAAACACTTAAGATCTACTACTTACTCACAGCAAATTTCACATATACAATAAGATTACTGATTATAGTCACCATGCTGTATCTTAGCTCTCTAGAACTAACTCATCCTGCATATGACACTTTGTACGCTTTGACCAATAGTTCCCCATTTCCCCCACTCCTGCAGCCCCTGGGAACTACCATTCTATTCTGTTTCTATGAATTCAACTTTATTTAGATTTTACATATAACTGAGAGCCATGATCTTATCCTAGAAAATCTTAAGGAATCCACTAAAAAGTGTTGAATAAGCAAGATTGTGTTTACACCTCCTCCCCACCCACAAAAGTGGGACAGGACCATCTGGGAATGAGCCTTCCCAGTGCTGAGGGATGAAGGACATCTATCACTCTAACCTAAGCAGAGATTGGCCATCAATGCTTCCAAGAGAATATTTTTGATCAAAAGCAGAGAAATGAGAAAAGAAAAATAGCTTGGAGTAGTCTGAGCTATGTGAGGTATGAAAAATTTATGAGGCCCAGAGAGTTGTGAATATGGGACTTCAGTCATGCTTCCCCCACTCCCACACCCACGCTGGGGAAGGGTTAATTGTTTAAAGTATTTTATTCCTTTTCAGGAAGGTTTTTTATTGCTACTTCAATTTCAGTACTTGATATTGGTCTGTTATGGAATTCTATTTCTTCCTGTTTGAGCCTAGGGAGGCTGTGTGTTCTAAGAATTTGTCCATTTACTCCATGTTTTCAAGTTTATGTGCACATAAGTTTTTGTAGTATTCATAGATGATATTTTGTGTTTCTGTGGTATCAGTTGTAATTTCTCCTTTTTCATTCCTGATGGAGCTTATTAGAGTCCTTTTCTGCTTCTCATTAATCTAGCAAGAGGAACGTCAATTTTGTTTATTTTTTCAAAGAACCAACTTTTTGTTTTATTAATCTTCTGTATAGTTTTTTTTTTTTGTTATCGATTTCATTTTGTTGTGCCCTGATCTTTGTTATTTCTTTTCTTCTGCTGGGTTTGGGGTTGGTTTGCTCATCCTTTTCTAGTTCTTTGAGACGATTCTTTAGATTATTGATTTGTGATCTTTCTGTCTTTTGGATGTAGGCATTTATGGATATAAATTTTCCTCTTAGGACTGCTTTAGCTGTGTCCCACAGATTTTGATTGATAACTTGTGTCTTCTTTAACATTTAGTTCAAAGAATCTTTTGATTTCCATCTTAATTTCCTCCTTAACACAATAATTGTTCAGCAGAAGGTTGTTTAGTTTCCATGGCTTTGTGTAGAGATGAGAGTTTCTGACTAGCTACAGTCACCCATAACACTGTATAGCCAATCAACAGCTTATGTTATTTTAATGTAAATTCCTGGCAAATAACTTAGGAACTGCCTCTTCCTTTCCTTTAAAATCCATTTGTAACTACTGCTGATTGGAGTGTATTTTGAGGACCACTTGAATCTATGTTCCTGGGTGGCAGTCCTCAAACTTGGCCCAAATAAACACACACACACACACAAACACACACTCTCTCTCTCTCTCTCTCTCTCTCTATATATATATATATTCAGATTGTATTTATAAAATCTCAGTCAGTGCTTTGGAGATATTGGAAAAAAATCACACATTGTGGTACCAAATGGTGAAATAAAGACATTTTCAGATAAACCAAAAACTAAAAATTCATTGCCAGCAGATCTGTATTACAGGAAATGATCAAGGAAGTTCTTCACATTGATGTGAAGTGATACCAGATATAAAACTTGGATATTTAGGATAAATGAAAAACATTCAAAATTATAAACATGTGGGTAAGTATAAAAGACTATTTTTTCTCTTAATTTCTTAAAAAAATAACCATTAAAAGTAAAATCCTTAACATTGTATTAGAGGTTACAATATATATACAGATGAGATATAAATGACAACTACAGCATAAAGGATGAGGTGGTAGTAAATGGAATGATATGATTGCAAGGGTCTTATAATTCACTTGGAGTGGTATAATATTAACTCTAAGCCTAAAAAGTTATAATTCCTAGAGAAACCACTAAAATAAAAAATGCTAAAAGACCATCTAGACACAACTATACTGTCTAGAAGAGATGCACTTTAAAGACATAGATAAGGCCGGGCGCGGTGGCTCACGCCTGTAATTCTAGCTCTCTGGGAGGCCGAGGCAGGCGGATCGCTGGAGCTCAGGAGTTCGAAACCAGCCTGAGCAAGAGCAAGACCCCGTCTCTACTATAAATAGAAAGCAATTAATTGGCCAACTAAAAATATATAGAAAAAATGAGCTGGGCATGGTGGCACATGCCTGTAGTCCCAGCTACTCGGGAGGCTGAGGCAGGAGGATTGCTTGAGCCCAGGAGTTTGAGGTTGCTGTGAGCGAGGCTGACGCCACGGCACTCACTCTAACCCAGGCAACAGAGTGAGACTCTGTCTCAAAAAAAAAAAAAAATAAAGACATAGATAAGTTGAACATAACAGAAGAATATATACTATGCAAATAATAAGCACAAAAAATGGGGTATCTATGTTAATATAAGACAAAATAGACTTCTAGAAAAGATATATTAGTAAAGACAAAGGGGGAACATTTTGTAATACTGAAAGGGCCAATTCATCAGGAAAGCATAATAATCTTAAATATGTATGTACCTAATACCATAGCTCAAAATTCATGAAGCAAAGAGTGATATCATTTAAAGGTAAAAATCAATAAATCCACATATCATACTTAGAGATTTTTAACACTCTTCTCCTAGTAACTTATAGAGTTACTAGATAAAAAAGTCAGTAAAGACATAAAAGACCTAAATAACACTATCAAACATCTTAACCTAATTGACGTTTTCATAACACTATACCCCAAACTACAAATACACATTCTTTTCAAATGCATATGAAACATTCATCAAAAACAACACACTTTTAAATAACCCATGAGTCCACCTAAGAAGCCACAAGGAAAGTTGGAAAATATTTAAAACAGGATAATAAAAATACAATGCATCAAAATATGTGGAATGCAGATAAGGCAGTGTTTAGAGGGAAATGTATAGCTTCAAAGGCTTATCTTAGAAAAGATACGTATGGTTCTGCCTTAAGAAGCCAGAAAAAGAAAAGTACTATATACTGAAAATAAGTAGAAGGAAGGAAATAACAAAGATATGAGCAGAAATCAACATAAAAGACAACAAACCATAAATAAAATTAGCAAAGTAAAAAATGGGTCATTTGAAAAGATTACCAAATTTGCCAAACTCCTAGGTAGACTGACTAAGAATAAAAAAAATAAAAGGAGAAGACATAATTCACCAATGGCAGGACTAAAAAAGGGAGTTCAGGTTCTACCAACATCAAAAAGGTAATAATGGAATATTATGAACAACTTTATGTCAATAAATTCAATAACTTAGATGAAATGGACAAATTCCTCAAAAATACAACTTAAAATTCACACAAGTACAATTTACTTGTAAACTAACACAAACTCTGAATACCTATCTATTTACTAAAGAAATTAAATTATCAAAACCTTTCCACAAAGAAAACCACAGGCCCAGATAGTTTTGCTGGTGAATTCTATCAAATAACTCAGAAAGAAACAACACCAATCTTACGCAAACTCTTTGTGAAAATAGAGGATAAAAAACTCTCTAATTCGTTTTATGAGGACAGTATACTGTGATACAAAATCTGAAAAGATATTATTACAAAAAAAGAACACTACAGACCTATATCCCTCAATATTTAACAAAATGTTAGCAAATCAAATTTAGCAATATATAAAAAGCCTAATACATCATGACAAAGTTGGGTTTTGAGAATAAAGGAGAAAAGCCATATAATCATTATATATATAATATCTATATAATCTATAAAATACATAAAATATTAGACAAAACACAAGAGCCACTGATGATAAAAACCCTTTTCAAATCAGGAAGAGAAAAGAACTTTTTTTTTTTTTTTTTTTTTTGAGACAGAGTCTCACTCTGTTGCCCCGGCTAGAGTGCCGTGGCGTCAGCCTCGCTCACAGCAACCTCAAACTTCTGGGCTCAGGCGATCCTCCTGCCTCAGCCTCCCGAGTAGCTGGGACTACAGGCATGCGCCACCATGCCCGGCTAATTTTTTCTATATTTTAGTTGGCCAATTAATTTCTTTCTATTTTTTAGTGGAGATGGGGTCTCGCTCTTGCTCAGGCTGGTTTCGAACTCCTGAGCTCAAACGATCCTCCCACCTCGGCCTCCCAGAGTGCTAGGATTACAGGCGTGAGCCACCGCGCCCGGCCGAAAAGAACTTTCTTAATCTGACAATGGGCATCTGTGAAATATCTAAGATCCAACTTAATGGTAAAATAGTGAATGCTTTTCCCCAAAGTTCAGGAAGAAGCCAAGGATGTCCTCTCTCACAGCTTGTATTCATCATTGTACTGGTGGTGTACAATGCAAGTGAAATAAGGCATGAGAAAAAGGCATAAATGTAAAAGAAGAGGGGATGAAACTATCTCTGTTTGCAGATGACATGATTATTTACATAGAGAAACCCAGGGAATCTGCAACACAACTAGAAGAATAATAGGTGAATTTGACAAGATTACAGAATAAAAGATCCATATATAAAAATCAGTTATATTTTAATTACTAGCAGCCAACAACTGGAACATAAGATAAAACAATTCCATTTATAATAGTATCAAAAATCATAAGATACTTAGGCATACATTTTAAAAAATATGTGCAAGAACTGTATGCTTAAAAGCAGGGGTGGGGGACCTTTTCATGTTGGAAGGCTGCATTAATTTAGCTGTAATCAAATAAGGCCACATTCAAAAAATGTCAATTAGATATACATAAAAATGTATATTATTTTGTACAAATATAACTACTATGTACTGAATAATTTCAAAAAATGAAAACTATTTGTTAACTTTAAAGTTAACTAACCTTTTAATGACTTTGTTGGAAAGCATTTGAATATTTGGTTGCAGCACAGAGGTCCAGTTTCAGTTGATCTAGATGGGTATCAGTCATTTGTGACCTTAAGGGTGCCTTGATTTGGGTTACGTAGGAGAATGTAGATTTTCAGCAATAAGTGGTTGAAAAGCAAGAAAGCATTTTTTGGACATGTTACCAAAGGTGTGGGTATTCTACTGCATTTTTCCATATTTCAATTGGATCTTTCTTAACATCAATGACTTTAAAATGTCATCTACTGAGAGCTCAATCAATTCCACCTGTAGTTCTTTAGATGCCTTGGTGATATCAACTATGTGAGGCTGAAATGCTAATTTGAGTGTGAGGTCATGATTCTCAAAGTGAGTGAACCTTTCATTGTATTCTCCAATTAATAGGTCTATAACAGCTGCATATTCTTAAGTGATTCATATATATCATCCTGCTCATCAGTGACCTTTGTTAACTGAGGAAAATGTACATCTGGAATTTCCTTTTAAAGAACTGTTTTTAAAAAGGATAGCTTATTTCAAAATGCTTGGTTGTTTTTTTTGTGCCACATATCATATATAGACTTAGTTTTACCTTGCCAAGAAATATTCAAGTCATTTTGATTTGACAAATCACACAAAAATACTGCATTCCTGTATCAATCTTCTTTCAACAATTCACACTGCAGATTCTGTTCTTCATACAATTTAACTATCTGTTCTCGCAGAGATAAAATTTTGGCTCACACCTGTCCCTGCGATAGCCACAGCACTTTAGAATGATATGGCAAATCCACATTGAATACTTCATCGTTCAACTTTAGCATGTTAGTAAACTGATGATGCTGCATTGTATATGCATGAATATAGTTAACAATACTTATAACTTGTTGCAAAGTGTCACTTAAAATTGTAGCTTTGGCACAGAGATTTTGCTGATGCAAGATATAATGAAAAGAAATGAGAGCATTTGGATCTGTTAATACTTTTTTAACCTGTTCAATAAACCCTTCATGTTTTCCTGTCATAGAAGGTGCACTTGTCTGTACGCCCACTCACTAAATTTACCAAATTCAGCCCAACTTCACATTTATCTTGAAAGTTGTTGACGATATCTATTCTCTGTGTTCTGTTTGCAAGAGTGCCCAAAGCTAGTAACTCTTTATAGCAAAGAAAATCTTCTGTTATGACCGGAATGAAGTATAAAACCTGCACTTAGTAGTATCAGTTGATTCATCCAAAGTGATTGAATAATATATATTTTCCTTTTGAAGTATTGCTTGAAGTTGATCTGTTAAGCTGAAGGCTAATTCATGCTGACAATCAGTTATAGTTCTCCTTGAAAGAGGCAGTTAAACAACTTTGAAACGTTATCTGGGTCTAAGCATCTAACAACTTTGACAACGCGTTCTTTCATAATTTCTACATCATTGAATTGCCTCCCTTCCCCTCCCCGAGCACATAAGCTACTTTATAAGTTGCTTCATTTGCATTATTTCCAAGTCTTATTGCTGCTTGAAATAATTGTCTTTGCTTTTGCTTTTCTTCTTTTAATTCTGCAATACAAACTTTCATGCCTCTTCCTCTAATTTAAAACATTTATGGTCCTTTTCAGTGTTATAATGCTGATGAGCATTGAATTTCTTTAATGTTGATATTGCAGTATCACAAAGCAAGCAAATCATCTTATTTTTAGCAGAAACAACATAATGCAATTACAAATCCTCAATAAAAAGTCTACAAAAGACCTACAATATTCAAAGCACTCTTTAAAAAAAACTAAGTTGGCAGCATTTACAACAGCTGATACTTCCAGACTTTCTATAAAGCTATAGTAATTTAGACAGCAAGTCTAGACAATGTAACAGATAAATGTAACAGAATAGAGAGCTCAGAAATAGATCCACTGGCCAGGTGTGGTGGCTCACGCCTGTAACACTAGCACTCTGGGAGGCTGAGGTGGGTGGATCATTTGAGCTCAGGAGTTTGAGACCAGCCTGAGCAAGAGCGAGACCCCGTCTCTACTAAAAAATAGAAATAGATCCATTTAAAAGGTCATATGTTTTCTGACAAAGGTGCCATAGCAAATCAATGCAGCACCTTTTCAACAAATGGTGTTAGTACAACTGGATATTCATGCGGAGAAAAAGAAATCTTGACCTCTATTTCACACCTATATGGAAATTAATTAAAGATGGATCATATAGTATGCAAATATAAGAGCTAAAACACTAAAACTTCTAGGAAAAAATATAGAATATCCTCAGTTTGGTGGTAGATAAAGGCTTTTTAGACAGGACCCAGGAAACAATAACCAAAAAAATTTTTAAAATTTGATAAATTACACTCCATCAAAACAACTTCTGCTCTTCAAAAGACATCATTAAGAATGTGAATAAGCCAGCCACAGTCTAGGAAAATATTCAGAATATACATATCTGATGAAGAACTTATAGCTAGAATATATCAAGAACTCCTACAATTCCATTATAGAAAGACAAGCAATCTAATAATAATGGCCAAAAGATTTGAACAGATACTTCACTAATGACAAGAACACAAAAAGTTGCTCAACAGCAGAAAATCATCAGGGAAATACAAATTAAAACTACAGTGAGATACATTTATACATACACCAGAATCATTAAAATTAAAAAGGGACTGATACTACCAATTGTTGACAAAATGTGGAACATCTTCAACTGTTGTACATTGTTGGTGGGAGTGCAAAAAGATATATTGTGAAATATGGTCTGACATTTTTTGTAAACTAAATACTCACCTTCCCCTGGACCCTGCAATTCCACTCCTAGGTATTTATCCAAGAGAATGAAAATACATGTCCTCAAAAGACTTGCACAAAAACATTCATAGCAGCTTTATTGAAAATAGCTAATAATTGAAAATGTCGAAGTTATCCATCCATAGAAGAATTGACAAACTGTGGTGTATTCATACAATGGATTACTATTCATCATAAAAAAGGATTAAACTACTGAAACAACACATATGGATCTCAAAAACATGTTGAGAGAAACCTTAAAAGGAGAGTATATCGTATAATTCCACTTGTATGAAGTTCTAGAACAAGCAAAATTAATCTATGGTGGAAAAATATACAGAATAAAGGTTGCCTCTTGGTGAGTGGGGGCAGAAACTGACTGTGAAGGAGCATGAGGGAACTTTAAACAAATATTGAACTTTAGTTAATATCCATGCTGAAGTATTTAGGAGTGAAGTACACTTACATCTGCAATTTGCTTTGAATGCATCAAAAAATAAGATCGCTGATTAGTTAGATGAAAATATGCATAGATATAGGATCAAGCAAATATACCAAAATGTTAATTGAGCTGGATATATGAATGTTATTTAAATAATTATTTCAACTGTTCTGAATGTTTAAAAATTTTCATAATATTATAAAATGTTGGGGAAAAAATTATGCTTTTAATTCCTCTGCTCTCTCATATTGCCTGTACAAATTGTTACTGAATTTATATGAAGTAAGCCAACAGTGGGTACTATTCTCAGTCATGAGTTTATCTTTTTTTTTGAGACAGGGTCTCTGTCGCCCTGCTACAGTGCAGTGGCATCATGAAAGCTCACTGCAACCTCAAACTCCTGGGTTCAAGCAGTCCTCTTGCCTCAGCCTGCTGAGTGGCCGGGACTCGGGAGACATGCGCCACCATGTCTGGTTAATTTTTCTATTTTTTGTAGAGATGGGGGTCTTGCTCTTGCTCAGGCTGGTCTTGAACTCCTGGCCTCAAGTGTTCCTCTCGCCTCAGCCTCCCAAAGTGCTAGAATTACAGGCGTGAACCACTGTGGCCGGCCAGTGAGGATTTTATCTTAAAAAAAAAAATCTTTAATATATTAATAGGAAATGAACCAAACCATTCCTTCTCATCAAAGACATAAATTGCATAGTGACTTCAAATTGTATATATAATGATTCTGGCTCAGATGAGGGAAGTTCTTGAAGTTTTATGCTTCAGTTTCAGCTTAGATGCCTATTTTCAAGGCCAATCATTTAAAGATGGGCACCTGCCCTGACTATAGCCTTTAGCACAAGAAAATTTATTTGCTGAGCTTGGCATCTCAGGGTGAAATGCAAGGCTCATATGATATCAAAACAAAACAAAACAAAGCCAAGAAAAACTAATGTTTTACTGTTAAGGCAGTCACATAAAAGATTACAGATTCAGTGTTTATACCTTCAACAAAAGCTCTTGCGTTTCATTACCTTTATCAAGAGATGCTCCAGCCATATGGTAAAAGCTCAATGCAGTGTCTACATCATTAATATTCTTTAGGAAGGTAAAGAAGTTCTCCACCTCCTGAAACGTCAGACCCTGAAAGAGGAAAGACAGTAAGATAAGGCTATAGCACAAAATGCAGAAAACTAGGCAGTTATTCATGTCTATAAATCAGAAATTTATGCCCACGTCTAGAACAGAAACTGAATAAATTAGTCAAGGAATGTCAAATTTGTATACAATAGGGGAAGAAAACTCTAGAATTTTACCCTGAGAAAGGCAAACTGGCTGCTTCCCTCTCACAGGTAAAATCTGACAAAGCTTCTTAGAATGATGGCTGGAAGCCTTTTATGAAAATATTTCTAACTGTGCTCTCCAATTGGTCACATCATCTATTATGACACTTCCTAAATGGCCTGCAGCTACTTGATCTGTTCTACATCTTAAGAAGTAAGATCAGAGTGAGGACTTTCATTTTAATAATCTGCTCACAGGCCAGCTAAGCATTTTTGAGGCTCAAGCTAATTAAAGAATCACCAAGTCAGTGATATACAGGGAAAGGGTTTCACTATTTAGCAAAATCCAAGCACTGGGGAAGTTGTTCATTATTTCAATTTAAAAGCTACTGACAAAGTAATTTGCCACTTAACATTAATATGATGAAATTCTGTGAATGAAGAAATCCTTTTCAAAAGCTGTTCAAAGAATAAACAGTTCAATGAATCTCAGATTCTCCTTTCTATGATGGCTCAAGAGAAAGTACCTGGGATTCCTTCATAGGGAGGAAAATTTGTCCTATTTGCCTTTTCCCCACTTCTCACTTATCATGCTGTGTTGGAAATGAATACAGTTTCTGAGAAGTGGAAAAGCTGGGAATGCCCCAGACACTGAGGTTAATGCCTTTTAATAAAGCATCAGGTCCTTAAGGCACTGCAGATGTTGACTGGCTTTCACTTAGTGCTGCTCCTTTTCTGATTTCAATTTCCCCAAACTACAGAGACCAAGGACCTACTTCAGGAACTCACTAATGAGGAAATCTTAATACCGACAATCTACAGTTCTTTCCCAGTACTCTCCAAACTGGGTCAATTGTATCTTTTTCATATTATCAATCAAACTGAGAGCTAAAATACTATTGGTGTGATTATGTTACATGGTCTTTCATAATTTTTTCCCTTAGAATCATAGACCTTAAAAAACTTTGTATTGTGGAATATGATGACCATATAGCACATAAAATATAAATGTACAACTTAACAAACTGTTGTAAAATGAATACCCATAGAACCTACATTCAGTTAAGGAACAGACTATTATCAGCATCCCAGAAGCCTCCTCCTTTCCCCCAACATGCTTCTTCCCAATCATAAGCCCCAGCTCCACCCCCACTCCCAGTGATAATAATCACTATTCTGATTTTTAGGGGATTCATTTCCTTGTTTTTTTTTTAAATAGCATTACTATTTATGCACTCTTAAACAGAAATAGTAGTTAAATTTTGTCTGTTTCTGAACTTTATAAATGGAATCATGTGGTAGGTATTCTGTTATATATGGCTTCTCTAATATTTGTTAATGTTTTTGTGTATATCTGTAGTTCATTAATTTCTATTGCTATAAATTATGCAATTATGTGAATATACTACCATTTGTTTATCCTTTCTATTTGGACTATTTCCAATATTTGGCAATTATCAACTGTGGTACATCTGTACTTAAGCATTCATTCAAACATTTACAGAGTACCTTCCATGTACTAAGTGCCATAATTTTTGGTAGTGAACTGGAAGTCCTATATTATATACCTTTTTCCTAATTTGAGGTCATTCTCTTGGCCTTGATTTAGAGTGCCCAGAGTTAGGTCTTATTACTTATACGAATGCCATAGTATGCTATTCAATGTAAGCACTGGACTAGAATCAACCCTACAGAGGAGAATACCACTGGATTAGAAGTACCTGTTTATATTAGACTGTTTGGAAATAACCCAAGAGGCCATATTGCTCTTTGTGAATCTTTTATGAGCATAATAATTCTCAAGTAGGAAACAACTGTGTTAAAACATATTTTCTATGTGATAATGTACTGTTTCTTCTTTGTTTTTAAGAAAGTACAGCTGAGTTCTAAGCTAAATGTCATTAATGCAAGATCAACAGTGTTGATTCTTATGATTTATTTCATTTACAAATTTTGAGTTTTTAATAAATGCTGCTTTACAGTTTCAAAAAAAAAAAAAAAAGAAGTACCTGTTCTATTAATATCACTGCTTGTGGATAGATACAGTGATCCTCCTTTCCCCTCTATCAAAAAACATGTAAAGGTGGAAGCCACCCAAGTATCCATCAATGGATGAATTGATAAACAAAATGCAGCATATATACACAATGGACTATTATCCAGCCTTTATAAGGAATAAAATTGTGATACAAGCTACAATATAGATGGACTTTGAAGACAATGTGGCATGTGAAATAAGCCAGCCACAAAAGGACAAAGGAAAATAGTGCATGATTACACTTATATGAGTTACCTAGAGTAGTCAAATTAATAGGGAAAGAAAGTAGAATAGTGATTGTTAGGGGCTGGAGAGAAGGAGAATGTAGAGTTATTGTTTAATGGATAAGGAGTTCCAGTCTGGGAAGATGAACAAAGTTCTGGAGATGGATGGTAGTGATGGTTGCACAACAATGTGAATGTACTTAATGCCACTGAAATATATACTTAAAAATGGTTAAAATGGTAAACTTTATGTTATGTATATTTTAGACTCCCTCCCCCCCATGGCATGATAAAGCTTTTTAACTTTTCTTATTAAGGTATGGATTCCTATGGGGGCAGGGATTTAGGGGACTGAGTTATTGAAAGGTTTTTTGAGCCTAAAAGGTTAACAAAAAATTCCTAAAACAGAAAGATAATGGTAGAGAAAATGCTTTCTACTTTGAAAAACAACCTCTAATGTTTGTTAATTTTTTTCAGTGATATTTCCATTTATTTTACTTCACTTAGAAGAATGGCCTCCAGTTCCATCTAGCTTGTTGCAAAGGTATTAATTCATCTTTTTTATGGCTGAGTAGTACTCCACGACACACATATACCGCATTTTATTAATCCACTCATGAATCGATGGGTACTTGGGTTGATTCCACGACTTGTGCAATTCTGAATTGTGCTCCAATAAACATTCGAGTGTATAAGTGTTCCTTTCTCTCTGCATTCACACCAACATCTATTGTTTCTGGACTTTTAAATAAAAGCCTTCTAACGGGAGAAAGGTGATATCTCATTGTGATTTTAATTTGCATTTTCCTAATGATTAGTGACACAGAGCATTTTTCATATGTTTATTGGCCATTTGTCTTTCTTCTTTTGAGAAGCTTCTGTTCATGTCTTTTGCCCACTTTTTAATAGGGTTGTTTGTTTTTTTCTTGCTTATTTGTTTGAGTTCTTTGTAAATTCTGGATATTAACCCTTTATAAGATATGTAGCTTGCAAGTATTTTCTCCCACTCTGTAGCTGTCTATTTACTCTGTTGCTTGTTTCCGTAGCTGTGCAGAAGCTTTTTAGTTTAATCAAATCCTATTTATTAATTTTTGTTGTTGCCATGATTGCCCTTGGGGACTTAGTCATAATTTTTTGCCTAGGCTGATATCTAGAAGAGTTTTTCCTAAACTTCCCTCTAGAATTTGTATAGTTTCATGCCTTAGATTTAAGTCTTTATTCATCTGGAATTACTTTTTGTGAGTGGTGAGAGGTAGGGGTCCTGTTTCATTCTTCTGCATATGGTGACCCAATTTTTCCAGCACCATTTATTGAATAGGGCTTCTTTTCCTCAGTGTATATTGTTGTCTGCTTTGTCAAAGTTCAGTTGGTTTTATAACTGGGCTCCTTGTGTGTCCTTGTGGTTTAGATATGTTTCCTGGAGACAGCAGACACTCGGGTTGTATTTTTTCATCCATTCAGCCAGCCTATGTCTTTTGAGAGGAGCAGCCAGTCCATTCACATTAATTGATAGCATTGATATGCTATGTCTTCTTGATAAGCTTTGAGAATTCTTTCTTCTCCTTAGTTTAGCCTGCTGTTAAAACTTTCTGCTGTGTTTTGAAATTCCCTAAATGAATCTTTCATTTCTTTAAGTCTATTATATCCTTTCTTATGTTGTCTAGTTCTCTAGTGACTTTTTCAGTTTTTCATTGATTTCCTGAAATATCTTTTTGGTTTCCTTTTGTTGGTTTTCAACTTTCTCTTCAATTCCATTCATCTTATTTGCCATCCATATGCTGAATTCCATTTGTGTCATTTTGGCAATTTTTTGTAGGTGGAGTCTACTACTGAGGCTCCATTGTGTTCCCTTGGGGATGTTGAACTATTTAGTTTTTTCACATTGCCAGGGTTGTTTTGCTGGTTTCTTCTCATTTGGCTTCTCTTCTCTGATATTTGGGTTAACAAGATTGCAGGGTACCTGTTCTCTTTTGCTGGGGACTCCCTCAATCCAAGTCCAGGGGTGACAGCTGCTCAGGGCTGGGGGGTCCTGAGTGAAGTGTTGGACCTCAGGGAGGTTCTGCTGGCCCAGTGGTAGTGGTAAGAACTCAATGGTCAGGTCTTGGGGCCCATGCACAACTCTGGAGTCTCAGGAGTGTAGTCATAGGCCCAGCTGTGGCCCTGGAGTTATAGTGGCAGAACCTCAGACTTGGGCACAGTGAGAGCTTCAGAGTTGGCTCTAGGGATTTTGTGGGCAAAGCTGCCCATATAGGGGGCTGTTCCACCAGTGTGGGGACTGCCAATGCCCAGTTGTGCAGGCAGGGGTTTTTCTCAGTGGCCCATGGTCTGTGTACACAGGCCAGAGCTGCTAGTTGGCCAAAGTTCCCCCCTACACCTAGGACCCACTGAGGCAGTTGTCCAAGGCTTCCCAAGTGGTGTCTGTAGTATCTGGAATTCTTCCTCTGTTCAGCTCCCACACCGGGGAGGAAGTGTGCTTGGCCCCCAGTCACAGGGCATGACATCTGGTGGGTGTGATGCAAAGGCTGCTACTGGAAGGCTGGGTCCTGAGAGGATGTGGCTGTGTGTGCCACAGCAATCAGGATGGCGTTGGTTGCACAAACCTGGGATTGGCAGGCACCAGATCTCTGCACAGACTCTGAGCAGCTTCCTGATCAGCCCAGTGGTCTGTGGTAGAAGAGGGAGACCCCTCACAGATTAAGCTCCCTGTAACTCGTTTCTCTCCTAAAAAGCATTGTCCCCTTGGGTTGCTTCTATCCTGCTCGCTTCATCTCTTCACAGCAGTGTAAATTGTATTGGGGCCCCCGACTTAATCTTTGAGATGGTGAGTGATGCTTTTGAGTAAGAATCAGCCATGCCCTATTCGATTGAGTTGGTAGATGCTCTAATGAGCTATAGAGTTGTTCTCCCTGGGACTAATACCTCTTTTTCTATCCTGGATGGAGCTGGAGCCCATTCTTCTAAGTGAAGTATCACAAGAATGG
>VBSM01003143.1:44416648-44457545 GCA_008086735.1 Cheirogaleus medius
GGGTTGCTTGTTCTCCACCACAGCAGAGGTAGGTAGAGTAGAGAGGCTGGGCATGGTTAGCTTGAGTGGGCCTGAAAGGCTTTGCAGAGCCTCAGCAGGACTCCAAAGTCACTTTGCCTGTCTCTCAGGAATGCCGCTGGGAGGAGGGTCAAGGCAGGCTCTCCAAACTGGGAAGGCTGCTCACGAGGAAGGGGCTGCAATTCCCCAACTGCCTGTTGGGAGTGAGCTGTACTCCTCTTGCATTAACCCTGCCCTCTGGTGTCTGGTTGCAAATGCGTGCCTAAATGTACGACACTCAGTTGCTATGGTGCTGCAGACTGGGATCTTCTTCGCCAGGGGACCCTCCTTAGACTGACAGCAGAGCTCTGAGCCTTGGGAGGGCTCCGAGGTCATTTTGCTGGCCACTAACGAAAGGTGCTGGGAGGAGGGTCAAAGCAGGCTCTCCTAACTGGGAAGGCTGCTCATATGGAAGGGGCTGCAATTCTCTGACTGGCTTTGGGAGTGATCTCCATCCCTCCTGTGTTACCTCTGTCCTCCAGTGCCCGGTTGCAAACAGGTGCCTGAATGTGCCATGGGCTGACATCTTCCCCACCAGAATACCTATCCTAGTCCAACAGTGCAGCTTTCCTGAGGGGGTGATGGGTGCTCCCCCAGATTGCCAAGTCTCAGACCTCCACAGTACTCTCCAGTCAGTTCCACCCACATGGGCTCCCTCGCCTCTCAAGTCCAGCTTTCAAATCACCTCCTTACCCCCGTGTTCCCTAGCAACCCACTTTGTGATCTGGCCTACGTGTGTGACCCACTGGCATGCATCTCCAAGAAATGCTGGTGGGCAGGGAGCTCCCAGATTGGGCACCCAGGGTCCACTGCAGGTCCTCAAGGGGAAAGGTATGGGCCCCACTCTCTGTGGAAACCTAATACTGGAGGACGCTCCAGCAGGAGAGGTGGCAGCTTGCCAAATTCTCGGCTCCAACTGTTGTCCAGGTTTCAGTAGTGGGGAGGAGGAGTAGGGGAGGATAAGAATCTGAATGGAAAGAAGCTGGCTCTCTGGCCTCTCAGGTCATTCTCCTTGGAGGGGAGCCCTGTACAGAATGTCTAAGCTCTGGGATCACACAAGTTGTTCCTACAGT
The DNA here is from genome assembly GCA_008086735.1 of Cheirogaleus medius. NCBI lineage: Eukaryota > Metazoa > Chordata > Mammalia > Primates > Cheirogaleidae > Cheirogaleus > Cheirogaleus medius. The sequence goes on from VBSM01003143.1 coordinate 44,417,779, forward strand.
TCTGTGATTGCTGCAGTACTTGGGCTTGTTGGGCTAGAAAAGCTTCTAAGTAACTTGGTAGTCCACTGATCACCAAAGGATTGTGGGAAGGAGAAAAGGATCCCCCCCTTTACCCCTTCACTGGGGTCTGAGTCTCTCTGGGTTTAGATCCTCGCTGATATCTTTTTTTCCTTTTTCCTCTTCCTTCTCTGCTTTGCAATTTTCCTCTGTGAGGTCCCTGGCAGGCTTCAGTACTTATTCCTCTGACCTACACCTAAGCTGTGTCCTTTATCCCTTCTCCTTTATCTGAAACCCTCCTTTTCTCCAGAATGGTCTGTTAAGTGATGTCTCTAGTCAGCCATCTTGCCTTCTTTTTTGCAGCTGATAAAACTTTTAGAAGAAAACATAGGAGAAAAATCTTCATGACTTAGAGTAGGTTAAGAGTTCTGAGATGACACTCAAAGCACGATCCATAAAAGAAAAAACTGGTAGGTTAGACTTCATCAAAATTACAATATTTTGTGCTTCAAAATACTGAGAGAATAGACAAATCACAGGCTTGGAGAAAATCATAAATTTGATAAAGGACTTATTTCCAGAATTATATAAAGAACTCTTATGATTCAATAATGAGAAGAACCACCACCTGATTTTAAAAAAGATTTGAATGGACATTTTATCAAACAAGATATATGAATGGCTAATAATTGCATGAAATAATGCTCAGCATCAGTAGTCATTAGGGAAATACAAATTAAAACCACGATGGTATTCCACTGCCCACCTATTAGAATGACTGTAATAAAAAAGGGAGTCAAGAACATGTGTTGGTGTAGATATGGAAAAACTGGAACTCTCATACATTCATGTGGAGATGTAAAATGATTCAGCTACTTTGGAAAATAGTTTTGCAGTTTCTTAAAAATTTAAACATAAATTCACCATACAACCCAGCCATTTCATTCCTGGGAATTTTCAAGAGAAATAAAAACATAAGTTCACATAAAAACCTGTATGTAAATGTTCATAGCAGCATTATAATGGCCAAAACTGGAAACAATCCAAATGTCCACCAACTGGTAAGTGTATAAACAAAATGTAGTATATCTAAACAATGAAAAACTGCTTAATATTCATCAATAAAAAGTAATAAACTATTAATATAGCTTTAACATGGATAAATCTGAAAAACATTATGCTAAGTAGAAGCAGCCAGACACAAATGACTATATTATTATATGATTGCATTTATATGAAATGTTCAGAAAAGGCAAGTGTGTAGAGACAGAAAGGCAATTTATGGCTGCCTAGTGCTAGGGCAGAAATGAGAATTGACTGAAAACTAGCATAAAGGATCTTTTCAGGGTGATAGAAATGTTCTAAAACTGGATGGCAGTGATGATTGCATAACTCTGTAAATTTACTAAAAATCACTGAGTTGTATACTTAAAATGGGTGACTTTTATGGTAAATAAATTATACCTCAAAAAAGTTGTTTAAAAAAATAAAAAGAAGTTAGAGTAGATGAGAAAAGGAAAATTTGGCTTCCTCTAGAGTCACCTGTAAAGCCAATATCTAGTGCTGACAGGCCGTGGATGAGTGCAAGCACACCAGGACGGATGATTCCCTTGCCCTGTCTTGTAATCAATCACGGCAAATCCATCTGCCAGGAACCAATCCAATTGCCCAAGTTCCCTCTATGGCCCACTGAAAAGAAAAAAGTCTCCTTTCCTCTTCCTTATATACTTGCTATGCCTCTCACCAATCTCATCTATTCTCTGCTCAATCTCCTGCGTAGTTTCTATATTTTAATTAATATTTTATATATCAGGTACTATATGAATATGGTACAAAATATTACACAGTACAAAGCAATTCTTTCTGAATCTTGTCTTCCAGTCTCCTGTCCTGCACATGGTCACTGTTACCATTTCTTGGGTATCTTTCAGAGGTATTACTAGGCCTGTCCTGCTCTAATAATAAAGCATCTTCCTATTGCAAACCCCAGACTTCTCTTCAACTGCTGCCTGGCAGCAGGGGAAATTATACCGCTTCTGTTACTTACATTTCTATAGGTATCTAATCTTCCTGAAATACCACTTTCTTCATATCTTTATCCCTTCTGCTCACAAAATGTCAGTGATTTCCCACTGTCAACTGGCTAAACCCCCAAACTTCTTATCCTGGGATTTAAGGTCCTCTACCATCTGCTTCCATAACTTACCTTTCTAGCTCTCTTCCTAAGAAACTTAGGCTGGAGGCTGGCAACACTGGTTTCTGTTTCCCCATAACCTATGCTTATTCAAATCGTGGAGAATAAGAAGTGGCAATAAATAGGATGATTAGTGAAAAGATTATAGACTCTGGAATAAGACAGTCCTGGCTTTAAATCTCTTAAGAGATCACCCACCTCTTAAAACAGTGGGTGATCTCAGGTAAATAACTAAGGCTCAGAAGACTATATTTCATCTGAAAAATGAGAATTCTATCTATCACACAGGATTGTTATGATAACAGGAAAGAAGATATATAAAATGTCTAGTACACAGAAGGTACTCAGTAAGTGGTAGGTAGAAGTCTTCAGTAAGTTGGCAGGCTCATTACTATAGAACTATCGGTAAGCATCTATTTTATTAAGCTCTGAAATAGACTGTCTTCTCTGGTATGTGAGGGATAAGAAATAGGGAAAAGGTTGAGGTATATGAAACTCATTGTGGGGAAAAAACAGGAAAATGATATTGGGAAAAACTCATACAACTAAATCTCTTATTAGTAATTCACAGTTTAGTGAATCTTTGGGGGAAGTACAGCTTTCAAAACTAATTAGTCATTTAAAGAAAAAGGCTTATCAGTAAAGTAGAATTCTAGTCTGTCTAGTTTTATGGCCATATTTCATGTGCTATATACTACATAGTGATTTTGGTGGGCACCTAATAATTGGAGTTAATGAGTTTTTCAAGGGCTGTGCTAGCAATGTTTCTAGAATCTGATATTCCATGGATGACTAATATGATTCAGTTTTCAAATATCTACGAATAAATGAATAAGGAGAGCTCACATGTATATTATCCATAGATAATATAAAAAGTTAGTCATATAATAATTTTATTAGAAATGCTTGATAAGTACTAACCTTGCTTAATGGCCAGTAGCAGTATTAATAAGCAATGATATGCATAGGAAGGCTGTTGAGGATAGGGCTATGATAGGGAACACTTAGCAAAAGCAAATACCTTTACAATCTCTGCTTGTCATAATCCTAACTCTGCCTTTAAGGCCAAATTCCAATTGTACCTCCGCCAAGAAATCTTACTCAGTCTCTTCAGTTGGCTCTCATCTTCCTTGTCAGTGCTTCAAAAAGATCTCATACCTTTAATAGAGTACTCAACACATTGATCATTGCAACTGACAAACATTTGCCTATGAGACACTCACCATGCAGAGGACATGCAAAGATGAGGAAGGCACTGCTCTTCAGAGGATCAAAGTTGAGTGGGTTGCCTTGTATTATACTTATTTTAAATCTGTCTCCTTCCACTGAGAATGTTAAGTTCTATGAGGCAGAGACTGTTTTGCTCACTACTGTATTCCCAATCTTTAGAAGAATGCTTGGCACATAGTGGGTGTTCTATAAATATTGAATATGAAATTATACAGTTCTTTGCATAAATATTTTTCTCATGCTAGACTATTACAGACTTTTTTGTTTGTTTTTTTAACACCCTATTTATTGCATTTAAATATAAATTTATAATAAAATGTGAATTAGCCTATCATGATAGATAATTAACTTAAGGTCAAATTAATGCCCAAATCAACCTATATGTCTGGTCAAAATAAAGGAGCGTTTCTGAATGCAAACACTATGCTTCCAGCATGGGGACTAAAAAAATCCACCCATATATCTGTAATCAATTTTCTGAAATTACAATTTCCAACAGGTATCAGCTGCCTACTGGGTAGTGTGGCTCTTAAGGATAAGGGATGGTCTTTATCTTTCATCTTTCTCACAGCACCTGGCCTAATGTCTTGCACATAGCAAAGTCTGCCATTGAACTGAATTGTAATTTTCAATTTCATCCTTAAATCAAGACATTATAAAAGTTAGCAGCTTCTGTACTCATAAACATAGAGGATCACCCACTGTAAATTATGTTTATGAAGTCTCAGAAAACTCTGATAAATAAATACGTGGTGGTTGCTTAGAGCATTAGAGTAATTTTTCCCAGGCATGGCAGGTTCCCTGATTCTTCAAGCTATTACTCAGGGATGAAGCAGCTAGTGACACTGATGGAGTATGGCTTCTCTAAAGCAGTGGCTCACAAGCCTAGCTGCACATTAGAATCACCTGGGGAGCCTTTAAGAAACACTGATGCCTGGACCCCCCACTGAGCTTCTGATTTAACTGGTTTGAAGAAGACCCCATAACCACATTTCTTAAAAATTCCCCAAGTTATCCTATTGTAGAGAAGCACTATTTTAGAGGAAGAGTATGGTGAGGAGAAACAGTCCTTTGCTATGGAGAAGATAAGATCTGGAATAAGGAGCCTTAGATCTTAGTTCAGGCTCTGAGTGAGTCATTAATTTCTCTCTCTGTCTCTATATTCTCTTAGGCACAATATCTAACAAGGCTATTAGAAAGACAGAAAGAGAAAAATGGCTGTGAAGTATTGCACAGTCATTAAGTTATATGCAAAAATTTATTTAATGCCACCTCTAGAACCTTCAGTCTTTTAGGTCTGGTTTGATATCTTGATATAGAACCCCACACAGAAACTGATTAATGTGAGCCAAATGAAAACTTACATTTTCATGTAAACAAATCTAAAGTGGAATAAAAGCAGCAATTAGAAAGCAGATGGTGATTCCCCTTTAATAGGAAGTGGTCCTAGAGAGACAGACTGGTCACCTTAGGAGCAAAGGCCCTTCATTAACATTTTTTTTTTGGAGACAGAGTCTTGCTCTGTTGCCCAGGCTAGAGTGCCGTGGCATCAGCCTAGCTCACAGCAACCTCAAACTCCTGGTCTCAAGCAATCCTCCTGCTTCAGCCTCCCAAGTAGCTGGGACTACAAGCGCACACCACCATGCCTGGCTAATTTTTTCCATTTTTAGTAGAGACGGGGATGGGGTGGGAGGGGTCTTGCTTTTGCTCAGGCTGGTCTCGAACCCCTGACCTCAAGCAATCCTCCTGCCTCGCCTGGCCTCCCAGAGTGCTAGGATTACAGGTGTGAGCCACCACGCCTGGCCTCATGAACTCTCATTTTAGTTAATTGCTGTGTTCACAAACTATTTAATCAACATGAGAGAACAATCAATCTTAATCTCCTCGCTAAGGCAGGCTACAAATTCTTGGCCTGAAGTAATTTAGCACCCCAGAATTTCATCATCTGACAAAATTTGTCCTTTCACTTCAGAGCTCTTTTACAAGGTTTTCAGGTCCTAAATCAACGCCTGCCTAAAGCTAAAATATTCCTTCAAGGGAGATATCTCTAACACCCAATTTATTGCTTTTAAATATAAATTTATAATAAAATATGAATTAGTCTATCATGATAGACAATTAACTTAAGGTCAAATCAATGTCTAAACCAACCTATATGTCTGGTCAAAATAAAGGAACATTTCTAAATGCAAACACTATGCTTCTAGCATGGGGACTAAAAAAATCCACCCATATATTTGTAATAAATTTTCTTTCTTTCTTTTTTTGAGACAGAGTCTCACTCTGTCACCCGGGCTAGAGTGCCGTGGCGTCAGCCTAGCTCACAGTAACCTCAAACTCCTGGGCTCAAGCGATCCTTCTGCCTCAGCCTCCCGAGTAGCTGGGACTACAGGCATGCACCACCATGCCCAGCTAACTTTTTCTGTATGTTTTTAGTTGGCCAATTAATTTCTTTCTACTTTTAGTAGAGATGGGGTCTTGCTCTTGCTCAGGCTGGTCTCGAACACCTGAGCTCAAATGATCCACCCGCCTCGGCCTCCCAGAGTGCTAGGATTACAGGCGTGAGCCACTGTGCCCAGCTGTAATCAATTTTCTGAAATTACAAGGTCCAACAGGTATCAGCCGGCTACTGGGTAGTGTAGAAGTGCTCTCTGGGAAAGAAATATTTCTCTTTGTCACTTTCCATTAATGATGAGTTCTCCCCACAGCCAAGAGAACACCTGCTGTGGGAAAAGGCTGGGCTGAGTTCAGAGAAACTGATACTTTCTCTTAGAGCCTAGCCTGCCCTCATTTGCAGCCCACAGCCTGGTTCAGAGGACCTTTCAACTTTTCAACATCCAAGACAAAGAGGAAAAAGTCTGGCTAATAAAAGGGCTTTCCACCAACTTGGGGCAATGCTATTCATGCAAGAATTTTTGCACAATGACTAATTAAGAAAACTGGGACAGGCACTAGCAATCCTATTTCTTATTTTCCATTATTGAGTCTTAAAAGCTAGAAGGCCCCTTATAGCTAGAATCTAGGACCAGCCTCTGAAATCATGAGGCCATTGAGGTTAAGTGATTTGTTTAATAAACATGGAAACCCGAGGCAGGACTTGATCTCAAGTCTTCTAGCTTCATGTCTACCGCGCCACACTACCTTGCCAATCTCTCATGTAACATTTTTAGTGCCAAGTCAGATTCCTGGTCATGGCCAGATGGTAGTCATTGTCCAGTGGGAAGGGTATTGGGCTGGGAATGAGAAGTCTGGGTTCTAGCTCTAGCACCGCTGTGTGTGTGTGTGTGTGTGTGTGTGTGTGTGATCTTCTAGAGGCCTGACCTCTTAACTGGTCTCTGCTTCAGTTTGTCCACCTCACCCCCAGATACTGACTCAGTTCTGCTATCTGCTCTTTTCTTTTCTCATACTAGGGACGGCTGGTTTTGAAGGGTATCAGAGAGCAGTGTCGAATAGCATTGCCGCAAATCCATGGTCTCCAATCTTAATGCTGCTCAAAACACTCTAAATCATCCCTTCCTAAATTCTCCAATAGCCTTATTATCAGTCTTTTTGCTTCTATGCTTGCCTCCTTCCAAATTATTTTCCATAAAACAGCCAGGGTTATCTCTTTAAACATACATACAACCATGTTGATTCACTGCTCACACACTTTAATAGCTTTCTATTACACTAAGAATAAACTCCAAACTCCTTCTATACTTATAAGGTCCTGCAATGTTCTGGTCCTCATCTCCCTCTCTGACCTCATCTCAGCCCATTTTCCTCCTTGCTCAGTATGCTCTAACCACACGAGTTCCCTTTCAGTTCTTCACACATGCCAGGTTTGTCTTTCCTGCCTGCTATGGACTAAATATTTATCACCCACCCCCTGCTGTCCATGCATGTGTTGAAGCCCAACCCCCAGTGTGAGAGGGAGCCTTAGAGGAAAAACAAGGTCAAATGAGGTCACAAGGATGGGGCCCTAATCTGATACAATTAGTGTTATTATAAGAAGAAACACCAGAGATTTCTCTCTCTCTCTCTTTCCATGTACACACACTGAGGAAAGCCCATGTGAGGACATATCAGAAAGGTGTCTTCCTCCAAGGCAGGAAGAGAGCCATCATCGGAAACCAAATTGACTGGCACCGTGATCATAGACTTCTGGCCTCCAGAACTGTGAGAAAATAAATGTCTCTTGTTACAACCACTCAGTCTGTGGTATTAAAATTTTGCTACAGCAGGCCAAGCAGACTAATATACTGCCTTAGAGTTTTGCGTACATGATTTCCCTCTGTCTAGAGCCTCTTCTTCTTTCTTTTTGGGAAGATTTCCTTCCCAAGCTGCTTAAATGGTAGTGTTTCAGTGATTTTCTCCTTGGCCCACAGTTCCATTCTATAACACCCCCCTTGGTCAGTCTCATCTGCTTTCATGGTTTTAACTCTAACATAGTGTGTTGATGATTCCCAAATCTACCTCATGACTCAGATGGCCACAACTGAACTCTTTCTCTTCCCATCTAAACTAGTCTCTCCTTTAAAATTCTTAATCTCAGTTTGTGGTCCCACCCTTTTCTTGAACAAGAAACCTGGGGTTATTCTGAACTCTCTCTTCTTCCTCACCCATTGTTCATTTCTTTCCTTCCTTTGGACCTCAGGTACCAGAGATGATCTAGTTGTGATCCTTGGTTCATGAGATACTCTCATCATTATGTTAGCACCTTTGCAACAACCATACATTCCTATGGTTTTTCTTCCTGTAGCCAAAGCTACCTACCTTTCCTTCTTTGAAGTGCTTCTTGAGCTGCTTCTGCATGGCAGTCAACTTCTTGGACTGCACCCCACTGTAGGCCAGCAGCATGCCACCGAACTGCCTCTCAGTAATTCTCCCATCCACAGGGTCATGGCGTTCAAACTGGGAGGGAAACAGAGGGTTCTTGGAGTCAGTGGAAAGTATTCTGATGTGGAACATTGAGTATCAACTCTTTTAGATAGCAGAAAAGAGCTGATGGCTGGGATTTTGTTTTTGAGCTACAATTCTCAAAAAGATCTGAAAAAATGACTAAGAAACAGATCTATTAATAGGTTCTTATCCCAGATCTGCCACTCACTGTGGCTTTAGGAAAGTCACCCAACTATTCTGGGCCTCAGTTTCCTCACGTATAAAACAGAACAGCTATAGCATCTCACAACCTCACAGATCATGAATGTCCTTGTGGAAATAGAAACAATTTTAAAGCTCCATATAAATTCACGTCATTATTTGTAAAAAGTGCTCTCTGGATCATCCATGTTCTTGCTCCTCAGAGAAGACTTAAAAGCTAATTATAAATTTGATCAATTATGCATATGTAAAGTCATATCATTTCTTCAATCTGTACTTAATATTGTTATACACTCACACTTTTAAGGATTTCAAAGAAGAGTAATGTATTTTCAAGTTTTCCCTAAAATTATAATCAAATGTTAGGGCATCAATAGAGCTTGGGAAAAAAAATGCATAGAGTATAGGATGCCTGCATTAGACTTGCTCACCACAAAGCTACTGAAAAATCATTAAATATATTTAAATATGCAGATGGACAGGTTAAGTATAAAGGACCTCAAGCTAATCTAAGTGACATCAGAAAATTAAGATTTTCACTTAAAAATGGAGACAAGAAAGTTATCTCAGTCCCAGCTGCAATGTTAATGATACTTATAAATTTATAACTAATAAAATGGCTAAAGATAAGCCCAGTAACCATTATGAAGCAAAACCATTTGAAGACGATAAAATTTCTCCTTTTATTAGAAAATAAGTTACCAGAAAATTTCAGATTCCAACATGGCAGGGCATAATTCTGTTCTCTTACTAGAGAGAACACAAGATGTTGCTAAGTAAGGTCACGCCAACAAGCATTTCCTGAATGTCTATTAGTTGTCTAACACTGTGTTTGTCATTGTGGGGTACAAGAAAGGAAGAGAAAATTCAGTTTCTGTCCTTAGGGACTTCACCTAAATCTAGGAGGGAGATTAGACTTACATATGAGACACAAAATAAGAAAGTCAAGAGTGAATTCTCTTTCAGTTCTCATTTTCTCAGTTAGCTTGGTAAGTTGATATACATCTTAATTTGTTTCCTCACTGGTGAGACTGTGTCAATGAGCAAGAGATAAGAACTATAGTTTAATAATGACAACCATTTACTGAGCACATACTATGGGCCAGGTACTCACACCCATATATTCTTTCATTTAATCACTGTAACAGCCCTATGGAAAAGCTCCACTTTGTAGATGAGAAAACTGAGGCAATGTGCAGCTACATGTGACAGAGTTGGGATTCAAACTCAGCCCTGTTTGGGCCCAAAGACTATCTCTAAACATTATACCGTTCCCTACTTCTAAGTAGCAGTACATATGCATCCTGCAGGACAGCATTGTGTTGTTTTTGATAATCTTATACAGGCATGAGGCTTAGTCATATTTAAGTGAAAAGCAAAACTATTTCCAAAGACATCCACATCATCAATATTAAGTGAAAGCCTCTTTTTCAATTCAACCACTCAATATTTCATGTTTATCACACCATCACTTCTATACAGCTGATTAAGTTTTGACAATACCATAAGTTTTCAGGATTCAATTTAAGTTTAATTTATGGCTCAATTTACTATCCTGAAAAAAAAAATGGAGGACTGACAGAATGTTCTAAGTGGGCATACCTTTTACAATGTTTACATCAGATTTTTAGTGAAATCTGATGATACCTGGGCAAAAGTTCATCTATGGGCTTCCTCCAGGCAACTGAAACAAAGCTGTGGTCCCAGCTCTTCAGGCCAGGCTTTAATGATTTACAGGGTTCATTCTATCTTTATCTGGAAGATTTCACAGCTGTGGGGCAATCCCATATGTTTGAATTAGATGAGTTTTCAGCTCCATCTCACAAGGTACATTTGTGATTGAAATGTTTCTTGTTCATAACACTGGCAGCAGCTGTAGCTTGCTCAAGGCTTATGAAAGGCCTTTATTCTCTGTTCTCCATAGGGGCACAAAGCCTCACCTCTGTTACATTTCAGACAGTAGAGAAAATTTCCAGTAGAGATTGCCAAGTAGCAATTACAATGCTTAGATTAGCATCTTTACTAATGTTCTTTGAAAACTCAGACTTGTTTTTTGGTAATGAGTTCTATTATTATTATTATTATTAAGTGATTGGAACCCGAAAGGGCTTAAAAACCATAAAATTGAGCTTGTCCACATAGTATGACCCACTTCAAGTTCACTACTTTAGCTTTGTAATTTGATTTTGGGCAGCACCTCTCCATTCAGATTTTTAGGCTCTTCTGAGGCAAGACTGCCTTATTTCTGAGGTCTTAAACATGGCTGGAGGGGGCCAAGGACAGCTGTTTCTCTTTACACTCAAAACTACTAATTGGAAACAGACTTGAACTAATGTCCTATTCATTCAAAATTTATTAACTGAACATCTTCTATGCTAAGGCTAGAGAGCTTTGAAGGTCGTATTTCAAGGACCTTTGTTAGGGTTAAATTTTCAAGGGCAATAGCTAGACATCATGTGGCTCTAGGGGTCAAGTGTGTACAGGTTGAGCATACCTAATCCAAAAATCCAAAATCTGAAATGCTCCAAAGTCCAAAACTTTTTCAGCACTAACATGATGCTCAAAGATCATGCTTAAAGGAAATGCTTATTGGAACATTTTTTTTTTTTTTTTATCTTTTCCCCCCTTCCAATTAGACTTCAAAATAACCCATCACTGGCACATTTTGGATTTTGGATTAGGAATGCTTGACCAAGAAGTATAATGCAAATATTCTAAAATCCAAAACAATCCAAAATCTGAAACACTTCTGGTCCCAAGCCTTTTGGATAAGTGATACTTAACCTGTATCTTATCTTAAGCCTGGACAATCTTGTGGGTGCACTCCTGGAGTGCCATATGCATGCAATCAATCCCCAAGGTCATGGGAGGGTCTTTGGGGAAAGACAGAGATTATTACAAAATTATCACAATGTAGAAAGCAATTCAAATCATTGGCTTGTATTTTACATAGCCAAACGTATGTCCCACTTCTATTGGAAACTCTTAACAACACTTTAACAACAATTAAGAAATTCCATTCTATTTGATCCCGTGGCACAGAAGGTATGCATTCTAGCACATCACCCACCATCTTCATTGTTTTTCTGTATCTAGGATGAGAGCTTAACAGCCCAGTATTTTCCCTTCTGCAGCCATTGCCACTTTCTCAAGTGGATACAAGCTGTTGTCTCTCTTGTTGTTCCCCAGGAGGCTGCAGGGCAGGCAAAGAGGGCCCAGAAGAGAGGAGCCAAAAAACTGCCTGCAAGATTTTTCCTGGCTTTCTGTTCACACTGTGCCTCTCGTTCCCACCCCTGTCCCTTGTCCTTTTGGAAGGACAGATGGTCCACACATACACAGATGAAATGACTTAAGGAAGATGGGAAGCCAAGAAGAGAAGAAAACGTATTATGAACAAAGGCTAAAAATAAAGTCAGAAAAAATAGTAAAAGGAAAAAGAGTATTTGCAAGTGGGTCTTCATTTATTAAAGACATTTGAGGTTCATGTATTCCAACAGATGTAAACTTCAACCTTATTTTCTTTTATATGATTATCTTTCAAGAGACTTTGTCTATCCCCCAGAGTAAATCCTCCCCTTATACAAATATTTCAGAATAAGTTTCTTGATAGGCTTTTTCTAGTTTCTGAATCGCACAATACTAGATTGCATTTGTGATCTCAAGCCTCTGAGCTGAACACATCTATGTTTTTCAAACTGATTGTATGTGACTTTGAGATCTTAACTGTGCTACTGCTGCAACTATCAGGAGTATCAAAATAACTCTGTTATGCCCATCAAAATGAAAAATGATTACAAGCAAAGTTCTCTAGTGTAAACCCACTGAGTGAGCATGACATACACATTTCACAGTTTGAACCGAAATCTATGTTTCTGAGTCAGGTACAGTGGCTTGTGCCTGTAATCCCAGCTACTTGGGAGACTGAGGTGCAAGGATCACAGAGGCCAGGAGTTTGAGGCTGACTGCGCAATGACTGCACCACTGCACTGTAGCCTGGGAGATAGTTGAGATCCTATCTCTAAAATAAATAAATAAATAGATAATGAATGAATGAATGAATGAATGAAGTCTATGTTTCTGCAATTGGCAGAGGACATCAGAGAGTCCTAGTTCAAATTGGCAGGAGCCCAAATTTTCTTGATCTTTAAATATAAGAGGCATCTTTACTGCAAGTACCAATATAGGTGTCTTTTGACTAACTGGCAAGATGAGGAAGAAGGCCAATAATTTGGAATGGAGGCAACATAGTTTAGTACCCTCAGCAGGGGCAAAAATAATCCATTCGAGTCTTGGGCCATGAGATTATAGATCACCAAACTAAACTGTTAAGAGTTTTCTACTTCAAATCCAAAGATTTCTTCCATTTTAAAACTTTTAAGAAAGTTCTGGTTGGTGATCAAATCAATCAACTAAATGATATGAGTACCAATTGTATAGTCAGACCAGGAAAAGGTAAACCTTCCACTCTTGACAGCCCCAAACAGGAAAATAATAAGACTAATGAATGAACTTATTATAGAATAATAAAAATCAGGATATATTTGATTGAGGGTATCAGGGAAAAATATTTTTGATCCAGAACAAAGGGTTTCAAGGTTTGACAAGTTTTGGTTTCATTCCACAGAAGGTAATATATTGAGGTGACTAAGACCAAGGGCTTTAGAATCAGCAAGGCCTGGGTCCAAATTCTGGCTTGAACCCATATTTGCTGGCTGTGACTTCAGGCAAGTGGCTTACCTCCTCTAACACTTCAAAATCTCTTTACCAAAAAAACGACATAGTTTTTGCAACCTCAAAGTGTTGTTGTAAGAATTAAGCAGGATAATATATGTAAAGAAATTAGCACAGAGTTTGATGCCTAGTCAGCATTCAATAAATGTAGCAATTAATATTTTATCACCATGACATCACATCAGCTAAAAGCCTCAATTGATTATTTTGTTCTTAGTCAGTATTAACTAAGTTAAATTACTATTTCTTATCCTTTTTTCATAATTGCTTTCACCCAATCTTTGCTTACAGAATACTACTATCACATTTGAAGAGTGGAAAAAGTAAATGCAATATTTATTATTCATATTACACAGTAAAATGATTTTAAGATTAAACTACTTAGAAGTGGTTGAAGGAGAATTCCAACTTAATAAGTCCTGTACCCTGGCCATAATTACCAAACAGAAAACCTAGCATAAAGGAAGAGCTCAATCATATGTATTGAGTGAACACAGACAAAACACCAGAAAATCCACAACACTTCTGTCCTGCTGTTGGGAGGATTTCCTGTCTGAGGCAAGGAATATTTCTACATTTATCACAATACCTACTTCCATAATACTGACTTCTGTAACGATAGTCTTGAGCATGCCATTCATTATAGCTAATCAGTAACGTATTTGCATGCTTACTTGCCAGGTGCTGTCCTAGGATCTTACCTTAGATAATCTCACCATGCTATTTAACAGGTACTACTATTATTCTATTTTACAGACAAGAAAACATAGGCAGAGAGGTTAAATAACTTGCCCACACACCTAATCTGGGGAGAAATTTCTCTCTGATCTCAGTATCAGAACAGTTGATTTGTTCTTATTTTAACACATTGACTGTGTGAGTTGTATTTAACTCAGGCTAGTTTTGAGCCCAGGGCCTCGTGAAGCAAAATCCTATAGTTGGTTTGTGAAAATCTTACTTGTTGATGTTCTTATTGTTACAATTGACAATTTAATTCTAAAAATATGGATTGTGTTGCATATAACTCACACACAGAAAATAAAAAATAACAAATTAGAAAGGATCATTTTTTTGTAATAAAACACTGTGGTCCCAGGGAAAAAAATTGTTTTTTTTTTCTAATGTGGCAGTCAATGTGTTAAAGGCACCTTGAATCGTGTTTCACTTTTTATCCTGCTCACTGGAGAGCTTAGAGTCAAGTTTGTGGTCCACCTCTAACAAGAACAGGAGACTTTATGACTTATGTTTTTCACACTAATCTTACTCATAGCTTTCTCTTTCTTCTAACTTTGTTTAATTTCTCAGCAAGTTTTTACATTTGTCTCACTGAATGTACTTTTTAAGGCTTTCTGAAATCCTTCCTTGAACAAGGCAAGATAAAAAAGGTACTAGACATCTAAGTTGTTTCAGTTTTTGGCTATGATAAATACCACTGTGAAAAACTTTTTCTGAATTTAGAAATTATGAAATAAAAATCTATGGGCTTTTTAAAAAATTTTATTATGAAATATTTGATATATACAAAATAACACATTAATGGACAAATTATAAAGCATAATAATAAAACACCATGAGCCTACCGCTTAACCTGAGGAAGCATCAGCACAACAGTTGAAGCCCATCCCCCCATCTACCTTAAGAGGTAACCACAATATGGGTTTCTTTTTCTAGCACCTTGTTATTATTTTTTAAAAGTTTAAAACAAATGTTTGTATTACTAAATAACATATTGTTTACTTTTGCTTGTTTTGAACTTTATAAAATGGTATCGTACTGGATATATTCTTCTACAATTTGCTTTTTTCAATCAGCGTTATCATTATTATTATTACTTTTTGAGATAGGGTCTCGCTCTGTCACCCAGGTTGGAGTATAGTAGCCTCATCATAGCTCACTGCAACCCCAAACTCCTGGGCTCAAGGGATCTTCTGGCCTCAGACTCCCGAGTAGCTGGGACTACAGGGGTGTGCCACCACACCCAGCTAATTTTTCTATTTTTTTTATAGAGACGGTGTCTCGCTCCTGCTTAGGCTGGTCTCAAACTCCTAGCCTCAAGCAATCTTCCTGCCTTGGCCTCCCAGAGTGCTGGCATTAGCATGAACCACCATGCTTGACCCATTGTATTTTGTAAGATTCATCCATGTTGATACATTTAACTGTTCTTCTTTCATTTTTACTGATACAGATTTCTACTGCTTTGAAAATACAACTATTTATCAATTTTCCTATAAATGGACATCTGAGTTATTGTCAGCTTTATTGCTATTATGAACAATACTAGCATGGACATTCTTGTATACGTTTGCTGGTGAAACAGGAACAAGAGTTCTGAGTCTAGGGTATATATCTAGAAGTGGAACTGCTGGCCTTTCAAGATAGTGTCCAATTATTTTCCAAAAGCATCACACCAATACTTTTATCAGCTACATACAAAAGTTTCCATTGCTACACATCTTTACCAACACTTGGTATTGTTGGACTTATTATTTTTTGCTAATCTCCTGGGTGTAAAAATGGTAGGTATAAACTCTGTAATGCTCTTTATGTGTTTTGCCAAATTAATTTCCAGAAAGATGTATCAATTTACAATCCCACTAGTATAAGAATATGCATTTCTTGATATCCTTGACAATATCAAATATGATAAAAAATATTTTCTAGAGGAAAAATAGTAACTCATTTTAATATTTCTTTGATTAGTAGGTTGACTATTTTTCTAACATATGTAGTGGCCATTTATATTCTTCCTCTGTAATTTTTTTTTTTAGAGAGGGGGTCTTGCTATATTGTCCAGGCTGGTTTCAAACTTCAGGCCTCAAGTGATCCTCCCACCTCAGCCTCCCAAAGTGCTGAGATTATAGGCATAAGCCACCATGCCCAGCCTCTGTGAAATTTCTGTTTATGCTCTTTGCCTATTTTAAAAACACAGATGCTGATATTTGTCTCATTAGCTTAAGATTTAAAATATGTGCTTTCTGTTAATGTATTGGAAATTTTTTTTCCAGTTTGCTCATCTTTTAATTTTGTTTAAGTCTTTTTCATGTATGCAAATTTTAAATCTTTATTGCAGCCACATGTATGGATCTTTTTCTTTGCAAGTTCTCTCCCTAGGTTTTATCTCTTTCCTTGTTAGATAAGGAGCTAATTAAATGCTCACCTACAGTTTCTTTATTTTAAACAAAGAAACATAACTTAAAATATTAAAATATATTCCTCAATATCAATCAATGATGACTAAATCCTTAGAACAAAACAGAAGATCATCAGCTAAGTTTGTTTTGAAAAGTCCTCCAGTCCAGACTTTTTAACTACTCTGAATGCTTGGGAATTTAGACTAGAATGGGGTCACTTAAACCTAATTTAATCAGATTTCCCTTAAGGAGGGAAATAATCTTGAGTAAATTTAGTCCAGTTAACTTCTCTCTTTTTTTTTTTTGGTTTATATGTATATAATTAGGTATGAAGCAATGCAGAAAGCAGGACAAAATAGTTCAGTTCCAAAGAAAAGAAGGCCTAAAAGGGCGATTATTCTTATTTAGAAAAATTCCCCAGATTGTTAAAGGATAATCCATGTTCTATCATTATAACAGCAAACACTTATATAGCACTTCCTATGTGTCAGATCCTATTCTAAGTGCTTTCCATACATTAACTCACATAGCATTTTAAATTACATAAAATTTGTTGGTTATCTTTCCTTAAGACCTGTTCAATATGAACAAGACTTAAAACTCTGGCAAAATTAGTTGCTAATTATCATTCCAACCAATCAATGTAGTTAATGTTTCCACATGAGATTGCTAAAAATTTTAAGCTATTTTTTCTTTAAGATAATTCTTTCAGCAAACAGTAGGTCTTATTATATCCAACTTCTACACTCAATAACATGAAAAAAAAAAAAAAGCCCCTAGCCTTGCATTATATATTCCTGTGAGATTTAAGAGGCCCAACATTATTTAGAGTTCAAGGATGTTCTTCTTTTCATGAGACCACAAGAGTTTTGGAAACAGAAAGACTGTTGGGAAAAAAATATAAAAGCTCTAATTTCAGGAGATAAGAACCAATGACTAATTGTAGTAGGAAAGCAAACTACTATTTTCTGTTACCTGAGTGTCAGTTTGCTTTCTTCTGACTCCACCATTTCTGTAGATGGCACTCTGGGATCTACGGTCTAGATGAAAATATAATAGATGCCCACATTCCTTTTGTCCAAGCACTCCTGACAGCTTGGCAGCATTCATGAGTTGGAGATTTATCTTGGTCATTACTCAACACCTAATGCCCCTATACTAGGCTTGATGCGCTGATTCTACCTAAAGGTGTGACAAACTGTGGAAGACAGCAGCCAATGTGAAAAGCTGTTAAATAATGATAATAATTAAGATATAGAATTTACTTTGGGCTTAATGCATAATTGATTGCTTCTTCATCATAGTGAGTGACTGAATAAAGAAAAATAAAAATAGAAGTGAAGAAATAAAAAACCAAATCAATACCTTCAAAAAGCAATCTTGGAGAGAGAGGCAAATATTTCTTCATCTGTCACCATTATTGATAAAGGAAGAAAACTCTCTAACTCAAGTAGACTATAGGAGTCTACTGATGATCAGAATGTCATTTTTAGTGGGCCAAGCATGAAGCAAATTAGGCATCAACTCACTAAAACATGCAACATAAACTCCCCCAAGCTGTGTTGATCATGTGCCTAATGCTTTTTCTTTCTTTTTTTTTTTTCAACTGGAAAAAAATCTGTGTACCTAATGCTTTTTCATAGCAGTAAAATATAGAAATAAAAGCCTTCCACGGTAAGGAGAATCCAATTAATTTTAGGCATTCTGTGTTCCAAAAGAAATGTTCATCAGCTGGGACAGGACTTGGCTCTAAACAAAGACTGTCTTTCGCTAAGCGTTTGGCCTTTTCTTTATGTCATTTCCCTGCCTAGGATGTTGGCTCCTTTCATCTACTTGTACAAACCCCTGAGTTTAACTTCTCCATTTGGCACTACTAATTTTTACAAAATACACTCAATCTTCTTGAGTCTCTGTGCTCTTACAATAGGTAAGGTCTAGACCTAACAAAAGAGTATACTTTGTATTATTTTATCTTTTTTTTAAGTGCCTACATCTCTCTCACATTATATACTTCTTAAAGGGAAGAGTCTATACCTTGTATTGTTTACTGTGTCTGTGTCAGACACAGAGCTGGGCCACGCAGCATGTGCTCAATAAGTACTTTTGGTTGACTGATTAAATCTCTTCTTCATTTATAGAAAACTCACCCACCCATTTTGTATTTATCATCTAATAGGAGACAAGACACACTCTTCAGCCTATACTACCGCCTTAAATACCTAAGGAGAGATTGTGTCACTTTTTTAGACTTGACATTATAATTATTCCCAGGGAAAAAAATCCTAAAGTTGCCCCTAAACTTTCAAGGATATGATTAATTGTGGGCTCTGTTATGAAGCTCCATTTGTTCCTTTACCTTAGTCCTGTTATATATAAAATTTCTCAATAATATTCAGCTCACATCTAACAAGACTAAAAGAAACAATAAAAACAAGTAAATCAACAAGCATACAGGAGGTTGCAGGCAGGATGGGAATGTTAGACTTTGTAGGCTAAAAAAATTTGTACTCAAGAGTCTGAAACTATGCTGGAATGATAAATTAGTTGAGAATGGCAGGCACATTTATTCATTCAAGTGAATACCAAAAAATCCCATCAGTAAAGTTCCCTTTCTTCTGTCACTTGATATTAGAAAATTCTACCATATCATCAATTTTCATAAAATTCAAGCCAGGGTAGATGTCTGAAAATCATTATAGTCACACTTCAGCCCATTAGGAAAATGAGAATATTTTGATCAAAACACAGAGACCCACTCATCTAAATTAGAAATCTGAATTGCAGGATCTATATTCAGCTAAAGATATTGTAGGAGTCTTTTCATTTAGTCTTCACTCACTAAAATTCTAGCTTGGTAGCTTCTGGGAAATACTTTATACAGCACTATATATATTCTCTGTTCTGGCTCTCTGGAAAGATTAGGCTATTCTTCTTCCATTCATATAAAGATATTCATTATCAGGGGAATATAAATGAAGCAAGTATAATACAGTGGCAAGAATATAAGATTTACAGATAGACTTGGGTTTGGTTTTTTTCCTTGGCCACTCTGAACCAACTGTGTACTCCTGGGCAATCTATTTAACCTTCTAACCTTGATTTCCTCATTTATAAAATGGGCATAATAATAAAACCTTCCTCTTGGGATTATTTTGAAAGTTAGATAATACATGCAAAACAATTACCCTAATTAATCTTTTCTAAGATGCATTTACTTATTTTTCTTTACATTTTCACATCTCTGAAATTGGTATGCTTCTTAAAATTGCTACTGGCTAGGCAGCAGTTATGACATTGTTGTCACTGCCTGTGCAAGCATGTCAAATCTTGCAGAATGGGTGTTAGGGGCTTGGAAGAAAATCCCAGATAACAGTGGAATATTCTTTTGAGAAATGCATCACCAATGTTCTTGATGGCTCAAAGAACAATACTGTGTGAAAAAACATAGACTTTCATGATTCAGTGTCAAAAAGAAATTCAGAAGAGTTGGATACAGAATGTGAAGACCTTTTAGACCAATTTATTTATTTTGCTTATCCTTTCTTATATGTACAAGAATGACATACAATAAAAATCTAAGCCTAAAAGGAGTATTTCAATAGATATTAATTAGGCCGGGTGCGGTGGCTCACGCCTGTAATCCTAGCACTCTGGGAGGCCGAGGTGGGCGGATCGTTTGAGCTCAGGAGTTCGAAACCAGCCTGAGCAAGAGCGAGACCCCATCTCTTCTATAAATAGAAAGAAATTAATTGGCCAACTAAAAATACATATAGAAAAAAATTAGCCGGGCATGGTGGCGCATGCCTGTAGTCCCAGCTACTGGGGAGGCTGAGGCAGGAGGATCGCCTGAGCCCAGGAGTTGGAGGTTGCTGTGAGCTAGGCTGACGCCACAGCACTCTAGCCCGGGGAACAGAGTGAGACTCTGTCTCAAAAAAAAAAAAAAAAAAAAAAATAGATATTAATTAAACATTTTTAGTGTAAAGAAAGCATTTTTGTCACAGTTTTTGACAGCATTTTTTCTTTCTGAGTGATAAATAATGGTGTATCTAACCAATGTTTGTGTTTTAAATTCAATGAAATATGGTAGTATAATGCCTGGTACATACTAAGAGCTGAGTAAATGTTAGCTGCTATTAATAATAGTAATAACAGTGAATGTTAGTTATAAATAATAAATTTGGAGTTACAACTGCTTCTTTTAATTTCAGCTCTATTTAAAGAGGAACACACTTTCTGTCCTCTAAAATGACAACAAAGAATAAAAGGTTGAGAAAGGAAAGAAAAACTACAACTAAGTAATTCTCTTAATCCTCTCCTTTCTACTCTTCACATGAAAATTTCGATGTTTATAAGAGGAGAAAGAAAAGAGATGGGCAAGAGTGGAAATATGCTTAGGGAATGGAAAGTTGAATTATAAACTCTCTTTCTCCATAAAAATTAGACTTCTGCAAAAGTTTATGGAAATAGGACCTGTAAGAATAAACTATGAGCCCTGCAGTTCTTACATATGGAGCAGAAATTAATGAGTTGAAGAAAAATAAAATATAAAATGCTCCCTATTCACTCTCTCATTTGAGTCTCATAATAACCTTTGAAAGAGGCATAATAGCTACTGTCTCCATTTATATAAGAGACCTGAGATTTGAAGAGATAATAGGATAATACCAAGACTACAACATAGTCTAGTGGTTTTTTAAATTATTCTATATGGATGTATATTAGTGGCATGATTATAGCCATGACAAAATTGTACAATATTGTTTCTATAAATCAATGATTTAACAAGCCCATGATTAGAGGTTGACCTTAAAATCATATAAGTATATATGTTCCTAATAAATAAGAAAAAAAGAAAACATAGGTAGGTAATTATAAGCTAATTGCTAGTTTATAACCAGAAGGAGAAAGCATTGTTAAAAATAGTTATTACTTGAAGTTTTCTACAGGAACAATTTCATAAATGCAAGATCTGAAAAAAATCAATTGTGCCTCAGTTAGAAAAATGGCCACATTCAAGGAATTTATCATAACTCTCTCTATATTCCACAAAATCTGGATACTTTAAAAGAAATATAAGTCTATCATATTAGAGTGATAAAACAGTTAAGGTGATATTTACTTTTACCTATATGAGCAGAGCTAAATATTAAGTTGAATATTCTCAAATATCTACCTACACTAAAAAAGTAGTTTGAGGATACTATGTGTAAAATTAGTAACACATTCTATTCTTTGGTCTCCAGAGCTCAAATCTTAGTTGATTTCACTTTTTGCAATGACTGACCCCTTCTTTAATTTGGCTTAATCACCCATTTTATTTTTTTATTTTATTAATTTTTCAGACAGGGTCTTGTTCTGTCACTCAGGCTAGAGTGCAGTGGCACAGTCACAGCTCACTGCAACCTTGGACTCCTGGACTCAAGCCATCCTCTTGCCTCAGCCTCCTGAGTAGCTGTTACTACAGGAACGTGCCATCATGCCCAGTTAATTTTTAATATGTTTTTGTAGAGATGGGGTCTTGCTATGTTGCCCAGATTGCTCTCAAACTCCTGGTCTCAAGCAATTCTCCTGCCTCGGCCTCCCAAAGTGCTGGGATTATAGACGTGCGCCACTGCCTCCAGCCTTACTATCCATTTTAATTCTGACCACTCAGAAAGCCACTACATAGGCTCATTAGGTACTATGGAAATATTTAATATTCTTCCACACAGTAAACATTACATTGGAAAGTGCCAACTTTTAAGAACATAAAATGGAAGGCTAGAGATTGAAATAAGAAATTAGATTTTAGATTAAGCTGACAAGTATTAGAATAAATGTAAGAAAGACTAGGATATAGAGGCTTAGAAATAAATAGCTCATGGATGCTTTAATATACAAAGTGAGAAGAAATAGTCCAAACACAGTCAGGTGAAAGGCAAAGTATCTAATGGGCCAGACTACATCAGTATCATTCTCCTTTTATAAAGAAAAGAAAGAAAATATTTTCCCCCTAGGAACAGGAGAATCATTAAGTCCTTTTATGATGACAATTGTAAAAAATAGCCAGAAAGAGAACTTGCAGGATTTCTTTTGTATTTTTGTAACCTATTGGTTAACTATAGGTTTAGCTCTCCCTGGCTGGCCAATTAAGTTTTTTAGGGTACCAAAGAGAAGTCAGGTCATTTGTTAAATCCATCAGCACTGAAGTATTTTCTTTTTTTCTTTTTTGTCACCAAGCTAATTAAATTTTTCTTAAATTTTTTTTAAAAGTAACTTAAGAGATATAGAAAATAATTTTCAATTTTGTGGTACCTTTTTAGTTTTTAGTAATTAGGAATGTTTTACGTCTAAGTATATGGGTTCTGTCTCTAGTCTCAATTTCAAGTTTCCTGGGGAGAAATTCTGATTGGTCCAAACTGGGTTGAGTGTCTGCTCCTGGTCCTATATAGTTAGGAAGCAACTGAAGTAGTCTAGGCGAGAAGAGGATTATAGCTTAGATGAGAATGGTGGTGGAGATGGAGAAAAGTGGTCAGATGAGATGATGTTTCTAACAGTGACTGTGGGAATGGGTGTGACTGAAGCTATCAGTGCCAAATAGGTCCTTTTCTGCTTCATACACATTTCCTGGAATGTGACTAACTACTGTAAAGCCTGTGGTTGCTTGGCTTTCTCACTACTAATCCTAAACCTTTACTGAAAGAAAGTCAGATAATTCCTCATTTCTGCCTTCTGGCTCTTGCTGATACTAGCAGAATGTGTTCATGTTTGAAATTATACTTCCTTAAATCTTTCAATTACTTTTCATGTCTTCTCTGCTTGGGGTCCTAATAGACTTGTAACAGCTGATACATCAATGTGAATGTCCAATATAAGGCAAAAGGGGCAGTGGCAACTATTAAAGAAGCTGCTCCCATGATCTGTAGCTCTCAAAGGCAGCAGAGATCCCCTAGTTTCAAGGGTATCTGATTTGAAGAGCTAGATGTAACCCAGAAGATGAAGATATTATCGTTAGTCATTCTCAATTCTATCCCTTTACTACAATTCAAATACCCACCATTCCTCCTCTGGCTGTCATGCAGCTGGGAGATAATTACAAGCTTCAAATTATCCAGGGAGAATACATGCAACCATAGCCTTGCAATACCAGAGAAGACTGCCACGTAAACTTGAGGCCAAGATTGTATCACACTCTTTTCAGTTTGGAGGCAAAGAAGAAGTTAATTAGTATTTTAAATCAGAGCCAACCAGTTGAATACACTAAAATTAGGCCACTATGGTAACATAATGATGAAAATGGCATGTTTTTCTGTCACATACTAGCAGAGAGAGGCAGGTATTTCAAACAGTCATGTGACATATAATGCCGTTTTGGTCAAAAATGGAACTCATGCACTGGTGGTCCTGTAAAATTATAACACCATATTTTTATTGTACCTTTTTTATATTTAGATTTGTTTATTTATTTATTTTAGAGACAGTGTCTTTCTCTGTTGCCTAGGCTGGAGTGCAAGTGATCCTCCTGTGTAGCTATGACACATGCCATCATGCCCAGCTAACTTTATTTTTTGTAGAGATAAGGTCTTGCTATATTGCCCAGGCTGGTCTTGAACTCCTGGGCTCAGGTGATTCTCCTACCTCAGCCTCCCAAGGTGCTGGGATCACAGGTGCGAGCCACAAGCACCCAGCCTGTTTAGTACGTTTAGATACACAATTACCTGCTATTGCATTACAATTACCTACAGTAACAGTCCTCAACCTTTTTGGCACCAGGGACTGGTTTCATGGAAGAGAATTTTTCCATGGATGGAGGGGGAGGTGGAGCTTAGGTGGTGATGTAAACAATGGGGAGCAGCTATAAATACAGATGAAGCTTCACTTCCTCACCTGCCGCTCACCTCCTGCTGTGTACCCCCCACACTAAGATACTTTTTCCATGGATGAGGGGGTGGGGAGGGGGGAGGAGTATTGGAGGTCAGGGAGAGAAGGTGATGCATGGAGCCCTAACAGGCCATAGACTGGTACCAGTCTGCTCCCCAGGGGTTGGGGTCTGCAGGCCTGTGGTATTCAGTACAGTAGCATGCTATACAGGTTTGTAGCTGAGGATCAATAGGTTATGCCACCTAAGTTTGTGTTAGTACTCTCTATTATGTTTGTATAAGGATGAAATTGTCTAATGATGCTTTTCTCAGAATGTATCCCTGTTGTTAAGCAATGCATGACTGTATTTGAAACTACTTTGAAACTAGGGTTTGATGTATACTAATTATAGCCTAGCAGTATTTATTTACTAAAGTCACATAACTTTTACTCTCCTCTCAGGATCAATAGATGGACCTGGTGACTACTGAAACCTGAGTGAGAAGGTGAGTCTTTTTGGATGATCTCTCTAAAGCAGGTTTAGAGGGGACTGGAAAGCTGTGTGTCCCATTATGCCAGTTTGAAATTAATTATGTTTCACTAGGCAGAGTGGGCTCCTGGGCACAGTTGACAAAGTGCATGTAAAATCTGATTAGCTTTAGAGAGTAAATGATTACATGTTCAAATAAATGGGCTTAGTGTACTCACTGGATAAAGCAACTCCACAATTCATTATTTTTCGTTGGCAGAAATTGAATGCAAAACTGCATTAACATCACATTTGAGGTTACACACACAAGTGAGGAAAACCAAAGAGATTGTTCCCCCAGCTATCATAACCTTGTCAGATGATAAAGATATATACTGAAGTGAACTAAAAAACTTAATTCAAATCCACA
Source organism: Cheirogaleus medius (assembly GCA_008086735.1). NCBI lineage: Eukaryota > Metazoa > Chordata > Mammalia > Primates > Cheirogaleidae > Cheirogaleus > Cheirogaleus medius. The sequence goes on from VBSM01003143.1 coordinate 44,442,882, forward strand.
GTTAGAACATGAATATACCACAATATTCTTTAAGACAAACTGTGGAACTAATTATACTAGGAGAGTCTCAATTAACCTTTCTGGGTGGAGAAAAGAAAAACCACTCATGGGCTTTTTGAGGCAGTATGAGACAAAATCACTAAACCAACCAGTACAATTTCCTGAGCATTGGAAAAATTCCAGCATTACTTTAGATTCAAATTTAAAAACTAGTCTCAGTCAAATTCAATCTGATACACATTTACTTCATGAGAAATATTAGGAGTTTTATGAAAAATCTAGTTCAGTGGAAGCTGATAGAGGAACCCTGGATGGATAGCAGAGACTGTTCCCATTTCTTTGGTTAGGATCACAGATGGGTAAGATCTAAGTGAATAATTAGTATCACGGATGGGTAACACCTAAGTAAATAATTGAAAATTCAGTAATTTCAAAAAATTCAGTAATTCAGTAATAACCAAACAGTAGCTAGTTTCTGTTCAAAGGTCGTTAGACTAAAGAAATAAAAAATTTCAGACATCCAGAAGGCTGTCATTAAGTGATACATTATTCAAGTGTTTTTGTATGTATCATGAGAGCACAATTAAATCTGGAGTAAATTAAAGTTTTTAAGATACTATCAGTGTGTTACAATGGGAATTTCCCAAGTTGATTATAAAATATCACAGAAAAAAACTAAAAGAAACTCTCATGATGAAGACTAAATTTCAAAGTGAGCTTAACAGACGTTTTCCTCAAATTGAGGGAAGAAAATTACAAACATAGAAACTAAAACACACTGCATTGTTTTGGATATAAAATGACATTTACTTAAAATGCTCAATAGTTCTGCCACTTATGGCAGCAATAAACCATGATGCATAGCATAACAGGGACTAAACCTCCACCCCTGGGGGGAAAAATAGGATCCTAGAGATTTTGAAGAGTCTTCCTCATCAATTAAAAAACTACATAGGAGCACATATTTCTCTGGAGATGGTAGGGACTGAGATTGGAATACAACAAGCATTTAGCTAGTCTGGATCATGAGAACATGTAGCCAAGTGTCTCATGATACAGGGAGAAACTACTGACGTACAGTGCTCGAATACTACTGGGAAGCAAGTGTCTCCTGGGAAGGAAGGGAATGAGGCTGCAAATCTCTAGTCACTAGATTCAAAACTAATGAAATGTGGGTGAGGACTGTGGTGCCTATGAACAGTGCCAGGTGGCCCAGAAAGGCAATGAGGCATCTGAAATAAAATTATCATGAGGTAGAAAGATAAACTACTGGGATGGCCTCTGCATTGAGTCTAATGTTGGGAAAGGGAGAGATGGTGCTAGGTCCAGGACATAGCAGTACTGGTTATCACACAGTACATGTTATTGGAACTGATCTTGAAATAGCCCTCCTAAGCCCAGTCGTGCACCCTGGGGAAGGTGGTGGCCTGTATACAGATGGCCCCCAATGTTCCCCTATTCCTAATATCCACATTTTTGTGTAATCTCCTGCCACAGTAGACCAGGATCAATCTGTATGACCAAAAGAATAAGGCAGAAGTGATGGAATGTGACTTCTGAGATTAAGTTATATAAGAGAGCATGGATTGCCCCTCAGTCACACACTCTCTTGGATCACTTGCTCTGCAGGAAGCGAGCTGCTATGCCATGAAGAGCGAGGAACTGAAGCCTCCTGCCTACAGCCATATGAGCGAGCTTGGAAGAGGATCTTTCAGCTTAGTCAAGCTTTTAGAGGATTGCAGTTCTGGGTGACATCTTGACAGCCTCATGAGAGATAGCCAGAACTACCTAAGCTGCTTCTAGATTCCTGTCTCTTAGAAACTATGTGATATAATAAATGTTTGTTGTTTTAAGCTGTTAAATTTTAGGGTAACTTCTTATGCAATAATGGGTAACTAATGCAGAGTAGTAGTGCTTCAATTTTACAGAGAAGGGGTTAGGAACTGTCTTACTTCCTACTTTGAAGAATCACTAGAGCCTGAGCAGGAATGTATTCTAGTGATGGTAGTAACACCAACACCAGAGCTGGAGTCACAGCATCAGCCACATTACCTTGGACAAGAGCTACTGTTATATTAAATTAACCCTATTAACTTTAATTTATCCCAAACAGCATTTTATGAGAGGGGGGGGAGGGAGGGAGAGGGAGAATGAATAACTACCACGGCAAGAACAAAAAACCCACCAAATGGGTAAAGTAATTCCATCATAGCAAATAAGATACATCCAGAATTTCTCAGTTTGCTTTTTGCCAACCTTAATAGCACAGAAAATCCATGAAAAGTCTATATTGGAAAGAAAACAACAGCATACTAATATTAATATCCTTAGCAATGATGACAACAACACTTTGTATTAATGGTATATGATGTCCCAATCATGTATTCAAGGAAACTACTTCAGTTTCTTCCTTAATTTCTGACATCATGCTCCATAATACATCTATGGAAATTTGGAAAATGTTATCAAAACATCTCACTAATCAATATGTTCAGTACAATGAATTTAATATACTTCATTTATTTTTCCAGTTGGATATACTGGAAATCATTGATTTGGGATTAAAAATCTAATCAACATTACAATTATGAAGTTGGCAATTTTCTGGAAGTCTTTCAAACTGTAAAGGATATAAAACTGCAAAGAGTGTTAAGATTGGACAGAGATGACAGGAAGTATGGGTTACTGATTCTTCCTTCACTTCCTCTTCTAATAATGAAAGAAGTGCAGGAGACACCAGCATTTTGTGGGAAGGTTTTCTATGGAGCAGTCTAACAGTAAGCACCAAAAAACAAACAAACAAAAACCTAATAGATGGCCATGAATGAAAATAAATTAGCAAATCCTTAGCGAATGCATAACTTATGCCAAGTATTGTACTGGGTGCTTTGGTTAATTTTTTCTGTTTTCAGTAGAGAGAGGGTCTCACTCTTGCTCAGACTGGTCTTGAACTCCTGAGCTCAAGTGATCCTTCCGCTTTGGCTTCCTAGAGTGCTAGGACTACAAGAGTGAGCTACCATGCCTGGCCACTGGCTGCTTTCTTATTTCAGGAAGTCCTCTTTACAAACCTGTGAGGTAGGTATTATCTCAATTCTACATAACAAATTAAAGCTCCAAAGGTCACAGGGGTAAAATTTAAATTCAGATCCAGTTTTCAAAAATCCAAATAACGTTATCATATATTGACTGGTCTTTTGACAAATATTTATTGTGTACCTACTGTGTGCTGAACATAGTCCAGGTGAACAAAACAGACAGTTCATAGTTTTAAGAACCTCTGAATAGGGGAAAGAGTTAATTTTAAATAGAGTGGCCAGAAAAGGCAGCCCTAAGAATGTGACACTGAAGCTGAAAACACTTCCTATAGCTGTCTCTTTAAAACTTTAATACCATCAGTTTCCTTGTTCCTTTATTTTTGTGTCACAATTCTTTAGTTGGGTATGAGGGTGATCTGGCTGACACCCATCCTTCTGACCTCTGGCTCATTCTTCTGAGGCTCTTTTTACTGTGTTTTGTACAACTTAAACATAAGGACAGCATTCTGCCCCTTTCTTTTTGACTTCAAGTAAATACACACTGTCCTTGAGTGAGATCATTAATTCCTAATGCATCAACAGACCCCTATATGCTAATAATCCCATATCTATACCTGCAACCACATCACTAGTCTGATCACTAAATCCATATATCCAATTGCTTCTAGAAAAGCTACCAAGATGTCTCACAAGTACTTCAAACTCAAAATGTGCGAGACACAACTCAACACTTCTCCTATGTTCTCTATCTTAGTGAATGGCATTACCTGGAATTCTGATCTTTCATGTCTATTGCCAAATTCTGAAGAACCTTTTAAGATCTCTCAAACCTACTCTTTTTTCTCTCTACCCTCTCCTACGCCTGCCTTATTATTTTTTTCTTGGACAACTGCAATAACTATATTTTCCCTCTGATAATCTATAGTCTACAATGCCACTAGAGTGATATTTCTAAAAATGCAAATATGATCACACTACTTCTCTCTTTAAAGCTTTCAATGGTTCCCTATAACTTTTAGGATAAGTGTCCAAACTCTCCAGTGCAGCATACAAAGCACTTCATGACCTGACTACTGCCTTCTGTTTTTGTTTTCCAGGAAGCACCATCTTCTCTTATTTCCTCCCTTGTTTGCACTGGTTGCTCTACTTCCCTGAAATGCATTTTTGTTTCTATTTTGCATAGATCTCTCTCTCTCTCTCTCTCTAATGCTAAGAAATGACTGAAGTAGTTTATATTTCATTAGTCCAAGTAGCTTTAATAAGAAAAAACATTCATGTTAATGTCATGGTAGATTGATAGAAAACAAATAAAGAGAGTGTGGGTGGGGAGGGAGAAAAGGCATTCAATAATAAGAAAAATAATGAGAAATAAAAGAGACTTGACAAATAATCATTTCTGTGCTGTTAACTGAATTCAGAGGATAATAATCTGATGTAATATATGACCCTCTAAAGTGGTATTTGCTCAGAGTATGAATTCAACAAGCTGCATGTAATGCATTATTTATTAACAAATTACTGCAAAGCTGGCTCTGCTTCCTAAGACATTGTCTAGATACCCTTGAGTCCACTAAGACTGCATAGCAAGCTTGAGGCTAAAGCTATTTTCGTAAACAAAACCCCTTTTCTTCTAAGAAAGAAAAAAAATTACATCTGCTAGTCTAAGTTAGTTAAAAGACGGGAAAAAAGAAAACAAGAAAAAGGAAGCTTCTTTTCACACATTAGCATTGTCACCATTAGCTCTCATTCTTTTTTAAAAAATGTGCATAAATTCCTAACATGTAATTCTGAAAGGCATCTGCACCTAAAGATGGCTATTAGAGAGATAAAAATAAAAAGACCTACTCAGATACTCTAGATATCATTTTGTCCAAGTTTCTTTATTCTAAGTCCGATCTAGAGGCCATATTTGAACTGCCCATAGGCCCAGCTAGCTCTTGGGAGAAACCTAGAGAAAGTTTCTCTTCTCTTACCCTGCCCCCTAATTTCCATCTGTTTTTCTTTTTGAGACAGGGTGTCGCTTTGTAACCTAGGCTGGGGTGCAGCACCACAATCATAGCTCACTGCAGCCTCGAACTCCTGGGCTCAAGCAGTCCTCCTGCCTCAGCCTCCTGAGTATCTGAGACTACAGGCACATGCTACCACATCCAGATAATTTAAAAAAAAATTTTTTGTAGAGATAGGGTCTCACTCTGTTGCCCAGGCTTCCATCTGTTTCTTAATAATGTCTGTAGGCCTGTCCTTGAGGGCACAGGGTTTCTTTACCAACATAAAGAACTCCTAGAGGACACATCAATTCAAGCCTGGTTTGGAGTGAACTTGGTAAGAAAGGTTGTTTTCTCTATCACTATCTCTTGGCTCCAGTCCCAGTCTTACTCAGCATTCCCTTGCTTCTTCTCATGTATTCTATAGCTGCAACAAAGAGCAAACAAAAATCCACTACTCAATTCTTTAGATAGAATGAATTTCAGAGTTAGAGTTGACTTAAATAATGCCACCTCCAGGAAAACTTCCCTGAGCAGTCTTCTGTGCTCTTATCTCACAGACTGATTTACACGTCTCAGTTTATACTTTCATATAATATCTCTAATACTATACTTATAACACTGTGCAAAGTATTTCTGGTTCATGCATCTTAACCTTTATAAACTTCTTTGGAGGAGAACAATGTTTTATTCTTTTGTATCTTCAGCATTTAGCACAGTTCCTGGAAAGCTTGTGTGAGTTAGTATTTAAGAAAAGACTCTAGAGCCAGACTGCCTGGAGTCAAATCTCAGATCTATCTTTATCATGTCTGAGACCTTGGGCAAATTATTTAATGTCTTCATGCCTCATTCTCCTCATTTGTTAAATGAGGAAAATGTTTCCTCATTTGTCAAAATTATAATACCAACCTCGCAGCATTGTGAAGATCAAATGAAACAATGTACAGATGGTCCCCAATTTACAATGGTTCCACTTATAATTTTTTGACTTTATGATGGGTTTATTTGGGGTATTAAATGCATTTCTGACTTATGATGGTTTTCCTGGGACATAAATCCATCGTAAATCAAGAAGCATCTGTACATAAAGCACTTAGAATAGCGTCTAACTCACAGTAAACTGTTAAGAAATGTTGGCAATTTCCAATGGACTGTTGGAAAAAAACCCAAATGTTGGCTAGTATTTTTATTATGTAGTATATAGTCAAACTTTTGTTAAAATGCTTGAAACTGCGAGAGTTCTAAATCCATGGACTACTGCAGCTAGATGTGTATGTGTAGACTAAATATTGAACTATAAATTTGCAATCACCTTCCTTTATACTACTTTTCATTTTAGTGTATTACATTTCTATTGTAAATTAAATATTCTGTTGAATGTGAGACTAAAAATTTAACCATCCCTATATTCTGAATTTCAAATAAATGATCTATGAACTTTTTATACACTGGTACACAGGTCATTCATAAATTGAGAAGCACCTGTATTCTACTAAAAAATGTTAAGACTATTTGAATGATAGATTGAAGAAAAGTTTCCACTGGAGAAAGATCAAATCTTTATGACTTATTTATGAGCTCCTTTTATCTTGTGGCCAGTTTAAAATGAACTTAGAATGTAACATAAAAGGTATCTGATCTCAGGAAAATCCTGGGGATTGCCAAGTATTATAAAGGTATCACTAACATATTGACTTTGGAACTGCAAAGCTATCTGCAAATCAAAGAAAAAATATCAATCTTTAACAGTTTTCTGCACTTTAATGATCAATCTGAAAGGTCAGATTCAGAAGTGATAATGCTTTTAAAAAAATCTTGTCCACATAATATATTTAAGCAATAAAGTTACCCTTAAAAAACTTTCCCTCAGCTAGGTATGGTGGCTCATGCCTGTAATCCCTACACTTTGGGAGGCTGAGGCTAGAGGCTGGAGTTTGAGACCAGTCTGGGCAACATAGCAAGATCCTGTCCCTACAAAATAAAAAAATAAAAAATTAGCCAGACGTGGTAGTGGACACTGTAGTCCCAGCTACTCAGAAGGCAGAGGCAGGAGGATCACTTGAGCCAGGAGTTCAAGGCTGCAGTGAGCTATGATCGTGCCACTGCACTCCAGCCTGGGTGACAAAGAGAGATCCCATCTATTTACAAAACAAAAACAAAAAACTTTCCCTCTATTCTCTAAAACATATAAAACAAAAAAGTACTTTTTGGTATACTTTTACAAAGTAGTATCAAATTATCAAAGTAGTATCAAGGTTATATTTATAATGTCCAAGGAACCCTATGTCACCATGGATATTCCACCATATACAGTTATGTGTCACATTAGGATGTTTCAGTCAAAGATGGACTACATATATGACAGTGGTCCCACAAGATTATAATGGAGCTGGAAAATTCCTATCATCTAGTGACATTGTGTGATGGTGTAGCACAATTACTTTGTTTTATAAATTTAGTATAGTCTAAGTGTACGGGTATATAAAAGTCTACAGTCAGGTAGAGTAATGTCATGGACCTTCACATTCACTCACCACTCATCATTGACTCACCCAAAGCAACTTCCAGTCCTGCAAGCTCCATTCATGTTTCCATACCCTTTTGTACCCTACACAGGTGTATCATTTTTTACCTTTTATAACATATTTTCACTGTACTTTTTCTATGTTTAGATATGTTTAGATATACACATACTTAACATTGTGTTACACTTGCCTACAGTATTCAGTACAGTAACATGCCGTACAGGTCTGTAGCCTAGGAGGAACAGGCTACACCATCTAGGTTTGTGTAAGTGCACTGTATGATGTTTGTACAATGACAAAATTGCCTAAGGATGCATTTCTTAAAATGTATCCTCACTGTTAAGTGACACATGACTGCATAGTATGTTCAGTCTGATTTTACCGCCAGAGAACTTATAAGCTACAAATGAAGCAAACTTGAGCTGGAGAGGGCAAAGGGAATTGCAAGACATTGGTTTTGGATTTTATATATCTTCTTGTTAAACTAGCTCACTTTGAGAGCTAACCTGATCTTATCAGAGCAAGATATTGGACCTACTCCATGCCATGATGTGTTTAAAGAGAGACAATACAATTAGTTTCAAAGAGTGTTGATATCAACACATGGGTGACTTATAAAAACTACTGAGGAAAATTAAATTTTATTCTTTTATAGTTATATAATTATATCTAATTTTTAAAACAATGATTATTTCCTTAAAAATCCCTTGGTGCCCTAGGCAAAGAAAGATGACTAGGTTGGATGGAGCATGTCACTGATCCCATTTGTTAATTTTTAGTGGAAAAACAGATGTCTGAATTTAAAAACTAAAGCATCAAGATAAATAACTTGAAAGAAGAAATAAAAATATTTAATATATACATATATACTTGGAATAATGACTTTTTTTTTTAATAATGACATTGCTTAGGAGGTAAGAAGAGTTTTTTGGGAGGAATGAGGATGGGAATATATCAGACTTGTAATTTTCCTATTTCCCCACAATTTGCAATACTATTTTTTTTTTTTTTTTTTGAGACAGAGTCTCACTCTGTTCCCTGGGCTAGAGTGCCGTGGCGTCAGCCTAGCTCACAGCAACCTCCAACTCCTGGGCTCGAGTGATCCTTCTGCCTCAGCCTCCCGAGTAGCTGGGACTACAGGCATGCGCCACCATGCCCAGCTAATTTTTTCCATATATTTTTAGTTGGCCGATTAATTTCTTTCTATTTTTAGTAGAGATGGGGTCTCGCTCTGGTTTCGAACTCCTGACCTTGAGCGATCCGCCTACCTCGGCCTCCCAGAGTGCTAGGATTACAGGCGTGAGCCACCGCGCCCGGCCTGCAATACTATTTTAACTACCTAAATTTCTGATGAAAATAACAGATTCCTTTTTTTTTTTTAACATTTGGGAAAATGATGCTTTCTATGATGGCCTTTCCTCACCAGAGCTTTATAAGGATAAAACTGGATACGTTGACTAAGTGCTTTATATTTTTCTAAAAATATGTACTAGTAAAAGAATTTTATTACTGTAACCAAACATAAAAGTTACAATTTTCTACAGTGGAGATTGTTATTATTGTAATAGTTTTTAAAAATACCTTTAAACATATCGTTAACTCATTAAAGTTATAAATACCTACATGGGACAAGTACAGTAGTTACCCTTTATCCTCAGGGGATACATTTTAAGACCCCCAGTAGAGGACTGAAACCAAGTATAGGAGGGAACCCAACTGCTGTCACTCAGAATATGTTTGTTATATCTTCTACCCACAAATTTAATGCTGTCTCCTTCTTAACTAAGCACTTACCACACACTGTGGTTGTAACTTTTGCAGTTTGAAGTGCAACAGCAAAACTAGCATGATTTTTCCCCCTTCTTCATAATTTCACGGATAGATTTGCTCTTACTGTAGATCTTAGCAACCTCAGCATATGATTTTCCCCCCTTCCTTATATTAAGTGAAGAACTTTCATCTTTTTACTTAAAGGAAGCACTTTACTGCTTCTCTTTGACATACCTGCATAGCCAGCATCATTACTCTTGTGCTTTGGGTCCATTACCAAGTAAAATAAGGACTACTTGAACACAAGCACTCTGATACCACAACGTCACTCTAATAATGAAGATGGCTACTAAGTAACTAATGGGTAGGTAGTGTAGACAGCCTGGAATTGCTGGACAAAGGGATGATTCGTGTCCTGGACATGATGGAGCAGGACTGTGTGAGATTGTGCAGTGCTACTGAGAAGAGCACCATTTTGAAACTTATGAGTTGTTTATTTCTGGAATTTTCCATTTAGTATTTTCAAACAGAAGTTGACTGCAGAAAAGTGAAACCTTAGAAAGGGAAATCACAGATAAGGGGTACTACTGTACTCTTTAATAAACCCTTCTAATGATTTCTGGAAAATTCAAGATGAAAACATCTAAGGATGGAATAAGAAACTATACATTTATTACTATCCATATTCTGCTTTGTAAAGGCAAAAGTGGAAGAATAAAACTGAAGGACATCCCATTGAATATCTCATTTTGTTTCTTGAATTTAATTAAATCAAGAGTCATCCCAGAGTTTACATAATAGAGTCACTTTCCCAGAAAACATAACAAACAAAACAAAACTGGGCTATTAGTGCAAAAAGAAATCTGCTTAACAAGAGTTCTAGTTCTAGCAAGTGTGTGTTTGAAAGCTTTCTTGCTTTCTGGTCTCCTTTTCTATAATCTTTTGGCCAGGAAAGGAACGGAGGCTTGTCCTTTAATATGGTCCTTTCCAACAGATAGATTAAATTCTACTTTAGCACTTTAAAAAGATGGGTACAAAGATGTCAACTTGATGACTTAAAGGGTAGGTGATTCTAGAATCTCCTTTTAATCATCTTTTAATCATCTAGTTGTAGTAATAATTTTTTTTAAAAAACTCCTTAATATTTAAATTAATACTCCTATTTTTTGCTCTACTCTTACTGATACATGAGAATAACTATCATAGTTCTTTGTCTCCCTTTTATCTTTCTTCCTGATTGAACAAATCTAGTTAACCTCAATATTTGTTCTTGAAGACTAGGAATATAAAACAGTTACTCTTAGAATCATACCTAATTTACTTTCACATAATTGATACTCGTGATGTCTTAAAATGTGACAATTTGATTCGTTATGTGATAAACATGTGAATCCCAATTTATAAGAGCGATCATGCTATAGATTGGAATTCTGTTAGATAATGGATAATACCTCTTTAGTGTCCTTGTTGATATTCTGGGGTTAGATTCTTCTTTCTTGTACAAATTAGTTTTTACTTTTCTTTGACATGACAGCTCCTTTTTTCCCCTCACCCCCAATTAAAATTAACCATAATCTTCCTATTACCTTTCATTTTTGACTGACATCCTACTTGTTATAGTCTTCAAGAAATCAATGAATATATTAATCAGAGTTAAACTTGGCAGCTGTCTCCAAGGAACTCAACTCAATGGTTCTTGGTAGCCTTAGATGGAATTTTTAATAACTTCAAAAGAGAATTTTTAAGAGCAACCTTGTATTCTTAAGTCATTACTTTAAATCTTTGCTTTTTGAGTTCACAGAGAAAAAGGGTAGAATTAAAAAATGTAATTGGAATTAAGAGTATTAAAATATTTTTAAAAATCTAATAGCTAATAATTCTCATAATTAAATTTAATTAAATGGCTAGTTCAGGTAGTATGTTATAAACAAAAAGAAGTATATTTCTTCTCCGTCTTAAGACTTAACTTGATTAGCAAAGGAACTGGGAAATGGTGGTACTGAAGAAGATATATTGTATGTATTTAAGAAATTTAGTTCTTTTTCTCTCCCTAAAATTCAGAAATTTTTATTTTTCTTTAGAGTTCCAAATATATCAGGTAGAGATACCTCATCTCAGATCAAAAGAACTAAGAGACAAAGAACAGAAATAGTTCAGTCTGAAAGGCAATGTGGTACAGACCTGAGTTGGAATCCTAGCTCTATCATATAATAGTTCTATGACTTTTATTGCTCTGGGTTTTAGTTTTTACATCTGGAGCATGCGTATAATACCACTAAGCCTGGTAGGGTTGTTGAGAGTTAAAATAAAGTAGGCATATAATAAATGTAAAGTGCCTGGCTCATAGTAGGACACTCAATAAATGTTGATAAACTTTTATCTCTTTCCTGAACTCTCTGGAAATTAAGTTTGACAGACAAATAGCATTCTTTTTACTCTCAAAGCTACTATGTGATAAGAAAAAGATAGAAACAACTAAACGGAACAATACATCTCCTTAATCTGAAATTTTAAAGTAGATAAGTAATGAAATAAAACTAGTAAGAAAAAGCTAGAAAGAATGATGTAATTATAAAATCCATAAAAAAGTTATTAAGATACTATTAATCATTTCTGTTTTTTTCTTGTCTGTGATGAGATTATATTTCATATTCAGTGAGGGGAGAAATTACCCAAAGTTTGAAAAGTGCAATTAAAACAAAAATTGCTTTCATTTTCCAGATGTTTTATCAGAAAACTACTCCAAAATAAAAGTAAGGCCTTTTAATCATTCAAGTGAGATGACCTGTTTAAGCGCCTACTATTAGCTGAGTACAGTGGCGCATGCCTGTTATCCCAGCACTTTGGGAGGCAAAGGCAGGAGGATCACTTGAGCCCAGGAATTCGAGGTTGCAGTGTGCTATGATCATGTCACTGTACTCCACCCTTGGCAACAGAGTAAGACCTTGTCTCTCTCTCTAAAAAAAGTACTTACTATATGCCTACTGCCATAGTAGGTGGCAGTGGGTATACAAGAGAAGGTGAAAACATATTATTAAAGACAAAGCATTAATACATGCCAGGTGGTGTTAGGTATGTAATATTGCATTAGTTTGATAGGGTTGCCATAACAAAATTCTATACACTGTGTGGCTTAAACAACAGGAATTTATTTTCTCACAGTTCTGGAGGCTGTAAATTCAAGCTCAGGGTGCCAGCAGGGTTGGTTTCCTCTGAGGCTTCTCTCCTTGACTAACAGATGGCTGCCCTCTAGTTGCCTCTTCACATGATTGTCTCTCTGTGCATGCCTACCCTTTGTGTCTCTGTGTATCCAAATTTCCTCTTCTTATAAGGACATCAGTCAGATTGGATTAGAGCCCATCCTAACAGCCTCATTTAACTTAAACACTTCTTTAGAGATGTTATCTCCAAATAAGGTTACATTCTCAGGTACTGAGGGTTAGGACTTCAACATATGAATTTTGAGGGACTACAATTCAGCCTGTAACAAATATCATGTCACTTAACCATTGCCCTGTTTTACAGATGAGGAGCTAGGCTTTGAGAGAATAAATAACTCCTCAAATATCACATAGCCAATAAGTGGTATAACCAAAATTTTAACCTTTGCCTCATTAGCATCAAAGCCTACACTCTTTCTGCTAGTCACACTTCCTCAAAGAAACACAAATCTAGTTAGGAAGACACAGTACTGAGTGATGAAAGTTTAAATAAGGGGCTATCAATAAGAAGGCACATAATTCACTGGATATCTCAGTCCATTTGCTGCTGCTATAAGAGAGCACACAGACTGGGTAACTTATAAAGAACAGAAGTTTATTTGGCTCATGGTTCTGGAGGCTGAGAAGTCCAAAAGCATGGCACTGGATCTGGCAAGGGTCATCCCCATCGTAGAAGGGCAAGTGAGCATGTGAGACAGAGAGCAAATGGGGAGCTGAACTTTCCCTTTATCAGGAGCCCACTACTGCAATAACTAACTCACTCCCATGGTAACAGCACTAATCCATTCACAAAGGCAGAGCCCTCATGACCTAATCACCTCTTAAAGGTTATGCCTCTCAACAGTATTACAATGGCAATTAAATTTCCAACATGTAAACTTTGGGGAGTATATCCAAACCATAGCACTGGACCTGTGCCATTGGAAAGAATAACCACTCATAGAACACTTACTTCATGGTGGGCTTGGTTCTTTCACAAGATTCTGTTGATCCTTTCACATGAAGCACTGCTGACTGACAAACGAGAACAGTCTTGGTACGTCTTGGCCCAAAGTCTACAGTGTCAATGCCAAACACAAGAAAGCTTTCCAAAATAAGTACCCTAGATATGACTGTCTTTTATATCTCTTTTCTTCTGCATTTGGATGTAGGGTATGTACAGGGACACATGTATGAAATCCCTAATCTGCTTTATAATTTTTTTACCTTATTGAAAATCTACATAATATGTTAGGAGGCTTTCAGCTCTATAGCATCTCAGGATGGAAGACGAAAGTCCTATGCTCTGTTTCTCTAGATTCCCATTTGTATTTCCAGGAATGACTATTGGGCTAGATTTTGGTCAGGCTGGTACCTGCTCAGCTCTCTGATTGATCCATATTGTTTTTGTTAAAAGTACCACCTAGCTTGTGCTTTATTCTGTAACTACATTTTATGGATTTATACTTTTTTTTTTATTTCAAGAAAATATGAGAGTACAAACATTTTGGTTGTACTTTATATCCTTGCCTCTTCCTAGCAAGGGTCAGAGGCATGCCCTTCCCCTCCAAAATGCTAACCGCATCCCTCAGATGTGGGTCTACCCCCTCCCCCTCTCGAATCCCTGGTGAACACCACCACCATTTCAGCACCATAGTGTTCATCAGTCAGTACCAATTTGATGGCGAGTACATGTGGCGCCCATTCTTCTGATCTTGTGTCACCTCACTTCGGGTAATGGGCTCAAGCTCAATCCAGGATAATATAAGCGGTGCTAGTTCACTGTCGTTTCTTAAAATTGAGTAATATTCCATTGTAAATATATACCGAATTTTAATAATCCACTCATGAATTGACGGCACTTGGGTTGTTTCCACATCCTTACAATAGTGAATTATGCTGCCATAAACATTCAGGTGCAGATGTTTTTATAATAGAATGTCTTATGCTCTATTGGGTAGATGCCTAATAACGCTATCGCTGGATCGAATGGTATTTCTATTTTTGAGGTATCTCCAAATTCTTTTCCACAAAGGTTGCACTAATTTGCAGACCCACTGGCAGTGTACGAGTGTTCCTGTCCCTCCATACCCTCGCCAGCATTTATTGTTTTGGGATTTTTTGATAGAGGCCAATCTCACTGGGGTTA
>VBSM01003143.1:44457645-44505320 GCA_008086735.1 Cheirogaleus medius
AGGTTTAAATCTGTTATCCATCTTGAGTGGATTTTTGTGAGAGGTGAAAGGTAGAGATCCAGATTTATTTTTCTGCATGTAGCTATCCAGTTTTCCCAGCACCGTTTATTGAAAAGAGATTCTTTTTCCCAATGTATATTTTTGTCTGCTTTATCAAAGATTAAATTACCATATGCAGATGGTTTCATCTCTGGAATCTCAGTCCTGTTCCAAAGATCAATGCCTCTGTTCTTGTGCCAGTCCTAGGCTGATTTAATTATTATTGCTTTATAGTACAGCTTGAAGTCTGGAAGACTGATGCCACCCAGTTTGTTCTTTTTACTTAAGATTGCTTTGGCTATACGAGGTCTTTTCTGGTTGCATACAAAGTGAAGAATTATTTTTTCTAGATCTGTAAAGAATGATGATGGTACTTTGATGGAGATTGCATTTATTCTGTAGATCACTTTAGGTAATATTGACATTTTAACGATATTGCTTCTACCAATCCACAAACAAGGTAGATTTTTGCATCTGTTCACATCTACAATTTCTTTATTTAGCATTTCATAGTTCTCGTATAAGTCTTTTGTATCTTTTGTTAAATATATTCCTAGATATTTCATTTTCTTTGGATCTATAGTAAAAGTTATTGCGTTTTTGATTTGTATACTCTTTTAAAATTATAATTATATAATTAACAAGTTAAATCACTTATATTTCCAGATTATGTTATAATGTTTCCAATGAAGACAAGTCTGGATATGCACACTAGGAAACCAGGGTATAATATGACTTGAATCCTAGCACATACTAACCCTTACACAAATATTGTTGGATGAAGTCTACTTCTTTCTTCTATACTCTGAGTAGTATATTGGAATGTTTCTATAAGAATGCAAACTTCACAAAGGTAAACACTATGCCTTTTTCTGTGTGCATATATATTTTTGTTGTTGTTGTAACATATCTAGTATATTTTATATATAAAATACCCAATTCAATATAAATCAGTGAACAAAATAAAACTTATTGCCTGAGAAGTATCCACTTTCCACAGAGTGAAAATAGTAACAGTACCATTTCCAAATAAAGTTCTACAAGTCTAATGCTTAAACGCTATTGGACATAAATTTTCTTCATTTCACGAAGTTTTATTTGAACTCTATTATTTGCTACAGTTTACTGTGGCAAGGTAATTGGCAAAAACCTGAGTACTGTGGTTATTCTGAGACAGAGCCCTCCATGTACAACTAGACAGAAGCAAAACTTCACTAACTAGAATATTTAGACACTGAGGTATTACGGTTAATTTATGACTAATTTTCTGGTTAACTGAGTGCTGACCAGATAATCTTTTATTTCTATTACTGTTGAAATCTTTTCAAGTGGTTTGCTAGGTTGATATGTCATATTCCTTTGCATGTAATGGAGAAAAACCTTTGAAATCTAAACACTTCACTACCTTTCCTGATGCTTACTTAGCCTGTGCTTTTCACTAGACAGAGAAAGTTACCTATCCATCAGTATAAATGAGTTAGACTAGGGAAACATTAAAGCTTTTCAATTTTGTAAATGTTTGTTGATCTCTTATTGTTCAGTAAGTCCTCACTTAACATCATCAACAGGTTCTTGGAACCTGTGACTTTAAGTGAAACGATGTATAACAAAACCAATTTTACTATAGGATAATTTATATAAATAAGAGTTTAAGTTCGTGCGGCATATTTCTGGTCACAAAAACACCATCAAATTTCTAAATAAAGACTCAAAACATTTCTAATCTTAAACACTGAAATCAATGTGAACTATATATATATACTTTTAAAAAAGATTAACAAAAAACAAGATAATGATTTACCCAATTTTTGGTGAATCATTGAGTGATGGTAGTCGTAGTGGTGGTGGGTCAAATCAAGGAATGAATGTTTTCAAAGTGAAAATTACAAGGAGCACCCCCTCCCACTACACAGTTTGAAAACAATGACACATATGGTGGGCTTGCTGAGTGCTTTTATATTGCTTCATTTACGGTTGTGCATTTGTATGATTATCGTGTACTGTACGAATTTTTATTTTATAATAATTTGTATTAATTCATGCATTCATTTTCAACCCACTTATTCCAGTTCAGGGTAGAGGATGGACATAGACTATTTTGGCAGCTCTGGTGCAAAGTGGGAACCAACACTGAACATGACGCCATTCCATTGCTGAGCACACACAAACAAACCCACACCCACTCAGACTGGGACTATTTAGACATGCTAATTCATCAAACATGCACACCTGTGGGACGTGGGAAGAAACTGGAGTACCTGGAGAAAACCCATGCAGACATGGGGAGAATGTGCAAACTCTACACAGATCGTGGCTTCAGCCAGGAATCGATATTTTTCCCTCATCAATGTTACAATGAAAGGATGTTGAATGAAATGATGTTATTTGAGGACCTGATGTATATAAAGCCCTGGCCACCTGTTATGGGGGCTACAAGAGTATCTACAAGAAGTGTAGCTTAATTGCAGAGATTCCTTTCCTTTCCTTTTATTTTTTAGAAACAGAGTCTCACTATGTTGCCCAGTTGCTCAGGCTGGCCTTGAACTCTTGGGCTTAAGCGATCCTCATGCCTCAGTTTCCCTATTAGCTGGGACTAAAGTACGTGCCACTGTGCCTGGCATCATTACTTTGTATTTTTGAGGTGAATTCTCTGAATATCAACTATATCATTTTCAAAAAATATGTACAAAAGCACATTTCAAAATTTGATCTGATGTTTAATATTATCTATCCTTCTGTTATTCTCCTGGAGTATGAATATTAAACAGCATTCTTAAGGATAATTGGAATTCAGGTGCAATTTTCAAACTTGTCTCAAACTGAGTCAAGTGGGTGCAAAAGGTGGAATAGTATATCAGAATCTTGGGGAAAATGGGAGAGCAGACAGAGAAGTAATATATGTAGTTTAAAAATGAAGCAGTGCTTTTCTCTAATAATTTTATGTGTTTTTAGTCACAGCATTTAATGTTTTGAAATTTCAAATAATATTAAAGTAAGGCATGTGTTGAAAGAAAAAGAGGTTGAGAAACATCAGTGTAAGGGAATTTTTAAAAATCTCAAGAAATTAGAGACTTCATTTTTTGTCTCCAGACAAAAGGGCATATAGAAGGCATTTTGTGAATACTTTGAACTTAACAGAACAGCCAATTAACCCAAAACACACTTAATTCATTAAATATAAATGCCGAAATGGTAATTAGAGAGTTGTCCACAGTGACTGAATAGCATGATGGTCTAAACTAAGTGGAAAAGTAAACTTGTAAATCTCCCAATGCAGTATGACACCTTTGCAACTCTGAGCACATATATTTTTATTCTGATATTTTGTGTTTCTAGCTGTCATTACCTTTGCAAACATTCAGAGAAACAGCTATTTATTATGCATCTTCATCTCCACTTTCTGGTGCCTTCCACACAATAAACATAAAAGTGGGGATACATGCTCAGGCTGTGAACTGCTCTGACCACTGAGTTTTTTTCTCTATAAGCTGGAGATCCAAAGACAACTAAGATGTTCAATTTAGAATTTTTTGGTTTAGAACCACCTTACACCATTACATTTTCACAGAATATGTTATTTCCTACCTGCTGTCAGTTTGTAGATCACCAATAAGGTTCAAACCAATCAGTTCTCACAGTTGGAGACAAATTGAAAGGATGCCTACCGTACAAGCCCTCCTAGCCCAGTGGCTCCATGTGTGATGGATCTACTGAAGTCCAAGGAACACCTACCTCTAGCTTCAGAACATCATGCTGAAGTTTACGCTGAAATTCAAGGAAGTTTTTGATTGTTAGCTTCCCCTTGAGATCAGCTCCAAAAAAGTAGGTTGTGAGGGCTGAACACAAGCCGGACTTGAGGGTGTTCCCAGTAGTAGGACGATCTCTGTGACGCATACCCATACTGGTTTGAGAGCGAATGATGCTTTGAACCTAATACAGAATCAAACCCGCAACAACAACAACAAAAAAAACCCCAAAAAAACCATTAGGAAGTAAAAAACATAGAAAAGTAGGAATAATAACTATTGTTTATTATTTACCTACACTGTGCTACAATGATCTCTTTTAATGCTTACAACAATCTTATAAGGTAAGTCCTATTACTATCCTCATTTTATAGATGAGGAGATCGAGGCACACGGAGTTAAATAACTTGCTCAAAGTCGAGTGGCTAGCAAATAGTAGAGCTAGGATTCCAACACAGACAGCCGGACATCTTTATAATTGGGATTCTCTTAGAAATTTTCTCTTCAGAAAAGAGTAAGCATTTGTTTTTGAGATTCAAAACCTCTCTCACATAACTAAGATAATCAACCTCGCAATATCTTCCACTTTTCAGGAGACTTAAAAATTTCACATTTCTCACTACTGACTCTCTAGTTATTCAGAATAATTTAAAATGAGATATATAAAGATAAATAATAGAGGTATGTTATATAAACAAATACTACATAAAGCATTGTGGCTGATGATTTTAAATTTAAAAAGCATAATATTTAAAAACTTAAGATTTGTATGATCATAAAACAGATTTATTTAATAAGATTTGAAGAAATTTGTTTTTTTAAAGATAGTATTTTCATTATAAAATTAATCTGTTTATTACCAGAAAAGGCAAAAAATACAGAAATAAAGTAGAAAGTGGTAATCTTCCATAATCCCACCCAAGAAAACTGTTAACACTTATTTATATACTTCGAGACATTTTCTGTTTAAATACATGCATATATACATACACAAATATGCACATTTATATGTATTTACATATACACACATATTTTATATGAATGGGATTTTACTCTCGAATCTACGTTTTTCACTTAAAAATGTGATATCTTTCAATGTTAACACATATATATCTATTGCATACTCTTTAATGGTTACACTATATTCCATTTTTTTTTTGCTTTATAAACAAAGTAGCAATGGACATTTTAATTTATACATTTTCCTGTTCTTGTTCATTTATTTCCTTAGAATAAACTATTAGAAGAATCGTTAGATCAAAGGGTATGCTCATATAAAATGTTGATAACATATTGTCAAAAAGGTCACCAGAAAGGCTAAACCAATTTAACACATCCATGATCAACTTATGAGACCTGTTTTCCCAGACTCTTGCCATTAAATGCACCAATTAGATAGATTAAAAAATGATATTATGCTGTTGTTTTAATTTGCGTTTCTTTGATTTGTGCTAAATAAAGCATATTTGCATATATTTAGTGATTATTTTTCTTCTTCTGTATAGTGCCTTTGCCCATTTTTCTACTGGGGGCAATGCCTGTCATTTTCTTACTGATTTATAAGATTTACTTACATATTAAAGATGCTGTAAGAGAGACTGGCTAGCTGTTTGCCTAACTCATTTCTTCTTCTTCCTGGGTACCAGCTAGACTCTGTTATACAACCTGTTTATGATTAAGTGTGGCCACAAAATTGAGCTGTAGCCAACAGAATCCTAGTGGAAGTTATATGTGCCACTTCAGGCCTTGCCCATAAAAACCATCCAAGTATAATCCTCCATGCTCTTTCTGCCTTGGAAGCCACACAATGCCAACAGGGTCACAATATGTAAAGAGCCTGAATCAATGCTCGGAAAACTGTCTATTGATTTTATTTTATACTTTATTTCATTATTTTATTTTATTATTTTATTTTGGAAGGAGTGTCACTCTGTCACCTGAGCTAGAGTGCTGTGACGTCAGCCTAGCTCACAGCAACCTTAAACTCCTCGGCTTAAGCGATTCTCCTGCCTCAGCCTGAGTAGCTGGGATTCCAGGCACATGCCACCATGCCTGACTAAGTTTTCTATTTTTAGTAGAGATGGAGTCTCACTCTTGTTCAGGCTGGTCTCTAACTCCTGACCTCAAGTGATCCTCCCGCCTCAGCCTCCCAGAGTGCTAGGATTACAGGCAGGAGCCACCGCGCCTGGCCTGATCATCCATTTTAGAGTTTATGTGAGTCAGAAAACAAAAATCCTATTGTGTTAGACCACTGAAATGCTGAAGATATTTTATGAAAGTAGTTTAAATCATGTATCTGCAAAAGAATTTTATATCACCAGTGATGCATTTCTTCAAACACAAAGTTTTTATGTGTTCTTAACTTATTGGGAAAATTTTCAATACAATAGCATGATGAAGTAGAAAAGAACAAAAGCTTTGCTACAAGTCCAGTGCACTACCCATTGCACCACAGAGCCAGCCAAGAACCAAATTAAAGCCTCAATACCCTTCACAATAGCAACAAAGAAAATAAAATACCTAGGAATATATTTAACTAAGGAGGTAAAAGACCTCTACAGTGAAAACTACGAAATACTGAGGAAGGAAATAGCAGAGGATGTAAACAAGTGGAAAACCATACCATGCTCATGGATTGGCAGAATCAACATTGTTAAAATGTCTATACTACCAAGTGATCTACAGATTCAATGCAATCCCTATTAAAATACCAACATCATGTTTTGCAGATCTAGAAAAAATAATTCTATGCTTCGTATGGAACTAGAGAAGACCCCGTATAGCAAAAGCAATCTTAAGCAAAAAGAACAAATTGGGAGGCATCAATTTACCAGACTTCAAGCTATACTACAAGGCTACAGTAACTAAAATAGCATGGTACAGGCACAAGAACAGAGACATAGACCAACGGAACAGAACTGAGAACCCAGATATAGAACTCATATAGCCATCTAATTTTTGACAAAGCAGACAAAAACACACACTAGGGAAAAGAATCCTTATTCAATAAATCATGCTGGGAAAATTGGAGGGCCACATGTAGAAGACGGAAACAGGATCCACATCTATCACCTCTCACAAAAATCAACTCATGGTGGATAACAGACTTAAACCTAAGGCATGAAACCATAAGAATTCTAGAAGAAACTGTTGGAAAAACTCTTATAGACATTGACTTAGGGAAAGAATTTATGAAGAAGACCACAAAGGCAATCACAGCAACAACAAAAATAAATAAATGGTACCTGATCAAATTAAAAAGCTTCTGCACAGCCAAGGAAACTAACACGAGAGCAAACAGACAACCTACAGAATGGGAGAAAATATTCGCAGGTTACTCATCCAATAAAGGGCTGATAACTAGAATCTATATAGAACTCAGGAAAATCAGCAAGAAAAAATCAAACAACTCTATCAAAAAGTGGGCAAAGGACATGAACAGAAACTTTTCAAAAGAAGATAGACTAATGTCCAAGGAACATATGAAAAAATGCTCAGCATCTTTAATAATCATGGAAATGCAAATCAAAACCACAATGAGGTATCACTTATCTCCAGTGACAATAGCCTTTATCAAAAAGTTCCAAAACAATAAATGTTGGCGTGGATGAAGAGAGATAGGAACACTCATACACTGCTGGTGGGACTATAAACTAGTACAACCTCTGTGGGAAGTAATATGGAGATTTTTCAAAGAGCTACAAGTAGAGCTACCATTTGACCCAGCAAGCCCATT
Source organism: Cheirogaleus medius (assembly GCA_008086735.1). NCBI lineage: Eukaryota > Metazoa > Chordata > Mammalia > Primates > Cheirogaleidae > Cheirogaleus > Cheirogaleus medius. The sequence goes on from VBSM01003143.1 coordinate 44,465,167, forward strand.
ACTGGGCATCTACCCAAAAGAACAAAAGACATTCTATAAAAAAGACACCTGTACTCAAATGTTTATAGTAGCACAATTCACAATTGCAAAGATGTGGAAACAACCCAAGTGCCCATCAATACATGAGTGGATGAATAAAATGTGGTATATGTATACCATGGAGTTCTACTCAGCCACAAAAAACAATGGTGATCTAGCACCTCTTGTACTATCCTGGATAGAGGTGGAGCCCATTCTACTAAGTGAAGTGTCACAAGAATGGAAAAACAAGCACCATATGTACTCACCATCAATTGGTATTAACTGACTTAACTGACCAACACTTAAATGCACATATAGAAGTTACATTCATTGCGTGTTGGGCAGGTAGGAGGGGGGAGGAGAGGATGGGTATATTTACACCTAATGGGTGCAGTGCACACATCTGGGGGATGGACACGCTTGAAGCTCTGACTCGAGTGGGGCAACGGCAATATATGTAACCTAAACATTTGTACTCCCGTAATATGCTGAAATTAAAAATAATTGTTTTAAAAAAAGAACAAAAACTTTGAAGTCAGGAAAGAGCTATTCAAATCCACAACTAACTAGCTATGTCTACTTGAGTGAGTTACTTAACTCTTCTGAGTCTCAGCTTCTTCATGTAAATGGGGACAATAATTCTTCTATTTACAGTTTTGTTGTGAGAAGGAAAAATAATATAAATGTTACTAAGAGGTTTTCCATAGAAACAGCATTCAACAAATGATAGCTATTATTACTATATTGATTAGCCACTTAATCATAATATGTTGTTTTAAACATAAATCCATCACTATTTTTGGACCTACAAGAAGCTGAGATTACATTAATAAAGACTGACACACTATATTGTTAGAATGCTAAGAATTTTTCTCCCCATAAAAATTTATATTACTATGTATAACTAAAAGAGTAGCTATGTATATGTAGAGTAGAGTATGTATATGTAGAGTAGCTATGTACTATGCATAACTAAAAGAGAACAATGAAATAGACATTTCAAAGTTGTTTGTAATTCAAGATACAATTTATAAACTTTATCCTTTAAAAAAATGCATTTGACATACATATAATAACCACCAACTATGTGCCAGCTGCTAAGGAATACAAAAAAGAATTATAATTAGCTTGGCCTCAAAGAGAACAAAATCTACCAGTGGACCCCAATTTGTATCTAGATAACAATAATCTGTCATTTGGGAATAGTCTAATAGCAAAAAGTTCTAGAGGATGCAGTGAAGTATAGAGGAAAGAATGTAGGTTTTGAAGTCTCAAAGATGAAAAGAGATGAAGACTTTGCAACAGATAATCTACAGTAGGTAATATCCCAATAAGAATGCACTATCAGGTACACGACTGTTTAGTTGTTCCTAAACCATTTAATTTACAGGTCAAACAGTACATGTTATGAAGAAGAACAAAGTCTGTGGCTCTATAACAAATGGAATAGTACAATGGAAGGACATTAGATGGGGAACCAGGAGACATGAGGTCTGATTTCACTATTCCGTGGTGAAAGCAGAACGTAGGCTGGTCAATTAACCTCTTTGGGCCTTAGTTTTCTCACTGGAAAAATGCATGGTTAGAGTACATTATCTCAAAGGCTCTGTATACCTCTAGGTTAATATTATAAATGTTGTAGCTATGATTTTTTTCTGGGGTCATGTTTTATCTTGTAAAATAACATAGTTGACATTTGTTTCTCAAATATACGGAGACTTTAAAGACAAGTATACAATGCATTTTAAAATTATTTAAGATTTTTAGACTTTAAATTGAAATATAGGATAATCAGGACAATGCTTCTTTATTTGAAGGCAATGTATAATTCATTTTACCTGCCAGAATGTGAGAAATGAAGAATTTTCTAATACCAGTGAACCTGTATTGAGCATCAGTGTCAGGACCTGTCATGATTTAAATCTTGCCTGTGGCTATAAATATTGCAGCTTATACCCTTCGTATGGTAGCATTTTAAAGTCTTTCTTCCTTGGAAAATGTGTATATTAGCAGCAAAAGTGGTGTGGAGAGTGTGGGTGTAAGTGATTGAGAAAAAAGAGTGTTTTTAGGGAAAATTAACTAATGCTGTAGCAGCTTCATTAATGATTAATAATACAATAGCACTGTCTAAATACTGCCCCACTTATATGTTAACTCTTAATAGCTACAAGTATTCTTTCATTAAACACTTTTAAAAAAACTATGTATCACTAGATTTTGCATTATGTTTATATGTGTGAGAGGGAGAGAAAGACAAAGAGAGAGAGACTGTTTCTCAGTTGGAAAATATTTTCTTAAAAAATTGATATATTTTTACTTAGAAAACTTTTATTTAAGGTATCACACGAGATTCACTCAAAACATATCAATTCAACTAGTCATGTTGAATATTTTCTATGTGCTATATGCTGTGAAGAAAACCAAGAGAAATATAGAATATTTATGAAATAAAATCTCATTCTTTCTCTACTTTCTCACAACTGATTTTTATCACTTCTCATACTTTCATGCTAAAAAACATTCTGTCATGGCCTTGGGTGAATGTAGCCTAAGCAGTTATGAGATATATATATTTTTAAATATCTTTTGCTAGGTTAGTTTTGTTAATGATCTGTTATTAAATGGGTTAAGGAAAAGGATCTGTGTGATAGAAAAGTCAGAGAAAAATCACTACTTGCAGTTGGTTTATGCTTTTTAGTAGTTTGTGCTCATGCACAATCAAAGAGATTTTGGAAAAAGATGAATGAAAGAGCAATATTAGCTATTAGTTTGTGTCACGCAACATTAACTTTAAAGATAAGTGATGATGAAATGTGTGAGGTCGTGATACTGATATTGTTTAACACTTTTTATTAACTTTGCAAATACTCTGCAATTCCATCCAAGAAAATACTGTTTTACCTGGCAAAACAAAGCAAAGTTTGAATGTATGAAAGCTTATTGTACTTTCAAGTACAATACATTATCATATTTCTCAAGAATGTGAAATGTAGAAAGATTAAGCAGAGAAACTTCTAATGCGAGCTGTTTATTCCTAAGCCACCTTATAATTACTTTTTGTTTTTCTTTTTAAAAATTTTTATATCAAACTTCCTTGTGTTCATTATAAGTTGTATCAGTTTAATAAGGCCAGTTATTAAGAGACCACATTAAATGAAATTAGCACTCCCTTCTCTGACAAGTGAACAGAATAGTGAAGTGACTGCCCGCAACTTATTCAGTATATCAGTAGCAATGCTAAAAACAAGACCTGGGTTTAGAGAAATTCAAATAAATAAAATTTATTTTTAATTTAAAATAAATTTAAAAATAATGAATTGAATAAATTCAATAATTTGATTTAAAAATAAATTCAAATCTAGAGTTTAGTGTATATAACAGGAGTAGAGAATTTATGGCAATTTTGCTTAGGGGTACTCTAAGTAATTTCTGAGGTTATTTCAAAACCATATTTTTTTTTCTTTTTATATTTTCTGTCTCTTTATCTCCTCCTTCTCCCTTCTCTCCCATTTACTCCTCTCCCTCCTGCTTCTTAGGCCCATTTGAAGCCCTCTCTTAGCATTTACTAGAGAAAAGACCCTAATCCAGTTCTGGTAATGGATGAATAACTTCTTTCAGGCCAATCCTCCCTCAGATGACAATTATATACCATGGACAAAATACACCAAACAATCACTGAAGGTACTAGAGCATGATCATGGGCAGATAGTGGAGGGAATTGAGACTTGAAAGAAGGTAATGGCACTGGATGAGTTTCCCACTTTATACAGCTTTCGGCCTAAAGGTAGTCCACAATCTGCACCATAAAGATTGGCTAAAACTCCAAGAGAAAGTCCTTAGTTTCTTTGGTTTAAAAAATAGAGGATAGAATTTGGAGCAACCACAGTCATTGGAAAATGAGGAAGAAATTCTGAAAAGGAGAAAGCCAAGAAGAGGAGCCCCAAATTTTGTGTATAAACTCTAGTCTAGTCAAGCTAAATACCAAAACAAAACAAAAATATTCTTCAATAAACATAACAAAATCCAGAGTCTCTATAACATGTCACAAACAATGTCCAGACTATAATCCAAAATTACTTGATATATGAAGAAATGGAAAAATTTGGCTCATTCTCAAGAGAAAAGGCAATCAATGAAGATCAATCTTGAGATGACCCAGATGTTGGAATTAGCCAATAAAGATTTTAAAGCAGTTATTATAGTAGTACTCAAGTATATAAAATAGGCTTGTAAAAAGGAAAAGAAAGAAAATTCAGATGAGACAGAAAAGTTTAACAAAACCAAATGAAAGTTCTAGAAATGAAAAATGTAATATCTGAAATAAAAATTCACTAGATGAGCTTAACAGCAGAGCTGGTATTACTAAAGAAAGAGTCAATGTACATGAAGACAAATCAACAGAAATCATATAGTCTAAAGGGCAGAGAGAAAAAAATGATTGGATTAAAAAACACTGAGCTTCAGAGATTTGTGAGACAATACTGTATGGCCTAACATTAGTGTTACTGGAGTTCCAGTGAAAGAGGTGATAGAAAGAGGCAAAAAAAATTTTTTTTGTAGAAATAATAGCCAGAAGATCCTTAAATTTTATAAAAACCATAAATTTATACATTCAAGTAGCTCATCAAATTTCAAGAAGAATAACTACAAAGAAAATAACACTTAAGTACAAAATACTTAAACTTCTGAAAACCAAAGATAAAGATAAAACCTGGAAAACAGGCAGGGAAAAACAACATATTACATATAGGAGAACAATTGAAATAACCAGTGACTTTTCATCAGAACCAATCAGAAGTAGTGAAATGATAACTAAGACTTTACACATGTATCTACAACTCTATGTCTAGAATTTCCTTTCAAAAATAATGAAATAAAAGCATTTTCAAACAGAAAAATACTAAAAGAATCATATCCTCACCAGTAGATATGCACTACAAAAAATGCTAAAGAAAGTATTTTAGATGGAAGGAAAATGATACCAGATGGAAACTAGGATCTTCAGGAAGGAATGAAAAGCATCAGACATGGGAAATATGTGAGCAAACAAATCAGATTATTTTCTCTCTTATTTTCTTTTTAAAAACATATGACTGTTAAAGCAAAAGTCAAACTGTATTAAGGGGTTTATAATGTATGTAGATGCAATACATAGGATAAGTACAGCATAAAGGATGAAGAAAGGATAAATGGAGCTACCTTGTTGCAAGGCTTCTACATTTTATGTGAAGTAATACAACATTAAGTAGATTGTCTATATTTAAGAATGTATGGTTGTGATGCAGCAAGAAGGCCCTCACAAGATGCAACCCCTCAACCCTGCACTTCTCAGCCTCCAGAACCACTAGCCAAATAAATTTCTGTTTACTATAAATTAAAAAAAAAAAAAAGAATGTATGTATTTGCAAATTATCTATCTGATAGGGATTAATAGCCAGAATATACAAGGAACTCAAACAACTCAACAGCAAAACACCAAATAATCTGATTAAAACATGGGCAAATGATCTGAATAGACATTTCTTAAAGGAAGACATACAAATGGCCAACAGATGTATGAAAATATGCTCAACATCAGTAATTTTCAGGGAAATGCAAATCAAAACAACAATGAGATGTTATATCATCTCAGTTAAAATGGCTATAACCAAAATGATAAAAAATGCTGGAAAGGATGCAGAGAAAGGGGAATTCTTACACACTGTTGGTGGGGATGTACATTAGTACAGCCACTATGGAAAACAGTAAGGAAATTCCTCCAAAAATGAAAAATAGAACTACCACATGATCCAGCAATCCCACTACTGGGTATATATCTAAAGGAAAGGAACTCAGTATGTCCAAGAATATCTGCACTCCCATGTCTATTGCAACACTATTGACAATAGCTAAGATATGAAATCAACCTACATGTTTATCAATGAATAAATAGATATAGAAAATGTGGTATATATACAAAATGGAATATTATTCAGCCATAAAAAGAATAAATTCCCGTTATTTGCAGCAACATGGATGAGTCTGGAGGACAATACGTTAAATGAAATAAACCAGGCACAGAAAGACAAATACTATGTGTTCTCACTCATATGTAGAAGCTAAGAAAGTTGATCCCATAGAAATAGAGAACAGAATGTGGTTACCAGCAGCTGGTCAGGGTATGGGAGAGGGAAGTTAGGGAGAGGTTGATTAATGAGTACAGAATCACAGTTAGATAGGAGGAATAAGTTCTAGTGTTCTGCAATACAGTAGGGCGAATAAAGTTAACAATAATTTATTGTACATTTCAAAATAGAAGAGAGGATTTTTGAATGTCCCCAATGCAAAGAAATAATACATGATTTTGGTGATGGATATATACACATACACATGTATACATGTATCAAAATATCACATGTACTCAATAAATATGTACAATTATGTGTTAATTTTTAAAAAGAAAAAAGGTATGGCCACTATGGAAAACATTTTGACAGTTTGTAATAAAATTAAATATGTTTATATAAAAAAGTATGTTGTAATCCCTATAGCAAACACTATAAAAATAATGTAAAGAGGTATAGCTAAAAGGCCTGATAAATTAAACCAAAACTCTTTGAAAATTTTAAAAATTTAATCCCAAAAAAGGCAGGAACACAGAACAGAGGAACAAAACTCAGAAAGAACAAACAGAAAATAGTAAAAATGGTATATCTAAATCCAACCAAATCAATAATCATGTTAAATGTAATGGACTAAATACTCCAATTAAAAAACAAGAGATTTTGCCCAGCACAGTGGCTCATACCTATAATCCTAACACTTTGGGAGGCTGAGGCAGGAGGGTTGCTTGAGGCCAGGAGTTCAAGACCAGCCTCAGCAACAGTGAGATCCTGTCTCTACAAAAAAATTTAAAAATTAGCTGGGCGTGGTGACGTGCACTTGAGGTCCTAGCTACTTGAGAGGCTGAGGCAGGAAGATCTCTTGAGCCCAGGTGTTTGACCTTGCAGTGAGCTATGATGATGCCATTACACTCTATCCCTGGCAACAGAGCGAGACACTGTCTCCAAACAACAACAACAACAACAACAAAACCCCACAAAAACCCCACAAAAAACAAAATACTCCCCCAAACCCAAAAAACAAAACAGATTTTGAGAATGGGTAAAAAAGCAAGACCCAATTGATATCTTATATTGTGTCTATAAAAGATGCACTTTAAATACAAAGACATGGATAAATTTAAAATATAAGGTAAATGAATGAAAATAAGATATACCATGGAAATAAAGCACGGGAAGGATGGAATTGCTATGTTAATATCACATAAAATGGACTTTAAGACAAAGAGAATTACCAAAGCTAAAGAGCAACATTTCATGATAAAAGGAACAATTCATCAGGAAGACATAACAATCAGAAATGTGCACAGAATTTCACAATACATAAAGCTAGAAATGATAGAATTAAATGGAAACACATAATTCCATAATCACAGTTGGTGATTTTTAACAATTCCCTTTCAACAAATGCTAGAATGACTAGATTTTTTTTTTTTTTTAAAGTCTGTAATGACACAGACTATCTGAACAACACTATCAACCAACTTGGCCAAATTGACATTTACAGAACAATTTACTCAATGATTGCAGAATATATACATTGAGGACACACTGTATGTATACCAGGATAGAACATATGCTGGTTCAAAAAACCAGTCACAGTAAATCTAAATTAGAAATCAGTAGGAATAAGATATTTAAAAAACAAAACAAATCGCCCCCACAAACCCAAATATTTAGAAATTAAAAGACATACCTCTAAATAATCCATAGATCAACAAGAAAATCACATAGGAAACTAGAAAATATTTCAAACTGAAAGATAATGAAAATACAACAAATCGAAATTTGTGGGATACTGCTGTAATAGGGCTTAGAGAGAACTGTATAGCTTTAAATGCTTATATCAGAAAAGGAAAAAATGCCCAGATTAATGACCAAAAGTACCATCTTAAGAGGCTTAAAAAAGAAGAGCAAAGTAAAATCAAAATAAGTAGGAGGAAAGAAATAAGGGTAAAAATCAAGTACTTAGAAAACATACAAACCATAGAGAAAACTAACAAAGCCAAAAGTTGGTTCTTTGAAAATATCAACAAAAATTGATAAATTCCTGAACTGACCAAGAGAAAAAGAGAAGGAACACAAATTATCAACATGAGGAATGAAGACATGAATATCATTATAGATTCCACAATCATTAAAAGAATGATAATTAGGAAATATTCTGAATGTGGTATGCTAATAAATTAGACAATTTATAGGAAATAGATACATTTCTTGAAAAACACAGGTACGTCATTTTAGACTTGGAGTTACATCTAAGTCTAATTTGATGGACTAAAGAAACATCAAGCAAATCAAAAGGAAGGCAAAGGAAGTATTCTAAGAAGGATTCATGAGCCAAAGAAAGGATTCAATGAGAAAAAACTCTAGTTTATTATATTTAGAAAAACTCAATGTAATATAATTCTCATTCCAGGGCTACAAATAAGGTTGCCTTGGTTCACATTATTAGTATTATCACTAAAATAGACTGAGAAAGATGGAAGGTAAATCTAAAAAAAAGAGCAAAATAAGTTAGTTCTATTTATAATCACCTGAGGCCTCCTGGTAATATCAGTAAAGCACAGGATTATGGAAAAGTGAAGATATTAGGTGGTCTCAGGGTGCAAACCTGAATAAGTATCTTTAGGTATTTTGAAGTTATTTGTCTCTGTGCAGTTTCTTACTTTAAAGATATAATGTACCTGATACTTCCTCCCACTTTCTGGAATATTTGCCTCTTTTCTCATTTTTTTTTTTCTTTTTAGAGACAGGGTCTTACTCTATTGCCCAGGTTGGAGTACAGTGGTGCTATCAGCTCACTGCAGCCATGACTCAAGTGATCTTCCCGCCCCAAACTCCTGAGTAGCCATCATGCCTGACTCATTTTTTATTTTATTTTTAGAGACATGGTCTTGGTATGTTGCCCATGCTGGTCTCAGATTACAGGGATAAGCCACCATGCCCAGCCCTCTTTCCTTATTTTGAGAATACAAAAAAATATTTTTTGTATGTGTAGAATAAAACACATACTTTTTTTTCTGTTTTGAAACCACTTCTGGTGAATCACGATAACTGTATCTGGAGAGACACCATGGCTCCCCAATGGCCAAAGTTCTATGGAAAGGTAATTTCTTCCCGGGATTCAGAAGAAACTATAAACATTCATGGCTGGAAGCTAGTACAGTCAAAGGCATGATACCATTTTTCCTTCTCATATAGAAATCCTTTAAGAATATATGTAATTCATCCTTAAATTCTGCAACTGCCTGGCACATTGGAGCTTTCTGATAAATGTTGAATGAATATATGATTAAATAGTCATAATTTAGTCTTCCTGCTAGAGGCATTATAGTCTAATTCATGTTGGGTAATCACAGTAACCTTGTCCTTAATCACATGCTCAAATAATTCCTTACATTTAGAGTGAAAAGCAAACAAATACAACTACATCTGTTCAAAAGATAATTCTGAGAAATCATAATTACGTACTTCAAAAATTGGAATAGCCTCTGACAAAGTACATGACTAAGGCTAAGGTAACTCCAAGGCACATGAAAATGTGTTTTAAATATTAATGTATTTAAAGGAACTCTCCTGGACAACTTGCCTGTTCAAACTCCTCCATGTCTACTTCTCCATCTCCATTCAAATCAAACATCTTGAAGGCAATTTCAAAATTTCTCTGAGGAGCTGCAAGTGGAAAAGGAGAGGAGGAGAAAGGCAGGGAGGAAAAAGAAAAATAGTTATATGGCATTGACCAACAATAAATCCATTTTTAAAGAAAAACAAATGGCTAAACACCAAAATGCAATATCAAAGTCACAAAATAATATCGTATTTATTCAGGTCAACCTTTTAGGAATAAGTAAAACCAAAAGAGAATTTTACTATGGCTAGTAAAGATAGCACTTGTCTCTCTTTGTATTTCAACATTCTTTTTCTTAAATACTTCAGCTTTGCTTTCTTAGACAACATCCTCTTAGCCATATACTATTAATGTTGTTGCTCTGTTTCTTAAATATAGTATTGTTTATCTGGGCAAGAAAGTCTGTCTAGAGTGAGACATACTGCTGCAAAGTAAGAAGTTGAAACTCTAAGGCTTTGTCTTACCCTTAAAACAAGCTAGCTTTCTACTTGTTCTTTCCACTGCAAGTACAATTAGGAGTTCTGTGCATGTCATTCTGCCAACAAGGATAATTTCAAGCTGTTTTCTTATCTTAGTTTACTCATTATCACTAAGCCTCTATGGTAAGGTAGACAAGCATACTGTCAACTATCCAGCCCTCTATTTCAATCATGTCAGCTGTATACACAAATTACTGAGTAAAGTATACTTAAATGTTAAAATTAAGCTTAAGTTTAAAAAACAAAATGAAAAAATGCAAAGCTTGACAAGACGGTATATTTTCTTCCCCTTAAATGAATGATGAAAGCTCATCAAAGCTTCTTTGATGCTCCTAGATCAATCAAAATATAATTAATATACTTTGTACACTGGAATAAAGTACAAACTTAACAGCCCTCCTCTTTTACCACGCTAAATGTTCTGGTAAAGAAAACTAAATTGTTTATCACCTTCCTTTGGTACTTCAAATTTATATAGATCTAGGGAACAGACCAAAATAAATACCCTACATATCCTAGTAACATTGAATTAAAATTTCAGTTAATATAATTTTTACTAAAAAGTAAAGATTATATATAGATTTAAAAAGTAAAAATGAATCTTGTACATTATGTGTAACTGTAGAGAGTTCATATTCCCATCTTGCTCATGAATTTATCAATAGCAACACCTTCTGGACTTAAATTCCATTTTCAGACAGCTAGCCAGCGAGGCTGGTAAATTCCTAGTTTTTAGTTGCCTGGGTGAATCATGTGCCTGTCAGCTACAGTCATCTGCCTCACTTGATAATTGGTTTCCAAAAGGTTTGCTCCTGAGGCCACAACTACAATTGCTGAGAAGGATGCAGCTGGAGGAATTAGATTCTTGTATATTTATTGCTACTTCTCAAATTTTCCCTAACTTGCCTGATTGTTATCTTTTACTAAGGAGTTACTATGTGCTAAGCATTGAGCTAGATAATTTAAAGCTGTTTATTATTTGATTTTTGTACTTTCAATCCTGAAAGTTTTTATAAACAGGGAAGGAAATTGGGGCTGAAAGCAATTAAATGACTAGCTCAAAAGCACACAACTAATATGTGGCAGAACTGGAAGCTGAAGTTAGGCCAACACTGATTCCAAAGCCTACAAACTTTTCATTATGCTCCACAGCCTCCAGTATGAATACAGAGGTACTTATAATAATAAACACATACTCTTCATGCTGACATATTTTGACCTTTAAACAGAACAACAACAATGACTCACTGGTTGTGTCAGTCTCTGCATAGCTGAGAATTCCACATTACTTATCTCAAGGAGATACCCAATATCAAAGAAACATTGCATGTATTACGCTCAGTAGTTTAGGCGTGGCTGTACTAAACGGAGACCCACAGGCAATATTAAATTCTCAGATAGATTTGTCATGTGTCTTTTTCTTTTTGACAGTGTCTTACTCTGTCGCCCTGGCTAGAGTTCAGTGGAGTCATCATAGCTCACTGAAACCTCAAGCTCCTGGGCTCAAGTGATCCTCCTGCCTCAGCCTCACAAGTAGCTAGGATTATAGGCATGAGTCATCATGCCCAGCCTGTCACATGTTTTTTAAAAAACTCTGAATATAAATCTCTTTAGACAGAAATGCACTCTCCTATTCTTCCTTACCATCTCACACTCGGTCTACTTTACTCATGTATATTATTTGCCTAATCCTTGTAGATACTTGAGATTATAAAAATGGCAGACATTATGAAGCCTCTGAAGGTTTTGAGTAGGACAGTGACACAATCAGGTGTTTATAAAGGACTTCTCTGGCTACTATGTGAAGGATGAGTTGGAAAAGAAGAGTCAGCTTCAGAGAAGATCACAGAAGCTCTTGTAAATGTTGAAAATGTGAACTGAGGTGATGGCAGTGGTAATGGAGAAGAGGGAACAAATCTGAAATACTTTAAGAAGGCAGAAATTATATAACTTAATGATTAGTTAGCTGTGATGGGTTGAGAGTGAAAAGGGATGACAGCATAACTGGCTTAGACTACTGGGTAGCTTGCATGTTATTAACCAAGAGATAAAACAGATGCAAAAGGTTTGAGAAATAAAATATGAGTTCAGATGGGATCTGCTAAGTTCAAGGAGTCCATAGCTTATTCAGATGGAGATGTTCAACAGATAGTTGGAAACATGGGTCTAAAGCTTAGAAGAGAGAGGTTAAAGCTGAGAGTTATTGGCAGATACCGTGTTTCCCCGAAATAAGACCTACCCATAAAATAAGCCCTAGCAGGATTTCTAAGCATTTGCGCAATATAAGCCCTACCCCGAAAATAAGACCTAGTGATGGGTGTGGCTACGCAGCGTATCTGCACAACCCACGCATTTCCTCACGGAACGGTAAAGAAGACGAGCAGCCCTTCTCATCTGCCCCATGAGAGCTCTATTGCTCGACATGAGAGATTGGGGCCAATGGATCTAAAGGAAATAGAGTTGCAAGAAATTCAGGATGGAATTCAGGATGGAGAGTTATGACGATGTTCCAGAAGAAGAAGACTTAACTATATTTGAATAAATGTAGATTGTTGTACTGTACTTAAAAAAAATAACACATCCCCTGAAAATAAGCCCTAGGGTGTCTTCTTGAGGAAAAATAAATATAAGACCCTGTCTTATTTTCGGGGAATCACGGTATCTGGTTAGCTGCAAAGAGCCAGAAATGAACTTGCCCAAGGAGAACTGAGGAGTGAGAAGGGTGAGCAAATAGGAGAATGCAGGTGGAAACCAATATTTAAGGCGTAAGGGAAGGGAAAGAAAGCAGTGACAGAGAAAGTGGCATCAGGAGGAATACAGTCCAAATAAATAGAAATAGGAAAAAAATTGGTGAGAGCCAAGTCACTGTGATCCCATGAATTAAAGCAGGATTTCCATTCCCTATCTCCACTGATTATATAGGTTACATGGAGTGCTTAAGATTTTAGCTTTATAATAATCTTTTATTCTTACTGTCCAGTGAGTTTCATGAAGGCATGTACCCAGATCATTTAAATGAGTTATTCTAGCAAATCATAGTTAATATTTCCTCCTACAACTAAGGTTAAATTCATTTTAACAAAGTACACCCTGTACTGCTTAAGGTTTCTTGTCTTTTTATCCAATTTAGTTACTTACTTTCAAATGGAGAACTTGCTTTATGTGGAGCTACTCAGAATGCTTATTAAAGTATATGGGCTGACGCTTTAGAGGCTGTGCTCCTGTGCTCTGGTTACTGCTGAAGCAAGGTGGGCAGCTGCCTTGCACATTCTTATTTAGGCCTCACCAGCCTATCAGGGAAGCTATTCCCAGGAGGAGCTCTCAGCCTGTTCAGTCTTCATCTGCAATCACGTCAAAGCATATGAGACAAACAAGCCCCAAACCAGCTTGCTTTAGTGAAACATGCTACACAGAACATGATGTCAAGCCATTCTCTTGTAAACAGCCTCCAGGGTAATTTTTAAGTCTAGCCGTTTGGGAAAACTTTATGGTATCTTGTGTTTATGCTAACTCATAACCTGTTTCCACAGAAAGGTTCTGAGAGAGGAATTCTTTTAAAACCTAGGCTACCTGGAGTGAACAGTGAAGCTTTCCCCACTGCTGAAAACAGCATAATTTGCTTTCTATACAATGATTTCCAAAATGATATTAACAAATGTTAGAACTAATTAAAACAATAGGATTCCATGCAAGGTTAATTACTATATTCCTTTTACTTGAATTTGTGTAACAATCTTTGCTACTAGGATATGGAGCTACATTAAGTCTGTTCTGGCTAAGAATCTATGTTTATAATATTATTCTGTCATTAACAATAATGATAATAAATTAACAACTCTAGGCTGTTCCCTGAAGCATATTATTTTTTCTACTTTGCTTTAGTAAGAAAAAAAGCATCTTTGTTTATGTGTAGTCAGTCAAATAATCAGATAGCAACAACACTAGCTGTCTTGAGACTTTCATGGCTGTTTCACTTACTGTTCTTTAATAGAAAATGCACAAGACTAGGGCTCTAATTCTGGCTCTTCCAACAACATGAATCATTTGCTGCCTTAAATTCTTTTTTTGGTAGTACTGACAGAATGATGAAAAAATGAATAGGTTAGATTCTAAACAAGTCTCTTATTTTCTGTTGGTTTGATTCTACGACAAAAGAATTTCTAACTATACCATTCCTGTTTAAAAATGATGATGTAGGGTAAATGAGGTAATTAATATGCAACATCAGAGAAATCTGAGTTAGGAAAAAACTTTAGAATATGATGCTCTATTCAATGATGACCTTTCTACTGAATTTGTAAGGATGATCACATAGCCTCTGTCTGGTTATTTCTGAAAGAGACGTCACCATTTCTGAGCCCTAAGCATTGCTGACCATATTAATTGAGATTTTTTCTCATTCAGAGCCCAAATCTACTCTGTGTAGCTCCTACAAACTGTCGTAGTTTAATTTTTTAAAAGAATAAAAAATATATCTGTTTCCTCACCTATATATTATGGCCCTTTGAATAAATACACTATTATCACATCTCTACTAAGTTTTCTCAGAAGCTGCTTTCAGAACTTCAACATCATAATAGCCCTCCTCTAGGGTACTTTAAATGGTACTTCCACAAATGCAGTATCCTAAATATAGTTAATTTTGGACGTGATGTCTTTTCTAGAAACGACAGGACTGCTTCTCTGCAGACTAATAGATTAGCATTATTATGAGGTCCTAGTATCTTGCTTTTTATATAACATTAGGGTTGGAGATTGAGGGATAAAATTCCATAAGATTAGATTTCAAAAAACATCCCTTCCTCAATTCTTCCAAATGCTTCAAGGTATGATGGCTACATATAGTCTGAAGAAAATCTTTCTGCCCTTCCTACAGTGTGGAGGAAAAAAGTTCCCATAGTATGATGCGTTGTAATTGTAGCATAACATTTTGTTGGGATGATTTAGCTTCAGAAGAAAATGAAAATATCATAATAATATTATTATTTTATATTATCCTTAATATATTAATTATCAATATATTATTATTGATATCATATTATTATTGCACTATTATTGTAAATACACTTAAGTAATGGCAGACCAATTTTCTTTCCATTGACCTAGTTGGCCTGTTGAAATCTGATGTTCTTTCTGGTAGTAACTATTTTACTGATACTCTGATAATCTCTTAGCCTTTTCAGCATTTTTTAATAGTTTCACGACAAGTACCATGTTAACAGTATAGCTAATAGAATGATAAAAGATATGCACAAAGCTAAGAAATATTCTTTTTTATAAAGCTATATATCTTATATTTACTTTCTATATGCAGTTAACTGTGGATAAAGGCAAATTTATATGAGGCAAGACATAATGTGAATAACCAGCAGTTAATAAATTTAACTGTTATCCTTTCTGCTACAACTCACAAGTCCCATAGTCAGGCTTGCCCTCATTTTTGTTTTGCAGACTTATCTGTTAGCTGAAATATCCACCATTAATCTTTTTTTTTTTTTTTTAATTTTCCTGATCACGCTCCATCACAACCACTATTAATCTTGAAACTTTAAGTCAATGGAGATGAGTCAATGAGAGTAACTATGGCATTCTGTCCTGGAATTAAGCAAACACTCCTGAAATTGCAGGACCTGGAATGGCTAAAAAAAAAAAAAAAAAAAAATCCACATGGGAGTCAGCTGACAGCCCAGACAGAACCTGAGCTTCAAGAGTACATCTGCCCAGGTAGCAAGAGCCTGTGGTGGCTGAGGCAAAGAGGACTTCAATGAGTCCACTTTAGGTTGCGTCTCAGTCTGGGCATGTGCCCCCTGGTGACATGCGACCCAGCCCTAGCTAGCACCGTCCTCCCTGAGCCTGCAACATGGCTCTTCATCTGGGGCATTATGAAGGCTGCAAAAGCAGTATCTGTGCTGGAAGGGGCTAGTTGGAGGCTCTGCTGGCGGTGGGGAGAAGCAGAGCTGCAGCTGTCACTCTGCAGTGCCTATACAACTTCAAAGGCCCAGATCCCTGCTGGTTCCTTGAATAGCACCACAGATTTCCTTGTATCCAGGAAACGGTTCATGCCCTCGTCCCTAATTCTGAAGTAAAAAACAGGACAGTCATCTGAGGGAGCCACCTGATCCTCTCAGCCATGAAGACAGAGAAAGTACCCTCATCCCAGGAGACCTTGGCATGGTCTACCTATAGCCAGAAGCTGGTGGTCGGGGTGGGGTTGGGGGGATCTTGCTTGGCTGGCTCCTGGTCATCCCCCTTCTGGTAAATGTGTGGCTTCTATGCCTTGGGTCTACATCGCTAGTGGCGCTGGAGGATGGCTGGGCTCCAAGGCCACTGTGACGGGCTTCAAGTCAACTGCACCTAGAATGCTTCATCCCAGTGGCCACCTGCTCTCCAAGTCCTGAGGCAGAAGGCAGCTGGAACAGGGGATCAACCACAGTTTGGTTATCCTGATTATTTGGGACTTTGTGTTATCCTAATATCACTTAGTGAGTCAGGAGCCAGCCTTTGAGGAAGAGATGAAGGTGGCCATGAAAGGGTTGGTCCAGGAGCTTCGGAGGGTGGGTATGGTAAACAGCCATGCTCTTGCCCAGAGAGTTCTGATTCTATGGCTGTCACTTGCAGAGCTATATTCAGGCAAAGGAGGCCACTGCAGGGGAGCAGAGTGGTACAATTGAGCCCTCTCAACCCTGGGAGGCTTACTGCTGGGCTATTGCTCCACTTACTACTGTGTATAGCCCCAGTGCTGAGGTCACCTTTTGTGGATGTGTTGCTTCAAGCGCTAGTGCCCAAGCCTCCCTTGGAGACTGGATGCCATGTAGTGGCTGAACTCATTATTTGTAATGCAACCTTACTACTGATAAGTAAACTGTCAGATCCTGACTGGATCCACTTTGTACTCATAAGTATCTTTTCCAAGGCCAGAAATGATCTGGCAGATGGGGTTAAACCACTCTGCCCAGCCAGTGCCCTGGAATAGCCCTCAGTGCTCACACATCTGTTACTGACTGCTGAGGCAGAATGTCAGTCAGCTAGAAGTGAGTGCCTCTTTTCCAACAGCAGCCTCAGTGCTCCTAAGTGCAGTGAGCCAGAAGGGCCTTCAGGTCCCTCCCCAGAAGTTGAAGAATGCCTGAAGCTATAGAGGGATTTGGATGGGATGCCTGAAGAACGGAAAGTAGGAAACAATTCTTCTCATTTCCAGATGTCTGAGGGCCCCTGTTCTTATGTGAGCATTCAGAGCTGAAGTCTCCATTATCTGAACTGGGTAAAGAAACCAACATGCTCATGACCTCAGGCAACTTCCTCTCTGATAGGATCCAAGATGTCTTGCATGCTCTAGGGGGTTTCCAGGCTTTAGAGTCTAAAGATGGTGAAGAAATTGAAGGAGCAGAGGCTGAGGTAAGACCAGGGACAGAAACAGAGACAAGACTGCTGATCTCCAAGCTGAACTCCTGCCCAGAAATCCAGACTGACACAGCAGACAAGGAAGTAGAGAGAGCAAGGAGATGTCACTTTTCTTACAGCTTTGCTTGAAGAGTCAGAAAGGACCTCCCCACGCTTGAAGCTCTGCCTTGATGGGGGAGGGTGGGGAAGGACAATATACGTAACCGTAATATTTGTACCCCCATAATATGCTGAAATAAAAAACAAAACAAAACAAAGGACCTCCCCCTACCCCTCCAACCTTCATGATTAGAGTAGGATTTCACCAATGGTGTGTGCTCCCTCTATTCTAGTCTGCACTGGTTCTGCTTTCCTCCTCTCCAGCTGGTCTTCTCAGTTCAGCCACCTTTAGTTTTGAGCCCAAGCATTCCAGATGACCTTGCTGTCATCCAGAACCTTTGTATCACTGGCACCATTATTGCCAGAAAGCACAGTGGCACCAGATTCCACCCATACATGTTCTACAATGTGAGGCAGCCTTTGATGGTGAGAACAGCAGTGGCCTGCAGTGAACTGCTGCTACTAGGAATTCTTGATTCTGCAGCTTTGACTGGAGGAGAAACCAGATTTACAAAAGTTCATTAAACTCAGGAGTTTCCCTAGCCCCAGATTTCCCAGCCCCAGACTGCCTGCTTGCTTCTCACATCTAGCCACTCTGATCTGAGAGTTTGGTGGCCTACTAGGTTGTGGAAGGCACAGAGGAGAGGAATGCAGCATTGAGGGTCTATGCTCCCCAAGTTTGCTTTAGGAATTTTGGCTTTTAGTTCCATCACATTTTCTCTGAAATAGTTCTTTGCCACTAAATGCTTTGTTCTACGGCCTCGCCTAGTTTAAACTTAAAAAAGAAACATTCACATTTTCACCTGTGCCCATAAGATAGCATGAGAAGTTAAATTAACTTTTCCATATTCATAGGTTGATCACTCTTAAATATTAAAGTATTATCCAGAAATCCTTGCCTCCTCCTTTCCTTTAACAACCAGGCCTTTTTGTGTGCTGTCTGACACCTCTAAGGCACAGGGAAAATAAAAAAAGGTAATAAAATTTAACTCTAAAAACAAAAACCAAAAAACCACATGCACTGTAATTAGTTACATAAGACACTGTGTTATGAAATAAAGCTAAAATCAAGGTTCTTTCTTCTGGTTGTGTTAGAATTATAATTAAAAACACGGTAACAATGTTTTGACTATACCAAAAGTTATCGTTTCGTACCATTTAGTGATTTAATATGCTCAAACAAAAGTAATTAGATCATTTCCTAAATGTGTTTTATGTGATTGTGCAGCTATAAACTGCCATTAAATTATATAATACTACAGAGGGACCAAACTACATCAGTATCTTGTCATTTAAAATATATAGCTACCAACATGATGTACAATTTGAAATGACAAAATGTTAAGAAGTTTTCATTGATAACTTTAGGAATATAATATCTAGAAATTTCCTGAGTCAGAGAATAAGACGATAAGGCAATCAGAAATAGCTAAGGTTCATGATATGTAAATACATTAATCTAGTTCTTCTTAGCCTTGCTCCTTTAACACAGAAAAGGAAAGAAAAATTCTCCTGGTAAAATGTCAAATGCTAAAGATAAAGAAAAATCCTCAACCATCTAGGAGGAAAATACATTAGTTATTAGAAAAAAGAAAGTATTAAGTTGTATCATAATTCTCTATAACACTTGAAAACTACAGAGCAGGTTCTATGGAGTCTTGAGGGAAAACAACTATAATCTGAAATTCTATAAAAGTCAAGTCATAATTTACCTATATTAGCAACAGAAGATATTCTCAGTCCTTGCAAAGTGCAAGGACTTTGCAATTGTATAATTCATATACTTTTCCTACTAAAAATCTACAAGAAACAGTGGTAAAAATCTGGAGCAAGGGTTGGTAAAACATGGTACGTAGCCTGCTGGCTAGCCAATTGTTTACATATTGTCCATAGCTGCTTTTGAGCTACAATGGCAGAGTTGAGTAGTTGTGACAGAGACGTTATAGCCTACAAGCCTAAAATATTTGTTATCTGGCTCTTTAACAAAAAATGTGACAGTCCTGGTTGAGGAAATTCTTCAGACAGCAACAAAGAAAATCAATCAACATAAAGAAATAAAGACAGGAAGATGAGATACATTAAGATTTGAGCAATAAATTAAGTAAATAATAAAATCAGTAAAACAGAGTTGAGCTTCAATAATGGTATAATAATTAATACAATAATATTAATGGCATCTGCCATTTATGAAATGCTTATTATGTAACAGGCACTTTATATAAATTATTTAACCCTCCCAACCACTCTGTGACATTGGTACTATTAATATCCATCCTGTTTAAAAAAAAAAAAAAAAAGAAGAAGCAGCTAAGTACAGAGTGTGTCCAGGGTCACAGAGCTAGGATTCAAATCCAGATAGTCTACTAGATCATGCACTCTTAGCTATTACACCAAAATGGTTATAAAGTAATGAAATACAAAGAATACTTCTTGGAAGTGAAAATATGTAACATAAAATTATCTAAAAATAAAGGTAACTTGGAAAAAATACCAGATTATTAACATTGCAAAAACTGAGTGGGGAGAAGAAAGTAAAAGAAAGATAAATTTCTCAACTTCCAATAGGAGACATTAAAAGTTATTGATGGCTTCATTCTAGATAAAATGGCAACACAGAGAGAGAGAGAGAGATATACACACCTATATACATACACATATGTATGTCTGTGTGCATATTACACATACATATATGTATATATCTGTGTATGGATTTAATTTAAAGGTTACCACTAATAGCATATTAAAATTATCAGGGAGAAAAACCCAATGAATATAGGAAAATAACTAAAAGAGAAAAGCAAGAAAGCATAAAAAACATAAGGTGAAAGAAGGAAGACCAAATAAATCATAATACAGTTAAATGAACTAAGCTCCTCAGATTGTATCAAATTATGTTATTTATAATAAACATACCCAAAATAAAACAACATAGGAAGATTTTTTTTTTAAAGGGGAAATATAAGAAAACTAAAACAGGAAGAAAGCAGGGTGGTAATATTAATATAAGACAGATCTGGATCTACGGGCTTCCTCCCTTTAGTGGAAAGAGCCCAAGGAAGAAGGCAGCCCTATGTGTTTAACTCATGTTCCACCACTGGAAAGCCTAGGGAGCCAAACACGAAACAGAATTATGAACAGGGTTATTCCTATAAAAAGACAAAGAGGGAGCTCCTGACAAATCTAGCATAGAACAAAAAGACAGATGACCCTGTCTGGGAGGTCATTGTTAGGGTAAAACAATGCTCTGCTTGAAATATTTTCATTTCTAGGTGCTGAAACAAGTTATATTATTTACCTATTTTGCACTAAACCCCAACAGATAATGTTATTCTCTTAAGTTTAAAAGGCAATTTATTTTCATTAGAATCAAATACAGTTGAATATTACTGTACACATAGAAATAGATTCTTAAAAAGAATCTATTTAAGGAAATATTGCAGTGATTACTTCTGTGGAAAAAGAATAATTACCCTTTAATTTACCTGCTTCATAAATCTGGGTTTTGGACCACTGCTTTTCTTAAAATGAGACATCCAATCCCCTCTCTCTCATGGATTCATATTTATCCAGTTTAAAAGTAACTCTGTGACAGGGGAGTGAGCACAGGAAGACTGAAGTTAATTATATAATTGTCTAGGGGCTTCATGGGGTTAACATGTCTAATCTGGTCCTAGATAACAGAGTAGACATCCAAAGTATTTGGCCCATGGAGGTACTTTAGGTACTTAAATTCATTTAACTGTAATGCCAAGTCTTTTATGTTTTTCCTTATAAGATTCTAACATTCTTTTCTTTTTTATTTCTACATTCTGAGATACTTGTAAAATGGACTTTTGGAATTCTACAGTACCAGCAAACATAGACATGACTAAAAGACAGACTTTGCAAACACTAAAAATAATTATAAGAGGTGTTTAGAAAAAAGAAAGAAAAGTTTCAAAAACCATCAGAGAAGCTTAATAAACTATACTTACTACTCCAAATATCCTTAACTACTAATGTGAATTAGCAGTAATTAGAGTAGCTACCCCCTTTTCACTGTGGCTAAAAGAAAAAAGAAAAACAGTAAGCGTAGTGAATTCTAGTAACTGCCAATCTTTGTGTTTTCCTTAAAAGAGACAGTGGTAGGAAAAGCACGTAGGGTCTCATAGGCCACTGTTAATATAGTCATTATTCCAAGACAGATTGGAAGGCTTTGGGGAATTCTGAGTAAAGGAATGACATGATCTTATTTAAATTTAACAAGATCATTCCGGCTGCTGTATTGCAGTAGACTACAGAGATGCAGGGGTGAAAAAGGGGAAACCAATTAGGAATGTATTGAAATAATCCAAGTGAGATATGAGAATAAGGGTAGACTATTTTTAAAGTGTATATGTATGCATGTGCATGTGTGTATACACACACATATGTATTTTTTCTTTTCCCAAAACAGAAAATAGGCATATTTTGACTCATCAATATATTATGAACATTTTTCTATGCTAATAAATCTCTGTATTACAAAGATTATATTAAGAACTGTATTAAATTTTACTGCACAGATTTATTTTAATTGGTTCAGCCATTTGATATGAGTTCTTTCCAGTTTATTTTTTGACTATCAACATCATTATACATGTGATTATTAGCCTAAACTTACAGAAAAGGAACTGCTTGACCAAAGGGGTAAGCACTTTATGAAACTGCTTGATAAACACTGTAAAAATTTTTAAAAAGTTATGCCAATAATTTATGCTCTCACCAATAATACCATATGGTCAACTAAATTTAAGTGTCAATTCCAATAGTTAATTCTGGGGTACAAATGGTTTGGGGAATATTATGGATTTGGTTGTCAAATGAAAAGAGGTAAATTGCCTCTTCAAAGAGGTCATCAACCCTAATCTTTGTCTCAGTTTCTTAGAGTACTTTAGACCTTTGAGGGGTCTAAGCTTAGGAAAGACTTCACCTCATATAGTTTTGGAGACTGAGTCCATCTCTAGGACAATTTAACCTTAGGGCAGGACTCAGGGGTAAAGCTGCCCAAGATGCAAGGTACATAAATAATGCAAACATTTTGTATAGCTCCTAGACAAATTTCTGTGATTTATTGGTCTACAGTCAGTCACAGGGTAGCCAGGACCCCATTAAAAGAGAAGGAGGGCAGTTAAGTTGCTATTCCCAGCAGCACTTATTGGGAGGAGCTAGACAGAAGACCCACCTTTCTACTCTAACAAATTGTAAGCATTACAAAAAAAAAAACAAAACCAAAAAACACTAAGAAATTTAATGTATATTTTCTGAACAGGCTTAAAATTCATATTGACTCAGTCTTGCCAGTGTTTGAAAATTTTAAGACAATGAAACTACATGAGACAGTTACTATGAACTTATCATTTTGTACAGTCACTGCAATGGCTAAAAAGAGCTCTTTATTCTTCCTGGTACCTCAGTATGATTTATTTATTTAATGGCAATTGGCAAGATTTTATAAATAATATGAAACACTACATGTTAAGAATATGAGTTTAAAAATTTCATAAGACTGTGAGATTTTCTAAATTCCTCCAGTGAGGCTTCAGCTGTACAGGGACTTATTCCTTCTAGTAACTGCTTTTCTTTCATTTATATGTTTTCTAGAAAATATATTTCAGCCCTGATTCTTAAAAAAAAAAAAAAAAGATATATAATTTCACACCTGAAGGAAAGAAATAGCTGATGTTTCTAGTTCATAGCTTATCTTTGAGCTTTATCTCTGCCTCAGTTACTAGATGACTTTCAGAGAGCTGCCAGAAACAGTTTTTCATTTAAACTGGTCTTCCTTATACTGTTATTTGACAGTTGTGCTACAGAAAGAGTATTCAATGCCAGAGATGTCAAAAAGCTTGGATTTCCCAAGAGTTCCTGGGTGAGATTCTAAAAGGCAAGTCAGTGCTTTACCCTTGCATTAAGGTCATATTCCACTTTAGGAATATACTCTCTTCAAATTCGTGTTACTATTTTATGCCCAAATTACATTTGCCTATGTGATAGACCCCAGCTGTATCTTCAGAGATCTTAAAAAAAATCATCTGCTTGAATTTCATTTCATTCTATGTGGTTTCTTTCCATACCATGTACTCAATAATAGCCAAAGTGACAATTTATGCCAAGATGCAACTTACTGCGTAGACGCTTAGAAATAGATGCTTTAATAAAGAAACTGGATTTTTTTTAAAGCCAGTCAAATTTAACAGTGGGGCGTTGAATACCAACTTTTGTGACACTAATGTTAATAAGTTCTGATAACCAAGAAATTGGATTTTTGTAACTTAACCTATGCTAATTTGAAGGACCCTTTTATATGTGACTAAGTTTGGTATTCACCCCAAAACTATTTGTTTTTCAATTTAGTGTTCAAATAGAAAAATTTAGCTATGCTAATTAATTTTGTAGCTTTCATAATATATATACACATAGAGAGTAACTATTCCTTTAAAACATTTTAAAATGTTGAGTCTGAAACACTATGCACAAATAAATAAATAAATAAATAAAATCTTAGATATTTATTTAGCCAACAAATATATATGTGCCAGATACTGTGCTATATCGATATCTTCTCCAGAATGGGCAGTAATTAGGCAAATTATTCAATGACAAGCACTATTTCTTGCCTTAATTCCCTTTGTGCACCCTTCCAATTCCCCAGCACAACAAATATGCATTTTCTCTTTTTTTTTTTTTTGAGACAGAGTCTCACTCTGTTGCCTGGGCTAGAGTGCCGTGGCGTCAGCCTAGCTCACAGCAACCTCAAACTCCTGGCTCAAGTGATCCTCCTGCCTCAGCCTCCCGAGTAGCTGGGACTACAGGCATGCGCCACCATGCCCAGCTAATTTTTTTTTTTCTATATATTTTTAGTTGGCCAATTAATTTGTTTCTATTTATAGTAGAGACGGGGTCTCGCTCTTGCTCAGGCTGGTTTCGAACTCCTGACCTTGAGTGATCCGCCCACCTTGGCCTCCCAGAGTGCTAGGATTACAGGCGTGAGCCACCGTGGCCGGCCCAAATATGCATTTTCAAAAGTTGTTTCAGGGGCAGCTAAGCAACACTCTATGAAGCCTAAGCATAACTAAATACCATGAAGTTCTAGGTTTTAGTGAAAGGTCTAGCTATATAAGATGTGCCAATACATTTGATTCTAGTCCAGCTTCTAAGAGGCAAACAATGTGAAACAGTGGGGCTCATAGGCCATAAGTAAACATCATCTTCAAACATCATCAATTATTGAGGGCTAAATTCATACAGAGCTATCCCAACCATCAACAGAACAAACATAGTATAGGGTAGAGGCTGAGGAGAAGAGGAAAGAAGTTAAAAGAGTTACAAGGGACTAGGATCAGGGCAAGTTTGTACAGTTTGCTGTAGGGTAATGAAAGGGAGACTAAGTATGGCAGAAAGGTACACCAAGGTCCATTTGACACTGTAATCCAGGGTATGGAGACAGATGAGTGGCTGGGTCTCCTTTCCACTTGGAAGGGACTCAGAGAAGCCACATCCCAAATACCCTTTTATTCAAACAATTTAGAATGACTACTACTAGCTGAATACAATGTTAGGTACTTTGGGGATACAAAGCCACGTGACATAGTTCCCACTTCAAGATATTATTTAGTGATACCTTATCCACTGCCTAAATTTTCTTCAATTAGAGATTCCTTTGAATTAATAAGGATTTTCACGTAAATATCTCTGGAGCTGTTATGGAGCACCGTAATTCATTCCCAATTTTAATGTAAAAATTGTTTTAAAATTATGATTTTTTTAAAAAACTAAAGTCCTAGTTGAGATTGCTAAGAGAAGCGTAGACTCAAAAGTGGGGAGGTTGGGAGCGGGGTGAAGGATGAAAAATTACCTATGGGTACAATGTACAGTATGTGGGTGATGGGTACACCAAAAGCCCAGACTTCAACACTATAAAATATATACATGTAACAGAATTCAACTTGTACCTCTTAAATCTATTAAAATTTTTAAAAAGGAAAAAAAAATCAAAAAGGAAAACAAATTTTAAAAAAGAGAGAAAAAGATGTATGGAGACATAATTTTGGTGGCAGCATCAGTCCATATAGCACACAGAGACATTTCTGAACACCGCATTCTCTACTCTTTCCTTCTTTCTTTTTTTCTGGATAACTCTGTGAAGGAAGGAAGGTGGGGGGAAAGGGAAGGGAAGGAAAAGAAAGGAATTCCTTCTTCTCTTCTCTCCTACTCCTCCCTTCCCTTCTCCCCTCCTTCCCCTCCCCTCCTCTCCTCTTCTTTCCTTTTCTTTTCAAGACAGGGTCTTGCTATGTTGCCCAGGCTGGTCTGGCACTCCTGACCTCAAGTGATCCTCCTACTTCAGCCTCCCAAGTCTCTGGGATTATAGGTATGAGCCACCATACCTGGCCTCTTTTCTTTTTAGAGCAAAGACTCATCCTGACTATTGAAAGGGTAGGGTTCCTTAAGTCATGTGTCACTAATCAGATTTCCATAATATTTGATGTGAATATTAGAATTTTATTAGAATATTAAGGTTTTCAAAAGAATAAAAATGGATCAATTCAAATAAAACCTGAGTATGAAAGGCTAATAAGGAGAATCCCAAGGTTAAAATACATTCAAGATCTTATTTTTCTTATAATCACACTTTGCTTCTTTAGTTTCTGTTCTCCCCTCGGCCTTGTTAACTCTTAGAACTAATCCCAAGCAATTATTTCCAAAGGATAAATTTCCTTTTGCAGAAAAAGAAAATATTTGAATTTTCTAATATAATCACAAACAGATTAGGGAATTAAACACAGTGCCACTTACTTCTTGCTTGCCTTGTGTGGTTGTTGATACAAAAAAATATGTGAATACTTCAACTTTCTGTAACAGCTGGGGCTACTAAAATGCATAGTGTTCTCAAATGCATCTGATTCAAAGTGAATTTAACATCATCTATAAATACTGAGTATATTTGAAAGCATTATTTTATTGTTTAGACAGAAGTTGCATTATTATAAAACCAATGAATTAACCATGAAAACAGGTTATTCTAGAGAAGGAAGTTACTGGTAAATAACACATTGAGATACTTTTGGATTTACAACTTGCAAGTGAGTACTTCTGAAATTCTAAGTACCTCTTATGAGGCTAAAATTACACTAAAGATTAGTCTTTCATTATCTTTGTCTTAGTCCTCATAATGACAATTTAGCAATAGCAGATAATCCCCAGACATAAGCAATTATAGAGATTTCCTCTATCACATCCCCAACTCTGCTGTCACAGTCAAAAGGATTTGTAACTGCTTTATAACTGTTGATAGATCTCAGCTTTAGGCTTTGCTCATATTTTTCAACAGATCACTTGACCTGAAAAATGTATTTTCATCTATAACTTCTATGACATTTTCATTTTATGGAATGTACTCATCAGCACCATGATTTCTAAGTCACATACACTTTGTGATATATTCTTGACTAGAGCATGCAAGAGAAATAAAATATTATACAATTTTACTTGAATGCTATTATAATTTTTCAAAAGGTTTGTGTATTTGTGAGAAACACGCATCATGACGAGGATATGGTTTAACTTTCAGTAAATCAAATCTAGCTATTGTGAAAACGCAGAATTCAATTTCTCCACTGATTCTCTGAAATCTAAAGAGGGAATTAAAATGAGAATAGGCTGAATTATGCCTGATTTTCATTAGGACTGTCCCCAAACTTTAAAGCCTGGGATACTGAATGTGCTACAGCCATTTTTTTGCTTTTGACTTCTCTGGTGGCTTTTCAAAAATTAACTGTAAACAGTAAGGAAGATGCTAAATAATCAACTTTTGTAAATGTTTTATTATTGTCTATCTCCCCATCAAGCTATCTAGAACTTTTTTCATGTTATTGGTATACAGGGTTAATAACTTTAGTTAGAACACATACAAAGAAGACACAAAAATATTTCATAATTGTCAAAGGTCAAGATCCAGATTATATTATCATTACCTAGTAAATCTTAGCATTAGTAAAATGATCCGAATCAATAAATAATAATTCATATTCCAGATAAATCCTGATAATCCTTCTCTATACCTAGTTATGGAGAAAAATCTCTGACTTCTATTATAACATTTAAGACTATAACCTAATGTCTCAGTTGGTTAGTGCAGATAATTAAGCCATTAATAACCATGCTTGTGTATTCTCACTCAATTCTTATTAACCTACTTTAAGGATCAGAGGCTCTTCGGAAATTATTTAATAATAATTATTAACACTCTCTTCATCTTGCCTAGAATGAATATGAATTTATTTTATTAATGAGTCATTATCAAGTAAATACTTAATATTCTACTCAAAACACATGCTATGGCTCATGCTGGAAATTCTTCAAGTTAATCCATCAAAGCTGATCAAAGAGATGGGATATAAAGCAATAGAATTTGTGAATTAGGAATAAAGGGGGATACTAATATATAAATTCTGAATTATCATAAGAAACCAAGCTTATTTGGAAATAAATTAATTAAAATGCACATTTTCCTCACTCCACTGGTACTGGATACAGACTGACGCCATCAACAGCTACAAGGACTATTCTCAGTTTAGGATATCAACAGCAAAGTAGAGTCTTATGCTTACTAACCTTGTTTTTTTTTGATAATATGAAAAAAACTCCACGTTTTATATTCTCGCTTTGTTACCTTGCCACGATGCTTAATATAGACATGTTTTTAGTGAATATCATCATAAATTTGTGATCAGTCACGTAGCTTACATTCTAGGTCAGAAAATGGACAATACATAAGATAAAAAAATAAATTGAAGTTGGGCGCAACGATGTGTACCTGTACTCTCACTACTCAGGAGGGTGAGGCAGGAGGATCGTTTGAGCCCAGGAGTTTGAGACCAGCCTGGGCAACATACTATCATTTCAAAAAATAGAGAAAAAAATTATACAGAATGTTAATAGTGATAAATGCCAAAGTGAAAAAAATAAAGCAGGAAGGAGTTTAGGAGGTGTGTGTGTGTGTAATGGGATAAAAGGTGTTTTAATGTTTAGGTTGGCCAAGGAAGGCCCATTATCCAAATCACAGATGGAGCAAAGCAAGAAATTCATGCCATTGCTTGTTGTAAACACAAGATATTTCTGCCAAATTGGTTGTTATTATGAATGTGTGTCCCAGAAACTCTTATTTAGAAAAAATTAAACTTCCACAAACTTTAAATAAGAAAACTTAACTCTAATGGGGGAAATTATATCACAAAACATGCTTTCTTTAGAAAAGCAGCATTCTTAATTTTATTTTTAGGAGAGGTAATTATAAATCAGGAAAGAAAATGAATGATTTACTATATATAGTTGTTGAATTTTATTTTAAACAACATAGTAGAGTTTATTAGGTGCTTTAAGGTTTCAAGTTTCAATCCATTAGAGCAGAGTGTTCATATTCTTCAAAATGATGGTGATTTCTTGAACACCCTTGAGTCCATTAACTTTGGATGAAAATAGCTAATCAGAATTGTAACAGTCCTGCATCATCTGGGCAATGCCCTTTGCACTGTTGTAGCTGGTTTTCTGTGGCTCCTGCTGTCCACCACAGTAATAGATGAATGAATATGCTAATGTACTTTCCCTATTCCCAAGACAGTCCCTGGCAAAACTTTTGATCCTTAGGGTATTTATTACATTCTCTCTTGCAGGATGACTTTGGAACCATTTAGTGTATTTCGACTGTACTGATCCCTTGCTATGCATAAGGAAGATCCACTGAGTGCCTTATTTCCTGTTGTCCTAGCAGAAATTTGAATGTGGGAAAGAACTGATCTTAATCTAATGTCTGTGGCATATTTTTCCCCATGGCTTGTTAGATAAAGTAGACAACATAGTGTGCAACATTCAGAATGCAAGGATGCTTGAACTGCACATTATCCACAGGAGAGTTTATGATCAGCTGTTCTGCTCTCTCAGCCTTAGAGAAAAAAGAAGCACTAAAATAAGTTATGGCTTATCACTGCTGAAAATGTGGCCACAGCAGTAAAGCCAAGTATTAACAATAGAAGTCCAGATGCTGGGGTTGGCCTGGGTTCAAATCTTGAATTATCTACTTACTCGCTGTGGGAATAGGGGCAAATTCTTTAAAATGAATTGTCTGTAAAATGAAAATAACAATAGTACTAACATTATAGGGTTGGTGTAAGGAAAATACATATCATTGGAGATCCTGAAGGAGAGGAAGGAGGGATCACAGAAAAAAGATCTGAAGAAATAATGGCTGAAAGTTTTCCAAATTTGATGAAAAATATAAACCCACAGATCCAAAAAAGCTCAATGAAACTCAAGGCAAGAATCAAGAAGAAAACCACATCATAATAGAAAAAAACTGCCAAAAATACACAAGTGATTCTCAGACAGGGAAGATACCTCCTATCCCATCCCCTGGGAGACATTTAGCAATGTCTGGAGATGTTTTTGTTTGTCATAACCAGGGGATGAGATAGGCTGTGCTACCGGTATCTAGTGGGTAGAGGTCAGGAATGCTGCTACATATCATGCAATGCACAGGATAGCCCTTATAATAATGAATTATCCTGCCCAAAGTATCAACAGTGCTAAGGTTGAAAAACCCCAAAGGCATATAATAATCAACTGCTTAAAACCAGTGATAAAGAGGAAGTCTTAAAATCACATTCTTATTCTATTTTCTTCATTCCTGACAAATATAGAAAGTAACTTACGTAGTAAGCACTTTATTGTAAATCACTCACCATGTTCAAACTTCAAAGAGCTGAGCACCAAGAAGCAAAGGTGCTGGGATGAGCAGAGCTACATGGACAGTTTTTAGAATTCAAGGGTCAATGTGATTTTTAAAAAACATTCTTTCAAATGGTTGAGTTAAGGGAGCTATACAACCCTCAGATATTCTGAGGGTTCTGTCCTGTGGTGCTTCTGACACTTAGTGTATTTTATATATCAATGCAGTTCTCCTCGTTGGTCTCTTCATTCAATGCAGTATACTTTCTGCTACATGCCTATTCAATATAAATTCTGTCCAAAGTCACAATAAAAATTTTTAAATCCCCACAAATTCTGGTCTTTTTTTCCTAGATTATCTCATATTTTTATTGTACTGGCCTTTTAAAAAAAGACTTGTGGATCTTTTAAAATCAGACATGAAATAACATGTTGTGACAGGATATCAAGAACAAAAACCAAACTGTCATTAGAGCCAATAGACAGCCTACAGAATGGGAGAAAATATTTGCTTTCTACACATCCGATAAAGCTCTGATAACAAGAATCTATCTAGAACTTAAAAGAATCAACAAGAAAAGAAATCAAACAACCCCATCAAGAAATGGGCAATGGAAATGAACAGAATCTTTTCCAAAGAAGACAGAATAATGGCCAGCAAACATATGAAAAAATGCTCAACATCTCTAATCATTAGAGAAATGCAAATCAAAACCATGATGAGATATCACCTAACTCCAGTGAGATTGGCCTCTATCAAAAAATTCCAAAACAACAAATGCTGGCGAGGATGTGGAGAGACAGGAACACTCTTACACTGCTGGTGGGACTGCAAATTAGTGCAACCTCTGTGGAAAAGAATTTGGAGATACCTCAAAGAGCTAAAAAAAGAAATACCATTCGATTCAGCAACAGCATTATTAGGCATCTACCCAAATGAGCATAAGATACTCTATAATAAAGACATCTGCACCTGAATGTTTACGGCAACACAATTCACTATTGCAAGGACGTGGAAAGAACCTAAGTGCCCATCAATCCATGAGTGGATTATTAAAATTTGGTATATGTATACAATGGAATATTACTCAATTATAAGAAACGACAGTCAACTAGCACCGCTTATATTTTCATGGATTGAGCTTGAGCCCATTTCTGAAGTGAGGTGACACAAGATCGGAAGAATGGGCTCCATATGTACTTGCCATCAAATTGGTACTGACTGATAATCACTAAGGTGCTCAAACGGTGGTGGTGTTCTCCAGGGATTAGGGGGTTGAGGGGGTAGACTCACAACTGAGGGATGCGGTGAGCATTGTGGAGGGGAGAGGCATACCTCTAACCCTTGCTAGGGAGAGGCAAAGATATAAAATGTAACCAAAATGTTTGTACTCTCATATTTTCTTGAAATAAATAAATAAAAAAAAGAACAAAAACCAAGACAGTTTTCATACCTACTAATATTGAGGTACTGAACTAGGTACTTTATATTCATGATTTCATAATCCTCAAACAAATCATTTGGGTTTGATATTATTGCCATCTTCATTTTACAGACAAAATAGAGAACAAACTCTTTGACTTGCCCCAAATCACAAGCTAAGAAGTAGGAGGGGCCAGAGTTTGAACTACAGTCTGTTTTAAAAGCCATGCCCTACCCAAAATAATAATTCTAACAATACATACTTTAAGATTATACATGTGCTTTTTTAGTTTGCTACTTTGGATTTTCATAGCAAATCAATGCATATTTTCATTGTTAGAGCACTGGTCTACCACATGAATTTTTTTTTTTTTTTAAAGAGACAGAGTTTCCCACTGTTGTCCAGTGGAGTGACCATAGCTCACTATAACCGTGAACTCCTAGGCTCCAGTGATCCTCTTGCATCAGCCTCTGGAGTAGCTGGGACTACAAGTGTGTACAACCATGCCCAGCTAATTTCCTAATTTTTTGTAAAGACAAGGTCTCACTATGTTGCCCAGGCTGATCTTGAACTCCTGGGCTCAAGTGATTCTCCCACCTCGGCCTCCTAAAGTGCTGGGATTATAGGTGTGAACCACCATGCTTGGCCTACCACATGAATCTCTTCAGACACTTTGTCACAAAGTCAGCTGTGGAAAGCATATTAGTCTTCATTTCCCTGTCAATCCTTATACAGAAGGAATAAGAATGAAAATGGCCACAGTCATGGCAGGACCTGTGTACGCCATTTACTAAAAATTGTCTTACAAGACAGTTTTATCAGTATAGATGACTGGCTTGGAGAAGGGGAAAAAGAGATGGTCATTTTTGTTTGATATGTCCTAGACAAAAAAATTGAGAATCACTTCTTTCAAACATACAAATCTGAATTCTTTTGGTTCACTTTAGATAGATTTTAATAGACTGTACACAGAAAGCTAGGAACATACATTTTGTTTAGTTTTTCTGA
Organism: Cheirogaleus medius; assembly: GCA_008086735.1. NCBI lineage: Eukaryota > Metazoa > Chordata > Mammalia > Primates > Cheirogaleidae > Cheirogaleus > Cheirogaleus medius. The sequence goes on from VBSM01003143.1 coordinate 44,498,069, forward strand.
ATGGTTAAAAAAAGTCACACTAAAAGGAAATAAAGTTAAAAACCACCTAGTGGTTTTTACTAATCAACAAAGCTGTTTATTTTTAAAACGCAGAAATTCATCAGTGCTTTAAAGGAGTCAAAATTGAGTTTTGTGTCTCTAGAAGCATTCCTCCAAGATTAAAAAATGAATATTCAACACAATTAGGAAAACTGAGCCAATTTTCTTCTTTAGTGGAGGAAATGATAGATTAAATGTGCTTTACTGGAAAAGTAGTAAAGTTAATGAAGGCTATAGGAATAGGCAATATATGACTCATCTTGACAGAATACAGAGCTTTAGACAATTAAAGGCAGATGTAAATTCAGAGATTTTTTTTAACTTTACCTTGATACCTCAGTTTTTCTTTTTCTCCCTCTTTCATAGGTGGTTCAATACATGAGTTATAGAAAATTCAAAACAAATGAAATTTTATGTAATTTATAATTCATTAGCTATACCAACATATTTTGTTCTTCCTTCCAATTAATCAAACTGTTTATAGTCCTATATGTTCCCTACAAACAAATAAAAAGTTTATACTTACTGGAAAGAACAGTTGTGAGGAAAATGTAGTCTGAAAAGGATATGAGTCCACACTCTCCAAGGGTGTAAAATATACTGCCTTCATCAGCAAATTTTTCTCGTTCCTGGGAAATTTTCTATTAAATGTAAGGGTTCCACCAAAAGATAAAAAGAAGGTATAACTGAATTAGAACACAAATAGTAAGAAATGAATCACCATTTGTCTGATAATTTTATGCTATTTATAAGCATTTGTCTGATGGCCATTCAAAATCAATGGATCCTTTACAGTTTTCAAGGTGATAAAAATTCCAAGACAAAAATTATTTTTTCATTTCAAAACTGATTTAATATGAACATTAGAAAATAATTTCAATTTTATAACCTTCTGCCATTGTACCCACTTCAAAACTGGGTTTGTTTCTTAGTTTTAAAAACAATCCACCTTCTTCTATAGAGGTATATAAGGTAGTAAAAACCAACTAAAACAAAACAAACAGATGAAAAAACTAAGAGGAAATTAGTTCTAATTGTCCAAGAAAACTATACTGCCAGTGCAGAAATGAAGAAATGAGCAATTATTTCCAAGGCTCATACAAAGGCTCAGAAAACTAATTTCTGAAATACTAATTTTAGTTTTACTTTATGACCCCAAGAATCTTAGTTCTGGAATACAGAACTAATGTAGAATAAACAGTATCTCCGATATATAACCCCAAATCAGACATGCATACCAAGCTCTCTACACAATGTAATTTAAATCACATCTACTGTTACCTTAGTGGAGGATTCTAAATTTTAGCTATCTGATGAAACTATCTCCTAAAACTTAGCTTTTACTCTAAATATATATTCTTTTTCTTTAATCTATAAATTTCACAAAGTTAATTCTCAGCTTTAGTAATGGCCTGTCTGGCGATTGGTCTCTTCCTGGGTGGTAAAGGAAACCTATCCTGTTTTTTGAATTCCTAGCCAAAGCATAAACTTAGTGTTAACATTGAAGATATTTTCAAAAACTGAAAAGGATCCACCAAGGAGTTAGACTTGAAACTAATTTCCATAAGTTCTGGGCCACTAAAAATATTTAAAGAATTATTCTGAGTACAAATAAAAAAAAATAAAAGAAATAGGAGGTTTCAAGAACTCAAACCAACAAAGCACAAAGTAATAATGTCATGCAAGCACAAATAAGAGGCAGCATTGCAGGCATAACTTTGAGAGGAATATCATGAAAATTAAACCAACAAGCACCACTACACCAGCATCCGGGTATATAACTATCCAATTGGTTACCTCTGTCTAGTGGAGATCCCATTATACACCACAAAAGAAAGAAAACTGGTTAACCAATTGAAAACACAAGTACCATGTGAATCATCATGAAGTCAGTTTGCATGATTTTCTTAATAATCTCATTCAAAATAGCCTCCACTGGATATTTGCTTGTTTTTAAGAAATGGTAACGACAGAGAGGTAAAAATCCACAGTTGAATGCCAACAAAGCCGTATTAGGTTTTGATGGCAGCTTCTACTTAGGAAAGGGCTTTTCTGACTTCAACTGTGCCTGACAAAAGCCATCGTCCTGCTTGATGGCATTCAGAGATTACTTCTTTGAGCTGACAACAAAAATGAGCATATAGTCCACTATGTTCTACTTAAAGTTAGATTTCACGTCACATTTGATCTTCTGCCAAGGGATTAAATATAAATTTCAGGCAAAAAAAGCTATCAGACAAGAAATACAACAGCAAAACTTTTCACCAGGAAGCTAATATTTAAAGTTCTCAAAATAAAAAGAAACAAATAGTTACAAGTTTTACATTATCCAAGATACTGCAAAAGTAAAGTATGAGAATAGGAAAAAATACATAAAATGAGATTAGGTCCCCAAAGGCATCCCATTACCAGCCAGCATAATAATGTGTATAGAAGTCAAATAGATAATAATTATGTTATAATCGTATGGGGAAATTGCTATGAGCAATTAGAATAAATAATACAATGGGAGTCAGAAACTGAGAAACAGACAAAAGTCTAAGGACAGCATGAAATCAGGTATCTATGCCAGAGAAGCACACTTAACATTATTTTTCTAACAATCACCTGTACCACACTGCTGCTCAGAAGATAACGCAAAGACAAATGTTGGTAACTTTCAATTTTTATATAACTTCAAACTCACAGAAAGGTTGAAAGATTAGTATAATAAACTACTGTATACTTTTTATCCAGATTCACCAACAGTTTACATATTACGCCATTTACTTTATATTTTTTCTGTGTACCACTTTGAAAGTAAGTTGGAGACATCATGTCCCTTTTACACTTGAATACTTCAGCACAGATTTCCTACGAACAAAGATATTTCCTAATATATTACAGTATAAATTTTAAAAAACCAGAAAATTTAATATTGATACACATACTATTGCCTAATCTAGTCCATTTTCAAATTTAGTCAAATCTCCTAATAATTTCCTTTATAGCATTTTCCCCCCAGTCAAGGGTGTAATCCACAATCGGCATTTAGCCGTCATGTCTCTGTAGTCTCCATTAACCTGGAACAGTCTTTCTTTGTCCTTCTTGAGTTTTTCCTTTTGAGTTTTATTATTTTTTGACTGTGGTAAAATTCACATAAAATTCACCATTTTAACCACTTAACTATTCAACATGTGCACCTTTTGGGTTTGGCTTCTTTCAATTAACATGTTTTCTAGGTTCACCTTATATTGTAGCACTTAATTCCTTTTTATTGCCAAGTAATATACCACTGTATGAGGAGCTGATCATAATCCCAAAAGACACAACCCTGAATACCATAATCCCAAATGTTGAAGTCTCAAAACATCAAAATCCCTAAAGTCTAAAATCCCAGAAATATAATTCTAAAAAAATTTAAAATTATTTAAAAGATATTTATTTACATTTTTAAAAGGGGATTTATTTGTGAAACATAAAAACGTGACAGAACACTTTATAGGCCACTTTACACAACAAAATAGGCCATATTTTTGCAAGCATAAACACTCAGGTATACTAATGACAGTCACGTAGGTATAACACTTATGAGCAAACTGTATTCATAACCATATACAAATTGTATTCATCACTACAGTTGATAATTGTGTGCAACCAGCTTTATAACTGCAGTCATCTGAAATACCACAACCAACAACCGAAAGTCTTTCAACATGATCAATCAAAAATCTCAATGTGTCACCACTGCATATTCAGTCACCCAAAGAGCTGAGATCTAGAGAATTTATCTTTCACATATGCAGCGGTATAAAAAGTAAATCTCATTTATATAGGAAGTTTCAACATTTTTACATACAAGCACAATGCTTACACATAGTTGATGCTGTTATAATGCAGTTTTGTGAAGTCAAATTTCTGACGTCCAAGGAAGCAGAAGAAAAGTCTGTCCTAAAAACAAGCACCACATGTACTCACCAGCAAATTGGTATTAACGGATCAACACCTAAGTGGACATATAGGAATAACATTTATTGGGTGTCGGGCGGGTGGGAGGGGGGAGGAGGGGATGGGTACATACAAACATAATGAGTGAGATGTGCAACGTTTGGGGGATGGTCCCGCTTGAAGCGGGGAGGGGGGCATGGGCAATATATGTAACCTTAATATTTGTACCCCCATAATATGCTGAAATAAAAAAAAAAAAGAAAGAAAAGTCTGTCCTAACTCTCAGAGAGAGAGACCAATTCACCTTCTGGCATTTGTTCTCTCCGGGCTCCCAGCAGAGTGAATGGTGTCTACCAATGCTGAAGGCAGATGTTCCCCATTTAGCCAGACTCACACACTAATTTCCACAGAAATACCCTGACAGACACACTCAAAACAGGTCCACAGATTCACCCCATGTCAACTTGGCACCCCTATGCATCTCCTTAAACCATACTTAGTTTCCACATAAAGACAAAACCAAGGTAATAGTTCTGCCTAACATGATCCAATTATTCTGTGACTGTGATTTCCAGGATTTTAGACATTAGAGATTTTTAGACATCAGAGTTTTGATCTTTCAGGATTGCATCTTTTGGGATTATAATCCAAACCTCACTGTCTGTATATTTTAATACCACAATGTATCCATTCATATGTTGAAAGACATTTAGGTTATTTCTACCCTTTGGCTACTGTACATAGTACTGCTATGAACATTCATGTACAAGTATTTGAGTACCTGTTTTCAATTCTTTTGAGTATATGAGGTCTGTCCAGAAAGTACCCAGCCATGTAATATGAAAAATAGAGACATTTATTGAAGAAGATACAAGATACAAGAAACACTGTACACAGGACATTGACACCTCAGTCTCCTTCAAAGTGGGAACCTTGGGATCTTACACAGTTCTCCCAGCGTCTTTTCCACTGTTCAAAACACTCTGCAAAATCCTTTGTTGGAATCACCATCAGCTGTCTTGTCATATTTTCCTGAATCTCATCTACGGTCTGAAATCTCTTCCCTTTCAAAGGTGATTTTAGTTTTGTGAAAAGCCAGAAGTTGCAGGGCACCAAATCTGGGCTGTAGGGGGGTGGAATCACCTGTGTGATTTGATGTTTCACCGAAAAACTCTGCACAAGACATGATGCACAGGTGGGCACATTGTGGTGATGAAGCTGCCAATCACCAATTGCCCATAGCTGCAGCCATTTTCATTGCACTGCATCTCTCAACAAAGGAAGAACACTAATGGTACTCCTATGAATTGTTTGGCCTGGAGGAGCATACTTGTGATGCACAACACCTTCCTAATCAAAAAACACAGTTAACATGGTCATGATCTTGCTGCGACTTTGCTGCGCCTTCTTCAGGCATGGAGAACCAGGTAACTTCTATTAGGACGACTGGGCCTTTGTTTCTGGATCATTGCTATAGACCAGGCGTCCTCAAACTACAGCCCGTGGGCCACATGCAGCCCGCCCAGGACATTTATCCCGCCCACCGGGTGTTTTTGCCCCGCTGCCTGTCCTGCTTAGCAGCCGACTCGTCCCGGGCCCACAGTGCGCACTCTCCAATGGTCTGAGGGACAGTGAACTGGCCCCCTGTTTAAAAAGTTTGAGGACCCCTGCTATAGAACCACGATTCATATCCAGTTATGACCTTCTTGAGGAAATCTGGTTCATTCTTAGCAGTCTGAAGCAAGTCATTAGCAAATTCAACACAATGTTCCTTCTGCTCTGGTAGCAGAAGCTGCAGAATGCATTTGCCACAACGCCTTTCATAACAAGATCCTGTGTCAAAATCTCAGACATAGTAGTTTTTGGAATCCCCAGATCAGCTTCTAGTTCTTGCAGCCTGTACACGTTGAACATTTTCAGGTGTTCTGCTTGTTGTAGGCCTTCCAGAACGCGGATCACTTGAAACAGATTATGGACCATCTTCGAAGCGTTTGTGCCATACTTTTATTTGCGCTGCACTCACTGCATCGTCCTGGAAAGCCTTTTAAATCATCCAAATAGTTTCTGTGAAGGAATGTTCAAGCTTAACACAAAATTTGATGCAGATTCATTGCTCTACTCTCTCAGTCATTTTGAATGCAGTGGCCACACGGTACACATGCGCACTCAACAGCGTCTAGCGCCCCACTGACTAGTACAGTGAAGTCCTCATTGTTCACGCATGCGCATTACAGTCCACGCTCCTTGGCTGCCAGGTTACATCAATGTTGCACAAACCATTCTTGTTATATTAACAATGGCTGGATAGTTTCCGGACAGACCTCGTATACATAAAAGTGGAACTACTAGGTCATATGGTAGCTATATGTTTAAGTTTGAGGAATAGCCAAACTGTTTTCCATAGTGGCTGTACCATTTACATTCTCATCAGCAAGTAAGACGGTTTCAATTTGTCCACATCCACCCCAACACTTATTTTTTAAATTATAGCCATTCTCATGGTTGTGCAATGGCATCTCATTGTGGTTTGAATTACATTTCTCTAGTGCCTAATGATGGTGAACAACTTTTCATGTGCTTGTTGGCCATATGTATATCTTCTTTGAAAAAATGTCTAATCAAATACTTTGCCCATTTTTGAACTGGTTATTTCTCATTTTTCTTTTGAGTTATAAGAGTTCTTTATATAGTCTGGATACTAGACCCTTATCATACATAAGATTTGCAAATATTTTCTCCCATTATGTGTGTTGCCTTTTCACTTCCTTGATAATGTCCTATGATGTATTAATACAAGTTTTTAATATTGGTAAAGTTCAATTTATCTGTTTTTTTTTCATTGCTTGTGCTTTTGAAGTTATTTTTAATACTCCATTACCAAAAAGGTCATGAAAATTTACTCCTATTATTCTTTTAAGAGCTCTATAATTTTAGCTATTTTTAGGTCATTGATCCATTTTGAGTTAATTTTTGTACATCATGTGAAGTAGGGGCCCACCTTCATTCTTTTTTACATGGATATCCAGTGGACCCCATATCATTTGTTGAAGAGACTATGCTTTTACCACTATCTGGTCTTGGCATGCCTGTTGGAAATCAATTGACCATAGACATGTGGGTTTATTTCTGGGCTGTCATTTTTATTTGTCTATCTTTATGTCAGTACCACACTGTTGTTTATAATTTAAAAAATTATAGTAAAATGCATGTAACATAAAATTTACTACTGTTAACATTTTAAAATGTAGGTCTCTTAAGCTCTGTTCATTTCTTTTTTTTTTTTTTT
>VBSM01003143.1:44505420-44522391 GCA_008086735.1 Cheirogaleus medius
TCATGGAGACAGAGAGTAGAATGATGATTACCAGAGGCTGGGAAGGGTAGTGGGGGCCGGGGGATATAATGGGGTGGTTAATGAGTACAAAAATGTAGTTAGATAGAATGAACAATATTTGATAGCACAACAAAGTGACTATAATTGATAATGAGTTATACGGTATACTTGAAAATAACTAAAAGAGTGGAACTGGAATTTTCCTAACACAAATGTTAAGTGCCAGAGGTGATGGATACCCCAAATACGCTGATTTGATTAATTCACATTGTGTGCCTGTATTAAAACATCACATGTATGCTATAAAGATATACAACTATTATGTACCCATAATAATTTTTTTTAAAAAATTGAAGGAAAGACAGCACAGAGGTTTTTGGTTACTTTTTCTTCACAAGTCTTATGAATGTTCAATTTTGCAAATTAAGAATGTCAAGTAAAATTTTCCCTCATTTAATCTTTTGAATTATGTTTAATCTTTGACCAAATTTTAAGTCATTTTCCCCCCTAATCAAACAGTATTTATACACTTCAGGGGTGATATGGAGGTATACTGCAAGGAAGATTTAATCTTCCTTATGAGACTGGTAATAATGTTCATTTTCTCTCACTGCCCTGAGGTGGTTATTTATACCTTCTGTTATTAATGAACATTTATATTGATAGGTAATTCTGACTAAGAAAATATAACATAAGGATTTGTATTTAATTCAATATAAGTAATAAATTCAATATAAATGTAAATTTATCAATGTTATATAAGTTATATGTAACATATAAGTATTATATATATTATATAAATGTAATAGACACTGTAAACTTCTGTACATAAAACTCAATAGAAATAGAATACATTTTAATTTTATTGTAAGAACATACAATGTGAGCTTAGGTAACATATGTTCAGTAAAAAAATATTTTGTAAGGATCTATGGGAAACTTATTTCTTCTTAAAGTTCCTGAGGTAAGATTCTAGCAATACTTCAGTATACATGCTGAAAATTATTTAAACAGAACTAGGTAGGTACTTTTTTTTTAAGAGATGAGGTCTCACTCTGTCACCCAGGCTGGAGTCTGGTCAGAACTAGTTTATTTATCCATATTTTTCTTTGAGATACGATCTTGTTCTGTCACCCAGCTAGAATGCAGTGGTGCGATCATAGCTCACTGCAACCTCAAACTCCTGGGCTCAAGCCATCCTTCTGCCTCAGCCTTCTAAGTAGCTGGGAGTGTATGCCACCACACCCAGCTAATTTTTTAAAAATTTTTCTGTAGAGGCAGGGTCTTGCTATGTTGGCCAGGTTGGCCTCAAATAATCCTCTGGCCTTGGCCTCTCAAAGTGCTGGGATTACAGGCATAAGCCACTGCACCCAACCAGAACTAGGTATTTCTAAAAGAAACTGCAATTGCAGATACCTTACAGAGCGTTGTTATTTTATGCAGCTTAGAAGTCACACATTAAACTCTATTCCAATCACTTGAATCTCTGAAATTAAGGGTGTGAAAGCAGAATGTAGGTCAAATTATCAGAATAGCATTTCTATTCAATTTACTGACAAATGTTATCCTTTTTAGAGAACAAAATTATGCAAAATATTTCAGAGCAATGTGCTCACTGATTTAAATGAACAAAGTATAACTGTTGTACTATTCCCTTATATGACCTAGTCTTAGATCTTATTCATTTCAAATTTTAAACCATAGTTATAGATACAATATTACTAAGGGATTTAAATTACTGACCTCAAGGAAAGGCAAATAAATATTGTAATAATGGTTTGGGTATTGATCTTATGTGTAACATACCCTGAATTTTTTTATTTTTTAGATAAGCAGAAACATGTTAAGAGTAAACTTATTATATAGCAAAGCATACGCTATACATGTGTAATTGCCATACTTCACAGAGAGTCTAAAGCGTGAATTGTTTTACCCGATGGTTTTGTGCTGAAGCACCCACATTCTGATTTCTGACCAATCACATAAACTTATAAAATATATGACTAAAGTTGCAGGGGCCATGAGGGGCCCTGGGACTGGGATTTCCAGACATGAGTCAAACTCATTAGTATTCAGCATGCTCAGACAGTGAATCCTCACTAGCTACAGGATTGATCAAAGTAGGGTCAATAATTTTGCCTTCTGAGACTCAACTAGATGAAGCCAAAGAGAAAAATCTTATCTATTTATTTATTCTCATCATTTCTTCTAGTTAACATCATTTTTCAAGTTCTAAAGTTTTAAATGAACTTTTCTATCTAATAGAAGTTGATGGACTATGTCTGCAAAATAAATGCTTATATATCATCTAGAAACTCAAAACATCTCTGGTATACAGAAAGTCTCATAAAGAACACAGCTTTACTATTTAAATTAAGATATAATCCTTTATGGGGCTGAAATACTTGGATTATTTTAATATTAACATTTCTTTATATTTCTGAAATATATTTCAAAGTCCATCTAAATCCCTTGAGTATTATTTGAGGTTGTATCTAAAAAACAAATTACTGATAGTATACTTCTTCTGGAAAATGCAGTTTTGGCATATCATTTCCAAATGACAAATAGTATTTCTACCTAGGATTGGAGTCGAGGTGGGGGGTGGGGGACCATTAGACAGAAAGAGAAAATTCAGCAATTTTCCATGCAATGAACGCTCACACTTCATTATCTAGTTGGTGCATAGACAGACGCCAAAGCCTTGGTAAAATACCAATCTTAAACAATCACACTATTCCCAACCAAACAGAAAATGTTGCACAGCTAAAATATGTTATTCTTTTTCCCCACCCAAGACCTGAACTTGCAGAAAGGTAGAATTTGAGGATATGACAGATAAAAATTAAACTGAGATGTTTCTAATTTAGAGTAGTTTATGATTTCCCCTTCTTCTATCTCAGATTTTCTTCCAAGCTTTTCAAAGGTATTTGAGGCAAAAACAAATAAACAAAAAAAACCTCAAAAACATAAATTACTGTGCAACAAACTGTGGAAGGTGAATGCTTAAGATACTGTAAACTTCACTCTGCCAGAAAGCAATTCTCTTTTCAGTCCCAATTTAACCACCTTAGCTCTGAGAACAATTCCAAAGACCTAAAAAGCAAGTGTTTTACTATTTCATTAACTAGATTGCTTCAGAGAAAATGGTACAAATGAAGATGCTTTAAAAAAAAGTGGGAGATGATTTGATTAAAGCAATAATAAAAATTCAAGAAAGTATACTGGAACAGCAGTAACTTCAAGTAAATGATACAAGTTTATTGAAATGATTTATTTTAATCCTGATATCTGATGAGGTATTATCAAAACTCTAGAAGGAGAAAATCTTCAACTCTACTATTTTCTACCACATTATGTCTACACACTTGCAGCTCTGAGTGGGAGAATCTATGTTTTATCATTATTGATTATCTGCTACCTACATCTAAGAATTTAATTTTGAACTTTGGCCACTGAAATAGATCAGTGCTAAAAAGAACACTCCTGAGTTCAGCAGCAGTCTTGGTTTTAGTCACATGGGTTATAAAAGGCTTCTCTATTACTTAATGCAAAAAACAATCTCAAGTACAAATTTTGAAAATAAGTCAATATAGCAGTTTCACCTTCTACCATTTGGAAAAAAATTATTACAAGAAAAAAATGTACTATAAGAACAAAAGTAAGAGTCTGAGGACCACTGTTCACACATTTGATTTACACTGTTCTTAGTAACTATCACTTCCCAGGAAACCCTTTAGATCAGCCATCCCTAACCTTTTTGGCACCAGGGACTGGTTTCTTAGAAGACAATTTTTCCCTGGGGGGTGCGGTTGGGGGGATATATGGTTTTGGGATGATTCATGCACATTACATTTATTGTGCAAACCTCTCTGCTAATGATAATCTGTATTTGCAGGCACTCCCCAGTGTTAGCCTCAGCTCCACCTTAGATTATCATGCATTAGCTTCTCATAATGAGCGCAACCTAGATCCCTTGCATGCGCAGTTTACAGTAGGGTTTCACATTCCTATGAGAATGTAATGCCACTGCTGATCTGACAGGAGGAGGAGCTTATGAGGCGATGCAAGCGATAGGGAGTAGCTGTAAATAGAGATGAAGCTTAGCTTTGCTCGTTCACCCGCCACTCATCTCCTGCTGTGTGGACCAGTTCCTAACAGCCCATAGGTTGGGGACCACGGCTTTAGATGAAGAATTTTAAAATCAATTTTGAAAACAAACATTTATAGGTACCCCTTGAGAACCACTGACCATTAAAGACATACCAAGAATTTAAAAATTATACTTTGCATATTCTATGTCAAGTATTGCACTTGGCACTTTCTACTTGCATTATTTCTGTCAGTCCTCACTGCAACTCTATGAGGTAGGTGGTAATATTATCTGTACTTTACAGGTAAGAAAACTCAGGTTTAGAGAAGTTAAATAAGCAGCCCAAGGTGATAATGCTATATTAAGTGGCAGGACAGGCCATGGTCTGACTCCAGAGCCCATGTCATGAATCATCATATGTTATATTGTATCAATTACATAGGAACGCACCTGGTTATTTATATTGTTCATAATTTCTGAAAATGTTAATGAGGACTCAATATTTCTGAAGCAAAACGTAGTTCACTACTGTAAAATATTAACCTTGGGGGCTTGTATCAGCTAATATAACTTGAAGAGGAAAGTTTGAGGCAATGATGTAGGTGTACATTTTTTCAATGCAAATGCATATTTTAATCATTTTCAAAATATGCATCACTTTAGAAATGTAATGTTCTTTATATACTTTTTAATTAATAAATATTAGATTAATCTATAATTGGAAAAGCTTTTTATTCAAATTTAGAATTTTTAAAAAATGAGTTATACCAAAAACAAATATGCAAAGCAAAAACTACCCTCATACATTCTCTACAACCAAAGATCATAGATGTTTAGACTAAGTAGCGAACAGAATGAGAAATAATTTGTTTAGTGTAACTTTTATAAAACTTTATTTATGTGACCTTAAAACATGCTAGAGTGTTTGAACTAAAATAATAAGAAAAAGGAAGTTAGTCTAGAATTAAAGAAAATCCTTTTATACCAAAGTGAATTTCAAATCTTGTTTTATGATGAAAAAGCTAAACATGAAGGCATTAGAAATGTAATAATGGGTAGTCATGTTTATGCTTTCAAATCAACAATGATAAATCAAATGGGTTTAATGATCCCAAATTCAAGCATGATATAACCTAAAATAAAAATATATTTAAAGATGTCTTAATAGGAGTCTGAATATTTAGGACAACCAAGTAAACTATGCTCCTCTTTGGAGTACTTAATGATTACACATTGTTTATTTTCTCAACTTGAATAATCAAACACGTGGGTTAAATTAACAGACTGTAGTAGTGGTGGAACTCAGACTGGAAAGAGACATTCTGGATGCTCCTCACAGCAATGTAATGAGTATTTGATACCATTAATAAGCTGCATTTGAAGAACAGCACTCTATGCTACCAGGAAAACAAAATGATTCTGGCTTTTCCATGGGCAATAGGAACTTAGCATGCAAAGGACAGAGCTTCTCAAGGAAGCAAGCAAGAAAGACCTCTTCTGCAAAATAACTGGTTATTGACCTTTGGAAGCTTAAAAGATTCATACTAGTGTCACCAAAACGAATGATATTTACAGAACTCAATATAGATAAACAATTCTGCCACTACCTATTTTAAGAAAAAAAGTTTATTTTTTTAATATGAAAAGTTTATTCACAAGATATCCTTAAGAATACAGTAAAACTTGATTTTGAATCCTTGATCAACCAAGGATGTTACCTTCAATACTGAAAGTTTAAAGAAAACTGGTGTTCTTTTGTCACCCAATGTTGTTGACTACTCAATGCTGTAGATTCGTGAGATTTCCAAGCATTTACCAATTCCTATCTCTCTTCTTTACTCCTACCTCTCTAGTAAGGGCACTTATCCAAGGCAAGCCATTTTAAATCTTCAAGCTTTAAGCCATGCAATTATTACAGGAGAGGAAGAGTTTTTGCTGCCTGCTACAAACTGTCCTACCATAATTAGAGAACTAAAAGTAGCACTCCTCAATTACAGGTATTAGCATTTCATCTGATTTACTTTCCCTAGTGCTCTGTACGATGTCTGTGCCATAGCTATTCTAAAATACAATCCCCAGGATTAGAAACATTGATAATGGGATCATCTATAAATTATCTTGACATAATTTTTAAAGTATTTGTTGGTTTGCTTCAGAATGTAGTTAAAGGCAAAGGTATTCAGGAAGATAATCTGTTGTACCAATAATAGAGTGTCTGGCTTGGGGATTTGGTAAGGGACAATTATTTTTTAAGAGATGGGGTCTTGCTCTGTTGCACAGGCTGGAGTGCAGTGGCGCGATCACAGCTCACTGTAAGCTGGAACTCCTGGGCTCATGTGATCCTTCCACCTGAGGCTCCCAAGTAGCTGGGACTACAGGCACACACCACCAAGTCCAGTACATTTTTTAACTTTTTATATAGATGGTGGTGGGGAGGATCTCACTGTATTGCCCAGGCTGGTCTTGAACTCCTTGCCTCAAGCGATCTTTCCACCTCGGCCTCCCGAAGTGCTGGGATTACAGGCTTGAACCACTTCGACTATTAAAAAATACCCCACTTAAAAAAAAAAAAAAAAAAGAAGCATAGAAAAAATATACTATAAAAATAAAGGGCACTCTGTGATTTTCATTAATTATTTTAAAGGAAAGGTATATATAATTCAGTGTAATTTACATTTTTAAGACTGCCAACCATCAAAAATGCAAGAGTAATTTCTTTTTTAAAAATGAATATATTTTAATAATTTATAAAATACAATTAAAGAGTCCAAGGCTTCAAAGATCGATTTAAAAAGTACTCTAAGGAATGTCCTTGAAAATCTCCTTTGCTAGCCTAGAACTATATATTCTCCTCATGGTTTTCTCCATGTGTTTGCTTGCTTTTCCAAGTTAAAGTCATTGATTAGCTCAAAAAAGCAAAATAATGAAGTCTTTCTAAATATTCTATTTGTTTCCCCTTAAGCCATTTTATTGAGCAAAATGCAACTAAGCAACCACATATCTGTATTTTTATGTGACAAATTTTGAAAGAAAAAGCTATTAATTTTAACCTAAAGTTACTGTTGTCTCATCATTCCTGTTTCAGTTCAAGTAGGAACATAACATCCCAAATAAGATTATTTTAATGACCCAATTAAGTATTCCTTATATTTAATATAATATAGTGACTAAAACAAAGTTTCTTGACTGTAACACCTAATGTTAAAATTTCTTTTTACATTATACTGGGTACTATATTCTCAAGGACTTGTGCAGTGTTTGTATTGTCATATTAAAGATAAAGTATGTTAATTTAAAGTGACAGGAACTGAATCATTCTGAAGGGAGCAGGGGAAGGACATGAGCATGCACTGAACCTTTGTTCCTGAAGCATTACTATGGATTTTGGAGCATTAATTAATTTAAAGCACATGCTGCTGAGTCAGTACCTGCCAGAAATCCTGATCAGAAGATGAGAAAAAGAAAAAAAATTGACATTGTTTGATTATATGAACAAAAATTTCCAAATCAAATATACATATTACAAAACATAACATACAAAGGATGAATTAAAACCTATAATAACATCACTGAACACCTGGAAACAGGAAATAAGGAATACATAGATCTAATCTGCTAAGCACAATAAAACAAAACAACAGTATCTCATTATCATTTCACAGATATAATTTTTTTAACTTCATGACAAATTAGTTGCTTTGCCACCCATATTAACATATAGACAACCAAATTTGGATAAGTTCAGAGAATCAGTTAACTACTTTAGAGAAGAGTACCAAATGATTGCTTAGAAAAAGGGCTTCTCCAAAATTATGTTGCACTAAATAAAGTGCTATCCACACTGGTAATAAACCAGTCATCGTGGAGGCTGACATTTAAAGAAGCAGTTTAGGTGAGCCAATTTAGCTGGGTACCACTCCAAAATATCTTCAAATACCAAATACTGTTAAATATTTTTCAATAAATAAACTTCATTGGCTGTGAAATAAAATTTGACCTAAACTTACCATACTATTCAAACCAAGCTTAGTATTTAATAACATTATAAAAGTTCTTGACTGAAAAACAGATACTATTAGCAATTTACAAGCCTATAGCTGGAATTGACAGGACAAGGGCTCAAAGGATTTTACAGTACAGAAATTAGATGAATCACTGTGAACACAGGACAGCTCAGATATGAGAAATCAGACGAGAGGTCTACCTATTTAAGCTGGGCCAATTGCTCATTACTGAGATAGCACCTGGCGATTTGTATAGCTGACTGAACTGGGAAGGAAAGAACCATGGAGAGAACAATTACACAGAGGTATGCTATTCTGTAGCATTTCACACAGACCAAAAAAGAAGATAACACATATGACAGCATGTAACTCCTTTCTAAATTGAGTAAAGGGCTCAAAGTCATGTGAAATGGCTACAATTTGCAAGGCCAGATACTTTTTGATTTTACTGAGAAGATAACTGACACTTTGAGAGGTTAACTGGTCTCTTGCCCAAGGTTACCCATCAACTATGTGATATTTGAATACATGATTGTCTATATCCAAAGTCCACACTCTTTTCATCCTACTCTATTACACATAAAGAAGTTCAGCAATCCACAAGGGTGTGTTTTTCATACCCAGACTGAGCAAATGTTTTAAAAGTAAATTAAAGAACTTTGGACAGAAAAGAAGGAAAATGGGAAAATCTGTAATGAAAACCAGAAAATTCTAGCAGATGTCAAGGATTTCCTGAAATGCTGAATCAGTACCTGAGTTCACTGTTGTAATTTAATTACATTCTAAACTTTTGCTCATCTAAAGATTATAACGAGCAGCCCCATTCAAATGATGCTACGCTTAACACATAACTAATCAACATTTGAAAATTAACAAATTGTGTGGTTTATAGTAGAAATAGTATTTTCTCTACTATCCTGATTACAATTAGCAAAGATCCAATTTTTTATATTCAGATGACAGTGCTCACTTTAAGAGTGATGACTTCAATTAAAAAAAAAAGATAGCACTTTTCAAAATGCCATTTGGTGCTCATAGCATGTGGAAAAATAATGGAGCAAAGAACAGTGAACTTGACATCCTGATTTCTAAATTCAGGTATTAAAATCTGTAAACCTCTTATTTTCTTTCCTTAAAATGAAATGTTATGTGGTTTCTCAGGTTAATATGGGTTTCCAGCTGTACTTTAACTAGAAAAATTAACTTCAACAACTCTTACTAAAAAGAAAGTAAAACATTAAGGGTTTTTTTTTTTTGAGCAAATATCATTAAGGTAGTAAAATAAAAGAACTACTTGATAAGAGAGATTTCTTTTCACAAGTCTGTCATATAGAGAAATAGCTTAGATATATTCAAGGTGGTATAGCATAGTACTTAAGAGGGTGGACTTGGGGGCCAGACTAACAGTTTAGAATCCTGACTCTAACATTTACTAGCTGTATGATTTTAGGCTAGTTACTCAACATTTTTGTATCTTATTTTCTTAATTTGTAAAATGATGATAAAAATAGATAGCTATCTAAGAGAGTGGCTGTATAGATTAAATAATTATGTATAAGCACTTAGAACAGTGGCTGGGCTGGGACATAACACTTAAAATGCATCAACTATTATTCTATTTCATATTATTACTATTGGTGATAACTTCCTCATGAGACAAATACAGTCAAGCATTTTTCATTTACAGATTTGACTTTAAATTGAAAAAATAAATCACTGATAACCAATGAATGAAAATGGGGGTTTTAAAAAGGGCCAAATAATCACCCTCAAAACAATATGTGACCAGGAAATATTTTGTGAGGGAATTTTGGCTTCAAGGAACTGAAAGACTTTGTGCAGTCTCTTGGAATCTGTTATACTTTTTTTTTAAAGCAAGATTTTCCCTATTATATTATTTAAAAAGAGAACACAAGTGATACATCCTACTTTAAGGATGGCATCAACAGAGTAAACAAAAACATGGATCATAAGCAAAAACAATAAAATTCTATCAATATTTATTAACAAAAACACCTGAATAAATACATTAATTCATTAAGAACTTGGACTTGACTGGTTTCAAGTCTCTGGAAGCTGAGAGAGTGAGAGAGAGAGAGAGAGAAAGAGAGAGAGACAGAGACAGAGAAAATTACCCATTTGAAATCAAAGCTAAAAGGTGTTTAGCTTTTAACTAAATTTCTGGCCATAATACATGAAATTTACTACCATTATCAGACAAATCTGTTTTTTTAATCAGAAAATTATCCTAGGATTTATATATTCTAGAAGCTGCTATTTAGGAATTCAGATTTTCTGATTGAAAGAACAAAAGAGTCATGAAAATCTAAAGAAAATAAGATCAAAAGTTGAACAGATACTGACCGTTGTAATTATCAAGTGAAGGACTTCATACAAAAACTCTGGAAAAACTTTTAAAATGATCAAACACTAAATGAATTTTCTACTTTTCATACATAAGGTTTCAAAACAGGATTTCTTAATTTCATATGAAATAAAAGATAATTCATAAAGACATAAATCATAAATATTCCCTTGAGGAAGCCTAAGCGTCACTCTGAAGACTTCAAGGATGTATTTGATGGAGATCAATGTAAGATTTAAATGAAGAACCAGGCAAACGGATTCAATGTATACCTCATAAAGTAAATGAAAGGGAAATCTGGATTGTTCACTCACTGCTGGGGATGAACTTGCTGGTTCAAGGTCACTGGCTCAATTCTACACCTCCTTATGTGAGTCTCTAATTCCTCTTTCCTTTTTGAGACCTTGTTCCCCTGTTACCATAAGTCAACTTTCACATTCCTGACTTTTATACAAGTCATACTTTCAAATATTATACACTGATATTCCTAAATCTTGCCTTTCCTACTCCAATTTCAGAATCTATGCTTCAGTGCACAAATAAACAAATAACTGCCATTTTTATCTCCATAGCAAGGTAGGTACTCAAATACTTTAATGTTTTACTGTATCTTACTCATGCTATTTTATAAAAATAAGTGGAAACGAGAAAAATACTAATGATAAGAAATGTAGAGCTCATAAATTTAATGCAATTGAAGCAAAGATGAAACACATCTATCATGCCAAAAGCTGCTAATTTTTAGCATCAAGTGGTTACTGAACCACAACAGGAAAAAAATTAAAAACCACATAAGAAACATCAGTTGTTATCATTAGGGATTTTATATTTAAGAAATCTCTAGGAATGGAAATTCCTCTTGTAACATGTAAATCTGTTGTTCAACTTGCACATATTCAACTTCTTTACATGTTTTTAGGCTTACATACATATATGTGTGTGTGTGTGTATATAAAACAGGAGAGGAGCACATTCTCATGCTACTCTGGATTCTTTCAGTGACCAAAAAGGTTATTTGTTAAATTGAATTTGCTATAAGATGTTATTGACTTAATGAGTCATATCTCTACCAAGGAATATGTAATTGACTACTGTAGTCAATTTTGATTGACTTGATTTTTTGCCAGTTATCAAACATTTATTGTTTGCCAGGCCTATGCTGGACTCTGAGTGACACAAAGAGAGGTAAGACAGGGATCTGGCCTGTGAGAGATTCTGGAATTAGACCCTGACATCAATATCTGCAGTAACTCCTTACATTGGATAGAGTACTTTATTATAGATAAAGCAGAGATACCAAGGACCAGAGAGAAGATGTGGCTGTCCCAGAGCAGAGTCAGGTCTTTGAATCTACCTATCCTAACATCTAGTTCAATGTCCTTTCTTTTTAATCATTCTTTCTTTTAGGATATGTGACTTTAAAAATAGGATACTCACAAATGGAGGCATCTTAGGCACTGTGCCACCTGAATGGGAAAGGCAATTTTTAGGCAGGTAGGCTTAGCTGAGTTCTCTAAAATTTAAGGCAGCTACTCATTCTTTTCACTTGTGCCAAACAGCTCAACCCTTATCTCTTAACCTTACCAGGGTATGGAGTTTTATGTAATGATATGCCAATTCCAGCAAAATCGGTTTCCACTAACCCTGACCTCTTCCCATTTAGACCCTCTTTTGTGATCCTGCCTTTTCCAGCCACTCCATGATTTTCCTTCTGATTTCCTTTTCTTTATGGTATCTAGAGCCATGCCTGGCTCTTTCTTCTTTCTGATGTGCATTCTTCCTCCTCTTTAAAATTGACCATATACTTTTCTTTCTGACCCTGTGTAATATTTTCTTTTGCTTTTTGGAGAAATTAGCCTGAAAGGAAAAAACATGTTTAACTGACTGCTTTCTGCTTTCTGTACCAAAGAATGATTTATTATATGATTTATTGAAGTATAAAGAATTGAAAATAAGTATAATGCAAAACACATGCAAATTTGGAATATTCTTCATAATTATTACAAGAGCACTATAAAGACTTTTGTAATTTTGTTAGGATTATTGCTATATAATGTCAGAAAGTTTGAGGAAAGTCATATCAGATAAGTGTTCTGTAGGAAATGCAAATGTAATATTGGGGGGCTGATTAGCCTTTATGATGACTACTGAGTTAACATTCAAAAATCAATAAATACTGAGTTAGCCCTTAATATAGATAGCAGGCAATCTATGAAAGTTACTTATATGGAAAAATATACAATCTTCTGCTTGATTCTTTCTATAGAAGCATTTGATAGCACAGATCTCCTAATCTAAGTATGCTCTTTTAATAAGATAAACAAGTATTCAGGGATCTCTCACACATAATTCTAGAAGAACTTAAAAATCTTCTGGATAAAATCTTAGTAAACAACAGGATATATACATAAATATCATAGTTTACTTACCTTTCCATCAAAACGTTTTATTATATATTGATCTAGACCCAGGTCTATAAAAGAGAAGAAAAAAATATTTAGCAACTGATCATAACTCAAGTAAAATATATAAAATGACAGCTCTCGGCTTTGTTTTTAATCATTCAATTAAATGTACTAGATGGTTTAGCCACATTTATTAAAAAGCCACAGGATGAATATTTTGCCCCACTTTTAGACTCAAAGTGTCAGATAAAAGATACCAACCCATTTACCTTACATATAAGAAAAGTAAGGCTCTGAGAAAGTAAACAGGATAAAAGTTGTACATGCAAGCCTACTCAACAGCAGAGCTTTCAACTAGAACTTTTGGTTCCTCGCAGGGTGGTATTCTTTTCATTACAAGGTGCTATATTACCTCTGATTAAGGTGGGGGATATTAGTTTAATCTGAATGTATAATACTAATTTTTTGTATCAAATTAAAAGAGTACAATACCAAAAGAACTATTGTGACACACCTAAACAGACACAAATAGATCATCTTAATATTACCTTTTAAAGTTGGGTTAAGTAATAAATATTTATTTGGGAATACCTAGCTTTGAATTCTGAGCAGTGTGAAAGATATAAGTAAATATATTCAGTGGACTCGAGGGCCCAGATTTTTTGTCTTTCACACTGCTTTATCCCTAGCACTTGGAATCGTGCTTGATCAATGAATATCTACAAAAGAATGAATGAATAAGATATAGTTCTTATCTTGAAGAGTCACAGTTTACTTTGAAAGACATATAGATATAATAATTAACATTACAAGAGAGCATACAATTAGTTCAATAAGAGAGTGGTGTGGGAGATTTGAGAGTGGAGAAATCAGTTTCCAATTATACTTACTTTCTTGTATATTAGCTCCTTTCTTTCTATTTTCACTGTACTCATGCTAGTTCAGGCCATATCTCATAATGCCCACAGTATTACAATAATCAGATTATCATGGCTCCCTGAAGAGGCTTTTTGCATTTCTACTTCTATACATTTGGTTACACATTCTCCTTATCTGAAATGTGCTTCATCTTCTAGAAGCCAGCCCTAAACAAATTGAGCCATTTGACTGTAAGGAAACAGATAATTCTGGAAACAGAAGAAAATTAAAAAAAAATAACTGTAATGTGAAACCTCACAGATATTCAAGAAAATATCAGTCATAAAGGCAGCATAGGTTTCTAGGATGAAAGAGCAGAGAACAAGAAAGAGTTCTAGATAATTAAACTTTAATTGCCTATCTCCCCCTATTTTTTAATATACTGTCAAAAGATGAGAATAAGGTAATCCCTCCCAGACTACTTTCAATCCAAGAGGTTTGTTATCCTACAGGACCTTTTCTCATTCAGAAATAGGGAGGAAATAATCCAAAAAATATTAGCAAAAACTTTCTCAGAACTAAATAAAGAACTGAAGAACTTATCAAGTATTCTAAGAAAGATAAGCAAAAACTACCTATACTTCAGTGTATGCTTATGAAATTTCAGAATACCAAGGATAAGAAATTCCTAAAAGCTTCCAGAAAAAAACCTTTCTGGTTCCTAATGAAGGAATGAGAATCAGACTTCAATCAAATGTCTTGTAAGTAAAACTTGGTAGATCACCACGAGAGATACATGCATACTAACTGGAGCAGCACTGTCGAACAGAAAAATAATGTGAGTAACAAATGAGAGTCACATGTGTAATTTAAAATTTTCAAACCACCACCTTTAGAAAGGTAAAATGAAAAAACATGAAATCTTGTCATTGGTGGCAACACAGATGGAACTGGAGAACATTAAATTTATTTAATGTTTAATTAATTTAAATGTTTAATTTATTTAATGTTTATTAAATGAAATAAACCAAAATAGAAAGTTAAACATTGCATGTTCTCACTCATATGTGGAAGCTAAAAAAAGTTGATCTCATGAAAGTAAAAGGTAGAACAGAGGATACTAAAGGTTGGCAAGCAGTAGGGGAAAGGGAGGGATAGGATACAAAATTACAGCTAGAAAGGGGGAATAACTTCTAGTATTCAGTAGCACTGTAGGATGACTATAGTTAACGATAACATATTAAATAGTTTCAACTAGCTAGAAGGAGAATAGTAAATGCTCCCAGCACAAAGACAATAGTAAATGTTTGAGATGATAGATACGCTAACTACCCTGATCACTATATGTGTATCAAAACATCACTATGTACCCCATAAATATGCAAAATTTTATGTCAATTAAAAAAATAAAATAAAATTTTAAAAAGATAAAAATAAGTAAGATTAACTGAATATATCCAAGATAGTACCAAAAATGTAAAACATATCATTAATATTTTGATAATGCTTAAAATGATCCTAAGTTTTGAAAATCTGGGATATATTTTATAATTACAGTACATCTCAATTCAAAGTCCAGTGCTCAATAGGCACATGTGGCTACTGTACTAGATGGCACAGATTTTAACATATCAGGATAACTCGCAGAAGAACTACAACTTAACTTAAAATTTTAAAAGTGGTTGATTCTGTGACATGAACTGGGGGGATAGAGAAGATGGAACAGATTTATGTTTTTCATTTTATGCTCTTCATTACAGTTTGAAACATAGTTTACCATGTGCATTTACAAAAAAGTGAGAGGGCATGAAAGGACAGCCTGGCACTTACTAAGAATTCCTGTCATTTATAAACAAATACTGACATCAAGTAGGCCAATTTCATAATTTCTATTTGAAAGATGATTCTTTTCTTTTTTTTTTTTGAAAGATGATTATTTTCACCTTGTTATATTTTTATTTTTCTACCTGCCAAATGAAGTAGAAGGGTGAGTTAGATCAGTTCTTAAATGGTTAGAAGTGGAGTGTGGGAAATGTGGATGAATGAAGTAATTCAAGCTATCCTTACTCACTACTCTTCTAGAGATTCTAATAGGCCCAAGTATTGAGGGTAGGGACAACATGGAGAATGAAAGGAGAAAAAATAGCATGTGTAGTTTGAAAATGATACTCAGATGACTTTCACATGAAATGGTTTCCCTTTCATTTCTCTACCCCAACCCTGTGGTCCCAGCTTAGAAACACTGGATGCTAGTGGCAATACTGATATCTCTAAAGTGATTCCTATCATTCTTCAACTTCTCTTCAAAGAAATTTCACAGTCATTGAATGCACATAGTGTGGGGGGAAATGCACATAGTGTGATATAAATAATATCTTCCTTTTATGAATGAGAAAGCTAAGGCTCAGAAGGGTTAAATGACTGTTCTCTAATTTTAAGTCTAATAATCTTTTAATTATGGCAGTTGCCTCTTTTCTTGAGTCCACACCAAAAATAATGTAAAAGTACATAAATACTAAAAGACTAGTCTTATTTTAAGCCTCAGAGTGAACACGTAAAAGGAGACTTATTTTAATGACAATAGCAAAGGATTTGTCAAACTCATTTTGTCAAAAGACAAGCAACTGAGTCAAATACATAATTTCAAAATCCAAAAATTAGAGTTCAGGAAAATGGAAACTGAATAATTTTAGTTAAGAAATCCTAGCTATCACTCAACAATTTAGAGATTCATTTTTTGTTTAACATTTGAATTTATCTTAAAAATTTATTGAATTGGAAGGGCGGAGCAAGATGGCGGACGAGAAACACCGCCAAACAGAGTGTCTCTGCAGAAAAGACAGCTTCTAGAAGATATTAGAAGAAAGAAGCAAGCAGACGACCATATATCGGACGGGGGTCGGACGGAGGGGTACCGGAGACTACGGGAGACTCCACGGGAGGAGGTTGTGGAGGAGAATTGGGAGAAGAGACCTCCCGAGCCACTGGCTTGGAGACCAGCAGCAAGGGTAGGTGGAGCGGTAAACTTCCCCTCCCTTGCATCTCGGACTGCTGGTGGGCTCCCCAGTGGTTGGAGAGACCTGCGGACACCAGTCCAGAGACGGCCGCCGCCAGTGAGCGGTAAGCCTGTAGCGGACGCGGCACCAGGCTCCCAACCCCCTTGGGGCACCTTGGTGTGCACAGACCCCACCACGCGGCAGGCGCCATATTGCTGCACTCTCCCCTCCCCTGCCCCTACCGCGGCTG
>VBSM01003143.1:44522491-44538372 GCA_008086735.1 Cheirogaleus medius
CATAACCGTAATATTTGTACCCCCATAATATGCTGAAATAAAAAAAAAGAAAACAAGAGAAAAGAATTTATTGAATTGATTATATTTTCAGCAATAAAAGCTAATATAAGCTAGCAGAAGAAAGTATAGATCTATTTTATCAGATATGAGATTACATTCACTTGGATTTATCTTTTGTCTTCATCACTGTAATAAGTCATACTACTTATTGAGCATTTTTTGGTTTATTTTTATTTTAAATTTTATTTATATTTTTTCTTTTTTCCATTTATTTTTTATTTGTATATATTCATGGGGTACAAATGCACTTTTGCTATGTTGAAATATTACACTGTGGTGAAGTCAGAGTCTTCAGTACATCAATCACTGGAGCAACACACATTGTACCCACCACGCAACCGCCCATCATCCACTCTCTTCCCATCCTTCCAAGCCTCTATTGTCTTTCACTCCACTCTGCTTCCATGTGTACACATTATTTAGCTACCACTTACAAGTGAGAACATGCAGTATTTATCTTTCTCTGTCTGAGCCGTTTCACTTCATATAATGGCCTCCAGTTCCATCTATGTTGCTGCAAAAGACATGATTTCATTCTTTTTTGTGACTAAATAGTATGTCATTATGTATATATACCGCATTTTCTTTATCCAATCCTACAATGATGGATTCAGATGAATTACACAACTTTGGTATTATGAATAATGTTGTGATAAATATATGAGTGCAGGCATCTTTTTCGTATATTGATTTCTTTTCCTTTGGGTAGATACCCAGTAGTGGGATTGCTGGATCATACAGCAGTTCTATTTTTAATTCTTCGCAAAATCTCTATACTGTTTTCCATAGAAGTTACACTAATTTACATTCCCACCACGAGTGTATAAGAGTTCCCTTTTCTCCACAGCCTCACCAATATCTGTTATTTTTTGTCTTTTTAATAATAGCTATTCTGATTGGTATAAGATGATATCTCATTTTGGTTTTAATTTGCATTTCTCTGATGATTAGTGATGCTGAACATTTTTTCAAATGGTTGGCCATTTTCTGAAAAATTTCTCTTTAGACTACATTTTCACAGGGTTACTTGGGTTTTTTTTGTTGTTGTTGAGTTGTAAGTTCTGGATATTAGTGCCCTGTCAGATGTACAGAACCAACTTTTTGTTCTGTTGAAACTTTGCATTTTTTTTTGGTCTCTATTACATTTAATGCTGTTCTGATCTTTGTAATTTCTTCCATTAACTTTGAATTTGGTTTGTTCTTGTTTTTCTAGGTCCTTGAGGTGGGACACTAGGTTGTTAAATTGTGATCTTTCTATTTTTTTGACGTACGTATTTAATGCTGTCAACCTCCCTCTTAGCACTACCTGTGCTGTATCTCACTTTTTTTGGTATGCTGTGTTTTAATTGTCATTCATTTCAAAAATTTTTAAATTTCCATCTTAATTTCTTAATTGACCCAGTGATCATTCAGGAGCATGTTTAATCTGCACATATTTGCAAAGTTCCTGAAGCTCCTCTTCGTATTGATTTCTAGCTTTACTTCACTGTCATCTGAGAAGATACTTAGTATAATTTCCATGTTTTAAATTTTTTAAGACTTGTTTTGTGGCCTAACATGTGGTCTATCTTGGAGAATGTACCATGTGCAGATGAAAATAATGTATATTCTGTAGTTGTAGGGTAGAATGTTCTGTAAATGTCTGTTAAGTCCATTTGGTCTAAAGTCCAATTAAAATCCAATGTTCCTTTGTTGATTTTTCTGTCTCAATGATCAGTATAATGCTGTCAGTGGGATGCTGAAGTCCCCCACTATGATTGTATTGCTGTCTATGTCTTTCATTAGGTCTAGAAATACTTGCTTTGTAAATCAGGATGTTCCAATATTGGCTGCATATATATTTAGGATTGTTATATCCTCTTGTTGAACTAACTGACCCTTTTATCCTTATATAATGTTTTTCATACTTCTTTTTTTTTTTTTTTTTTTTTTGAGACAGGTTTTCACTTTGTTGCATGGGCTGGAGTGCAGTGATGTCATCATAGCTTGCTGCAACTTCAGATTCCTGGGCTTGAGTGATCCTCCCAAGTAGCTGGGACTACAGGTGCGTGCTACCATGCCTAGCTAATTTTTTTATTTTTTGTAGAGACAAGGTCTTGCTCTGGCTGGTCTTGAACTCCTGTCCTCAAGCAATCCTCCCACCTTGGCTCCCAAAAGTGCTAGGAGGATTACAAGCCACTGAGCCACTGTGCCCAGCCAGATTATTTTTTTTAATTCATTCTGCCAATCTATACATATAAATGGAGCATTCAACCCATTTACATTCAAGGTTACTATTGCAATCTGAGGCTTTATTCGTATAATATTCCTAATTGTTTTCTAGTTATTTTATAAATTCTTTGTTTCCTTTTTTTCTCTTTTTGTTTTTGTGGTTTGATGAAATTGTCATGTTGCCATTTGATTCCTTTCTCTTCCTCCTTTGTGTGACTGTTTTATAAGACTTTTGAGTTTTATATTAATATTTTCATGTGTTTTCATGATGGTGAATATCAACCTTTTGGTGCCATGTTAAAGACCCCATTGAACATTTCTTGTAGGTCCAGTATACTGGTGACAAATTCCCTCAGCATTTGCTTATCTGGGAACGTCTTTATATCTCCTTCATTTATGAAGCTAATTCAGTCAGGATATAAAATTCTTGACTGACACAGAGTTGTTTTTTTTTGTTATGTGTTTCAGTACTTTGAAAATGACATCCTATTCTCTTCTGGCCTTTTAAGTTTTCTGCTGAGGAGTTCACTGTTAAATCTGATGAGGTTTCCTTTATTGGTGATTAGATGCTTTTCTCTTGCTAATTTTAAAATTCTTTCTTTGACTTCATACATTCTGAATGTAATAGGCCATGGTGAAGACCTATTTGCAATGTACTTGCCTAGGGATTGCTGGGTCTCCTTTCTTGAATGTCTCTCTTGCTAGACTTGGGAAGTTTTCATCAATTATTTCCTTAAGTAGGTTTTCTAAACTTTTGACTCTCTTCCTCCTCAGGAATACCAATAATTCATGAGTTTGGTTACTTTATGTTGTCCCAGATGTCTCAAAAGCTTTGTTCATTCTTTTTTCCTTATTTTTATCTGACTGGATTATTTCAAAACAGTGGTCTTCAAGTTCTGAGATTATTTCTTCTGGTTGGTCTAGTCTATTACTGAAGCTTTTGAATGCATTTTGTATTTCTATCAATGAATTTTTCAGTTCCAGAATTTCTTCTTGGTTTTTATTAAAGATATCACCTTGGTAAATTTTTCATTCATATCCCAAATTGATTTTCTGATTTCTTTGTATTGGTTTTTAGATTTCTCTTGCATCTCATTGAGCTTCTTTAAAATTGATACTTTGAATTGTATATCTGGCATTTGAGGAATACTTTCTGATTGGGATCTTTTTCAGGACAATAGCTGTGGTCCTTTGGTGGCATCATCTTTCCTTGCTTTTTCATGTTTCCTGTCTCCTTCTGTTGATATCTACACATCTGGTGTAGCAGTCACTTCTTCCAATTTTTTGAAATTGCTTTTGTAGGACAGAATTTTTTCCTGAAGATGTATATATGTCGCTGGTTAAGTAGGACACTTTGGCTTGGATTTGCGGTGCCTGCAGTAGTTAAGACTTTTGTATGATTTCTTTGGCAGTATGCAGAGTCTGTAGTATCTGAGATTTCCTCAGTGGCTTAGAGATAGTTATCAGTTGAGGCTGTGGTGAAGTTTTTCTGGGGAGTTGGAAGCCAAAGGAGTCAATTTTGAGGCCCCAGTGGTGGCAGCAGTGGGCTGAGAGTGCGTGTTTTTAGGCCCCAGAGCAGCTGACACTGGCACTGATGTTAGTAAGTCCTGGAGGACCAATTCTTGGGCTTCCAGATGGCTTGCTCAGAAGCTAATAGTGGGAGGAGAGGGCCAGGTGTGTGGGTAGGCTCTCAGGCCCCTGGGTAGTTGGTGTGATGTGGGTAATAGCAGTAGCAGTGGTGGTGGAGAAACCCACTGGGACCAAAAGTTTCTGTGCTGGTGTTGCTAGTAGCTGCAGTGAGCTGGGTGGGCTAGTCTGTAGCCCCATGGCCACTTGTAGCAGGGTGGTGCATATCATCCTATATGTGCTTAAGGAGAGCATAGACTCCCCTGTCCCTCTTGAGCCGGGCAGTGGCTGCAGCTGTGTCAACCTGAACTTGGGCTGAAGACAGGGTGCAACTCAGAGTTAAACTCTCAAAATGGCACTTTGGGCCTGTAATGAGAGAGGGTAGAGCCCCTGCCAGGCAAGCAACCTGGGCAATAAGCTGTGTGGAGTGTAGGCCACTCATGTCTCGGTCTCAGAGAAGCCTGCAGCAGGGCAATTGGGAACTTCTCAGGGGTGCATAGGAGCTCCCAGTCTCCCCTCTCCCTCCTCAAAGCAGCACAGTGGCAGCAGCCGTGTCTGTAGATCTCTGGAATCTAGGCTCTCAGAAGGGTGCCCAGCTGAAACTGTAAGCATTTTTGTAGGCTTGTAATAGATGCTTTACATATCACTTAATTTTCATAACCCTACAAACTAGTTACTATTATTATATCAATTTTTAAAATGAGAATATTAAGATTTAAAGATGTTTAATAATTTTCCTAAGATCACATCTGTATTCACACTTCTTCATAATCAGCCTTATACATTCTTTCCTACTTAGATTCCTTTGATGATTCTTCTGCCTTTCTCTTAAATAGTCATACTTCTTAGAATTTCTACTTTGGATCCCATCTCTTCTCACTTAAATGCTGTTTGCCTCAGTAATTTCATTATAGAATCAAGACGCCTAGCAAACCCAAAACAACAGGATAAGCTTAACAAAAAGAAAGAAAAAGAATTTTTTAAAAGAAAAGAAAAAAATCAGACTGGTGAAAACAAAAGACAAATGAAAAAATCTTTGAAGCAGCCAGTTTAAAGTACAAAAAGCAAAGAAATTCAACTCAGAATTCTTTATCTAAATGAAAGTATTCTTCAGGAATGAAGCCAAAATAAAAACATTCTAACATGAAGGAAAACTTAGAGAATTCATCACCATAAGACCTGCTCCAAATGATATTCTATTTTTCACGGGGGAAGGATATGACACCAGAGGGAAACTTAGAACTTAAGAAATAAAAGAAGGCCAACAGAAATAGTTAGTATCTGGATATAAATAGTACTTTGTCCTCTTAAATTTGTTATATATAACAGTTGAAATAAAAAAATTCAAAACAATGCCCGGTGGAGTTTCCAATGTATATATATATAATACATATGACACTAACATAAAGTGAGGAGGGACGTATATGGTGGTAAGATACTTATATTCCACCTAAAGTGGTGAAATATAAATTTTCAACAGATTATGAAAAGTTAAGTACATATATTATAATCCCTACAGCAACTACTAAAATAAAGATATATAAAGAAATATAGTTAAAACCCAAAAGATCAATTACAATGAAATATATTAATACTAAAAAATATTCAAATAATCTAAAAAGGAGGAAGGAAAGTCAGGGAAAAAGGGAGGGAAAAACAAAATAAAATGGTAAACTTAAATCCAAATAGCAATAATTATATTATATATAAATCAGTAATTAAATGCATTAAGTAAAAGGTATAGACTTTTTGAATAAAAAACAATATCCAATTATATGTTATTCACAAGACTCCTGTTTTCAATATAATGACATAGGTAGATTAAAAGTAACAGGACAGAAAAAGACATATAAAAAATTAGTCAAAATAAGCCGGGCGTGGTGGCTCACGCCTGTAATCCTAGCACTCTGGGAGGCTGAGGTGGGAGGATCGCTCAAGGTCAGGAGTTCGAAACCAGCCTGAGCGAGACCCCGTCTCTACTAAAAATAGAAAGAAATTAATTGACCAACTAAAAATATATACAGAAAAAATTAGCCGGGCATGGTGGCACATGCCTGTAGTCCCAGCTACTCGGGAGGCTGAGGCAGTAGGATCGCTTGAGCCCAGGAGATTGAGGTTGCTGTGAGCTAGGCTAACGCCATGGCACTCACTCTAGCCTGGGCAACAAAGTGAGACTCTGTCTCAAAAAAATAAAAATAAAAAAATTAGTCAAAATAAAGATGTGGTAGCTACATAAATATTAGGTGATGCAAATTTCAGAGTACAAAAATATTACCAGAATTCAGGAGGGGCTTCAAGTTGGCTGACTAGAGGTATTTTATACTTTCCTCCTCCACTAAGAATCAAAATAGTGAGTAGATAATCACACTTCAATGGTACCCCTCCAGGGAGGGAGCTCATGCTGGGTCTCATACACTCCCTGAGACCTAAGCACCCACAGCAAGTGCCATTTTAGAGTTCCACCCCCCAAAAGATTATGCATTGTCCTGGGCCCAACAGTGCCAGGGCTAAAGCACCAGAAAAGTGTGGGCTGCCACCATAGGTGCTCAAACACAAGTGAGACATGGTCTACCACCACCAAGGCTGAGGTGTGAGCAGTACACATGTTCCCTATTCAATGGCCCAGGCTGCTGCCACTGAAGGCAGCACCATTCTCCCCAGTAGCAGGGCAGCATTGCGGCCACTGCTGCCACCCGGCCCTGAGTATTCCACTGGTGGCCTGGGGATCACCCTGCCCAAGTCTAGCATGGCTAGCACCTGCATACACCATTGACGAGCCTGAGGAGAAGCCTTCCCAGCTTGGCATCACCCCTACTCCATGCTAGAACACACAGTCAGGGGGCCAGTGGCACGCCCAGCCAGTCTACCACCATTTACACCTGAAGATCCTCCTGGGGGCCTATGCACTCTGCCCCTACCACCACAACTGGCACCTACCTGTGTGTGCCATCTGCAGGCCTGAAGGCTGGCCTGCCCAATCCATCACAGGTACCACTAACACCAGCATGCATTGCTCAGGATCAAGAGGGTCATCCCCCCACTGCCACTACCCACATCATACTGGCAGCTCAGGGACCTGAGAACACATCCACCCACACAGCCCATGGCTGCCACTACTGGCATCCATGTATGGCACCTGGAGGCTCAAGAATCAGTCTACCTGGATTAGCAGACACCAGTGGCATCATATACCACCCTGGGGCTCATGGATAGGTATGCTCAGCCAACCACTGCCAAAACTGAGGATCTAAGACTGGACTACTTGGCATCCTAGTCCCTGGCAAAACTTTACCCTCGCCTCTACTAATAACTACACCCTAAGCCACAAATTAAATCACAAATAACACTAACAATATTTAAAGCCAAAGAAATCATACAAAGATTACCCTAATGCACACCCACAGAATCAAAGCCAAAGTACCCTACTGTACCAACACCATACATGCATCTTCAGGAAAAAGTTTTCCTTTATGAACCAAATTCAAAAAAGTGGAAGACGTGACTGTTACATCAAATGTGTAGATATCAATGCAAGGACACAGGAAACATGAAAAAGAAAGGAAGTATGATCCCTTCAAAGAAAACAGTAATTCTCTATCAATAGATCCTGGAAAAAGAATTCAAAATATTGATACTAAAGATGCTCAGTGAGATACAAGAAAATGCTGACAAATAATACAAAGAAATCAGAAAAACAATTCAGGATAAGAATAAGAAATTTACCAAAGAGCTAGACATCATAAAAATGATTCAAATAGAAATTCTGAAACTGAAGAATTCACCAAATGAAATAAAAAATATATTTAAAAGCTTCAACAATAGATTAGATCAAGCAGAAGAAAGATGCTTAGAAATTGAAGACAGATCTTTTGAAATAACCCTATGAGACAAAAATAAAGAAAAAACACTTTTAAAAAATGAGCAAAGCCTTCGTGACATATGGGACACCATGAAGACACCCAAAATTGAAATTATTAGGGTCATAGAAGGTGAAGAGGGAACAAAAGAGTTAGAAAACCTATTTAACAAAATAATGATGAAAACTTCCCACATCTAGCAAGAGATTTAGACATCCAGATACAGGAGACTCTGAGATCCCCAAACAGATACAATATAAAAAGGTCTTCTCCATGGCACATTTTAGCCAAACTGTCTAAAGTCAAAGATAAAAAGAGATTTCTAAAAACAGTAAGAGAAAAGCATCTATTCATCTATAAAGGAACTCCCATCAGACTAACAACACATTTCTTACCAGAAACCTTGCAGGCCAGGAGAAAATGAGATGATATATTCAATGGGCTGAAAGAAAAGACAACCCTGGCAGCCAAGGATACTATATCCAGCATAACTGTCCTTCATAAATGAAGGATAAATAAAGTCTTCAACGAGCAAAAGCTAGGGAATTCATCATCCCTACACCAGCCCTACAAGAAATGGTTACAGGAGCCATAAACCTAGAATTGAAAGGATGGCATTTACCATCATGAAAATACATCAAAGTATAAAACACACTGGTAAAGCAAACACAAATAAAGAAGAGAAAGGTCTCAAATGGTACCACTACAGAAAATTATAAAACTGTAATGACAAATAAGAGGAAAAGAAACACAAAATATACAAAACAATCAGAAAACAACACTATGACAGAAAAAAACCTCACTTATCAATAATAATCTTGAACATAAATGGATTAAATTCAACACTTAAAAGATATAGACTAACTGGATTTAAAAAATGATTCAACTATATGCTGCCTACAAGAAAAACACTCTAACTGGAAGACACATGTAGACTAAAAGTAAAGGAACAGAAAAAGATACTCCATGCAAACAGAAATGAAAAGGGAGCAGGAGTAGCAGTACTTAGATAAAACAGACTTTAAGTCAAAAATAGAAAGAAAGAGGCCTCCATTTCCTGCAGCAGCTTTGTGATGCAGCCAGATGTAGGAACTCTCAAAAGCAAATGAGCCTCAGCTGGAATCCAGGAGAGGGAAGCCATGCAGGGAGGACTGGGTGATTCTAAATGGTAAACCCCAGAGGGAGGACCACGGAGGGAAACAATTAGCTTCAGGAGGCCAGGCCTGTGGTTTCTTATTATTCAGAATCCAAATTGGTGATTTCATTTTGGTTTATTTCTTGGCTTTAAAAGTATGAATTTTGTCTGAATTTGTATTAAATTAACTCATTATCAGAAGGTTATTAAATAAAGATATAGAAAAACTAAAAGAAAAGAACAAAAGTGGTCACTATAGAATGATAAAGGGATCAATCCAGCAAGAGGATATAACAATTCTAAATACATATGTATGCAACACCAGAGCAACCAGATTCATAAAGGAAATATTATTACTAGATCTAAGAGAGACACAGACGCCAATGCAATAATATTCAACACCTCCCCACTCTCAACATTAGACAGATAATCTAAGCAGAAAAACAACAAAGAAACATTGGACTTAAATTGAACTTTAGACCAAATGGACCTAACAGACACTTACAGAACATTCCATTCAAAAGCTGCAGAATATACATTCTTTTCATCAGCATATGGAACATTCTCCAGGATAGACCATATGTTAGGCCATAAAAGAAGTCTCAACAAATTTTAAAAAATCAAAATCATATCAACTATCTTCTCAGACCACAATGAAATAAAACTAAAAATCAATAGCAAGAGGAATGTTTGGT
This sequence comes from Cheirogaleus medius, assembly GCA_008086735.1. Taxonomy (NCBI): domain Eukaryota; kingdom Metazoa; phylum Chordata; class Mammalia; order Primates; family Cheirogaleidae; genus Cheirogaleus; species Cheirogaleus medius. Next base: position 44,532,076 of record VBSM01003143.1, read on the forward strand.
AGAATCTGGCTATGAATCAATCTGGTCCTGGGCTTTTCTTTGTTGAGGAACTTTTTATTACTGATTCAGTCTTGATACTCATTATTAGCATGCTCAGGTTTTCTATATGTTTCTGGTTCAATATTGGGAGGTTTTATGTTTCTAGGAATTTATCTATTTCATGTAAATTTTCTAGTTTGTGAGCATACAGTTGTTCATAATAGTCTGATAGTCTGAGGATCTTTTTTTTTTTTGAGACAGAGTCTCACTCTGTTGCCGTGGCATCAGCCTAGCTCACAGCAACCTCAAACTCCTGGGCTCAAGCAATCCTTCTGCCTCAGCCTCCCGAGTAGCTGGGACTACAGGCATGCGCCACCATGCCTGTTTAATTTTTTCTATGTATTTTTAGTTAGCCAATTAATTTCTTTCCATTTTTAGTAGAGACAGGATCTTGCTCTTGCTCAGGCTGGTTTCGAACTCTTGACCTTGAGCGATCCGCCCACCTCAGCCTCCCAGAGTGCTAGGATTACAGGCGTGAGCCACTGTGCCCGGCCAGTCTCAAGATCTTTTGCATTTCTGTGGTATCAGTTGTAATATCTCCATTTTCATTCTGATTTTGTTTATTTGGGTCATCTGTCTTCTTTTCTTGGTTAGTCTAGCTAGTGGTTTATCATTTTGTTTATCTCTTTGAAGAACCAACATTTTTTTCACTGATTCTTCATCAATTTTTTTAGTCTCTGTTTAGTTCTGTTCTGATCTTTATTATTCTTTCTTTTTGCTAATTTTGGGTTTGGTTTGTTCTTGCTTTCCTAGTTTCTTGAGGTACATCTTTGGATTGTCTATTTGAAATTTTTCTACTTTTTTGATGTAGGTGTTTATTGCTATAAATTTCCATCTTAGCACTGCTTTTTCTGTATCCCACAGGTTCTGGTATGTTGTGTTTCCATTTTCATTTATTTCAAGAATTTTTTTTTTTTTTTTTTTGCTTCTATCTCAATTTCTTCCTTGACTCGATGGTTGTTCAGGAGAGTGTTGTTTAATTTCCATCTGTTTGTATAGTTTCCAAAGCTATTCTTGGTATTGATTTTTAGTTTTATTCCACTGTGGTTTGAGAGGATACGTGATATGATTTTGATTTTGTATAAGGAAGATTATTTTTATCCCTTTGGAAATTATATTCCAATTGCTTCCACAGATTCTGGCACTTTACTTTGTAATATTTTGTTTTTATAATTATTGAAAGACCAATTCCACAAACAGAATAGTTACTAAATGTCTGATATGCTAAGCACATTCTTGGTTTTCATAAAAATACAGAATAATGGATAATTGCTTTTCTTCTAAGATGACAATCATAAGGAGAAATTCTGATATATTAAAATGGGATTCAGTGGGAAACTTGGCTTCATTTTTGTTTGCTCATGAACAGGAATTTCCACAAATGTTGATGCGGCAGAAATAAAATATATATTATTCCTATATGGGTTGAAATAAAAGAGTGAGGCCTAGATTTTTTGTAGTTTGAATTTCCACCATCAGATGGCTGGACTCTAGCCAGTAGCTCATATTTCAACTTTATTTTGTCATGTCTTTCACACATACCGTATCCCAGGATACCCAACAGATCTAAATTGGTAAGTTTTAGTTTTAGAACAGTTCAAAAATAATCACAAAGCACAGACTACATGATGCCCTAAAATTAAGCAGTTATTTAAAATTAGTACAAAATGAGAATGAAAATGGAGATATTACAACTGATACCACAGAAATGCAAAAGATCATCAGAGCTGATGAATTTCATAGTGTAATGATGAATAAGAATACTTCTATATTGTATATCAAGAAAATTTAGAGTAATCATAGTTACGCAGGAAGGACATTAAAAGGGAAAAAATATTCTATGTGACTTGAATATTATTCCTTTCTGTGAAGACTGAATGTCACTGCCATACCTGGGTATAGTGAATTAGACGGTTACTTCAGGCTGTGGGCTTTAAGTGGCTCTTGCTATTGTAGTAACCAGCTCTGCATAGTCGGCCAATGATTTGAAGAAGCAGTGGCATGGGGAAAGTTTTTAAAGTTCCGTATAGAGAAATTTCAGCTTTGGTCATAGCTAAGAACACCACATTGCAAAGAGGATCCCTATTTGCTTTCCACCATATCCAACTGACTGACCCTATTCACCTTAATGTGATTTCATCTACATAGGAGACAAAAAAGCGTAAAATGGAGAAACACAGATCATATTGTGATTTATTTGTCCTGGGCTCCATATTCTCTCTATAATGACACTTCGTGCCCTTAATGATAATCTTACATAGAGCACTTTTAGTTTGAGACACATAAATTTATACTTAATTATATACAATGAATATATTTTTAGAACATTTTTACATTAATGTTTTCTCTCAGCAAGGTAAGTTCTTTCAGTAAAAGGTCCTTGTGTCCTTCCTGTATTTGTAATGGCCTGCACTGCTGCTCAGTATAGAGCAGAGGTTGGCCATCTACAACCAACTGCCTGTTTCTGAATGGCTCATGAGCAGAGAATAGTTTGTACATTTTTAAAGGGGTAAAAAAAAAATGACAAAGAAAATATTTTGTGACACATGAAAATTATATGAAATTCAAATTTCAGTGTCCATAAATAGTTTTATGGACAGAGCCATGTTCATTCATTTACGTATGACAGCTTTTGAATTATACTAGACTTCGATAGGTGTCACAGAGACCATATATGGCCCACAACACCTAAAATAGTTACCATCTGTCCTTTTATAGAAAAAATTTGCTGATCCCTTGGGTAGAGCATTGTGTGGGAGCTAAACAGCCAGTTGGCTGCATTTGGCCCAAGGGCTGTAGTTTGCCAACTCCTGCTCTATATACTTGTTAGCAGAATTGAATGAGATAATAATATGTGTTAAAGCACAGTATCTAAAACATAGCAAGTACTCAGTCAGATGTTACTTCCTTTCTATTACTCTTGTTGTTATTGTTATGTTTGGATTAAACTACTGATACCAATGACTTCAAAGCATTTGGCGAACATAACTTAGATGGGGGAAATGAAAACTGAAGTGAAGTAGGAAAAGCAAACTAAATTAGTTCTTAGGTCTGTAACAGCTATAGAAATAACTGACCAGTCATAATAGTTTTATATAGAGAAAAGCATTAGGTTTAGAAATCTGACAGCAACTGTGGCTTGGATTCATCAACCATCATAATTTTTTCATGACCTTTGTATACCAATTCAATGCATTTGGCCTGTACCCAGAAGTTTATATATGAGATACTGCTGAAATCTAAAACTGATTTGAAGATTAATATGCAAACATGAAGACTAACACTTAGTAAAGGGTAATATGTGGTTATAGACTGCTTATAAAAGCTTATAGAATATAAGGTAAGATTTGATCATTCAGACTCTGCACTCTAACAGAATAGACATGCTTTAACTCTTAAGACTAAGGTAATACCATATTCTTTCAGATGTTTTATTATAATATGAAATGACTTAATTATATAGCATATGTTCTATAATAAATATATATTGTGTGTACCAGAGAAAATAGGCTTCATCTGATTTTGAAATCCCTTGAAGTTTCACTGTCATCACAACTTATACATTCCAAATTCATGAAACAGCTACTTGTGACGATCCAAGTTAATAGTTTTGGCCTTTGAACACAGGCAAAATGGTTAATAAACATGCTAAACATGTAAGTAAAAGACTTCTTGCTGCAGTGAAATTCCTCAGCTTGGACCAGATTTTATATTTAGGCAAAGATGGTATGTTTACTGATTTATGTGCTCTGTTGTCTTCCTGGTAAACTGGTTTAATATGAGGTTGGCTTATGTTCAAATGGCTTCAACTGTCCAAGCAGATGACAAGGCCAGGTGTGGTGGTTCACGCCTGTAATCCCAGCACTTTGGGAGGCCAAGGCGGAGGTGGGAGGATCACTGGAGCCCAGGAATCAGAGGATGTAATTAGCTATAATTGCATTACTGCACTCCAGCCTGGGCAGTAGAGCAAGATCCTATCTCTAAAAAAATAAAAAATAAAAAACAAAAAAGCAGATGACAGATGGTAGGGATTTCAAATGAGAAAGGCATAATGCTTTGAAAGAGGGGATGGGACGAGACCACTGTGTTAGCATGTTGTTTATGTATTCTTTTTTAAAACTATGGTAAAAAACACACAAGAGTTTCCATGTTAACCATTTTTAATATACAAGTAAGTAGTGGTAACTATATTCACATTGTTGTATAATAGCTTATGTACTTTTGAACAACCTTGCCTTGTTTTCCTTTATTCTTTTTCTTTCCCTTCCTCCTTCCCCTTCACTTTCTTTTTCCTTTCTTCTTTTATATATACAGATTGAATGATTTTATATAGGTATTATTATACTTCATTTTTTTCAAAAATACAGAAAATAAGAGAACTCCTTTTCAGCCATTACTCTGTTTTCTCAAATTTTAGCAGTTAGCCATATTTATTTGAGATCTTCATTTTTAATTATTTTGGAAATAAAACTTTATAGTGATGGTTGAAAGCCTCACACATGTCTCAGCAACTTCATTTCATTCCTTTTCTTAGAGATAACCACTGTTTTAATTTGGCATTTATCATTTCTGTTGAAGACTACAACATTCACATATATTCATTGCTCTTCCCTAGGGGATGATTATATTTGTTCTCTAGAACTGACATTGGACTTGGCATGTAATTTCCTCTGAACAATGAAATGTGGGCAATAATCATATTTATTATGTTCAAACAAAAGCTTTAAGGGTCAGCTTGTGATTTGCCATTTTCTCTGTTACCTCCGCTATGTTCCAGGTACACGCTCTGCATTCTGCCCCAAAAGCCTGAGTCCCAAATTAAAAAACCATGTGGAGAAGAGCCACAGCTAATTTATGATAGAAATGTAGCATGATCAACACAAATAGACAACCTAATGAATTGTCTCAAAGAGCTAGAAAAAGAAGAACAGACCAACCCCAAACCCAGCAGAAGAAGTGAAATCATTAAGATCAAATCAGAACTAAATGAAATTGACAACAGGGAAACTATACAGAAGATTACTAAAACAAAAAGTTGGTTCTTTGAAAAAATAAACAAGATTGACACACCTTTGGCTAGACTAACAAAAAGCAGAAAAGAAAAATCTCTAATAACCTCCATCAGGAACAATAAAGGAGAAATTACAACGGATGCCACGGAAATACAAGATATAGTTCATGAATACTACAAAAACCTCTATGCAAACAAATTGGAAAGTGTGGAGAAAATGGACAATTTCTTAGAAACACACAGCCTTCCTAGGCTCAAACAGGAAGAAACAGAATTCCTGAACAGACCAATATCAAGTACTGAAATTGAAACAGCAATAAAAAACCTTCCTAAAAAGAAAAGTCCTGAACCAGATGGTTTCACACCTGAATTTTACCACACCTACAAAGAAGAACTGGTGCCTATCCTGCAGAAATTATTCCACAACATCGAGAAGGATAGAATCCTCCCCAACACATTTTATGAAGCGAACATAACCCTGATACCAAAACCAGGAAAGGATGCAACAAAAAAAGAAAACTACAGACCAATATCCTTTATGAATATAGATGCAAAAATTCTCAACAAAATCCTAGCCAACTGAATCCAGGTGCTTGTCAAGAAAATAATCCATCACAATCAAGTGGGCTTCATCCCAGGGATGCAGGGATAGTTCAACATACGCAAACCTAAAAACGTAATTCACCATATAAACAGAAGCAAAAACAGAGACCATATGATCCTCTCAATAGATGCAGAAAAATATTGAAAAAATTGAACACCCTTTTATGATAAGAACGCTCAACAAAATAGGCATAGACGGGGCTTACCTAAAAATGATACAAGCCATATATGACAAACCCGCAGCCAATATCATACTTAATGGGGAAAAATTGAAAGCATTCCCACTTAGAACTGGAACAAGGCAAGGTTGCCCACTATCTCCACTTCTATTCAACGTAGTGCTGGAAGTCCTTGCTACAGCAATCAGACAAGAGAGCGGAATTAAAGGCGTCCAAATGGGAGCAGAAGAGATCAAGCTCTCACATGATATTATACCTATAAAACCCCAAGGATTCAACCAAGAGACTCCTCGGATTGATAAATAAATTTAGTAAAGTCTCAGGATACAAATCAATACACAGAAATCAGAGACATTCATATACGCCAACCACAGTCAAAGTGAGAACCAAATCAAGGACTCAATTCCCTTCAAATAGCAACAAAGAAAATAAAGCACCTAGGAATATATTTAACTAAGGAGGTAA
>VBSM01003143.1:44538472-44565902 GCA_008086735.1 Cheirogaleus medius
GTGCAACATTTGGGGGATGGTCACGCTTGAAGCTCTGACTCGAGGGGGGAGGAGAGGCATGGGAAATATACGTAACCTTAACATCTGTACCCCCATAATATGCTGAAATAAAAAAAATAAAAATAAATGCAGCATGATCAATATATAAACCTTCACTGTTGTAAGTCACTGAGATTTTGAGGTTATTGCTGCAGCATGAACTGCTCCATTACCCATATTTTGTCATATGTTAAATATATATTTACATATATAAATATATAAAAATATAGGCAGCTGTCATTTTTAATTTTCACTGCTATATAGTTGTGAATATTATTTATATAAATATGTCAATATTTAATGTACCCATGTTCCTGTAGATGGACATTCAATTTTTTTCCAATTTTATTAGTCATGTCAACTATTGCTGTGTAACTAATAATCACAAACTGTCAGTGGCATAAAACTGCAAGCATTTATTTAGCTTATACATCTGCAGGTTACATAAGGTTTGCTATGGTGATCTCAGCTGACCTTGCCCTGTAGATTAGGGTTGACCAATCTAGGTTAAGGCACATCTGCTTCACGGTTTTGTCATCAGAGTTGTCAGTCTGCTTTATATATTTATTTTTTTTAAGACCACTGGGCTATCCAGGATATATTCTTCTCACAGTGATGGCAAAGTCGTAAGAAAGAACATATGTCTTCACATTGGCTAGACATTGCCAAATTGATTTCTAAAATGGATACAATAATTTATATTCTCTCCAAGAATGTATGAAAGTTTCCTCCTCTGCATTCCGGCCACCACCTGTTATTATCAGATATATATTTTTAGCAAATTGATGGGAGTAAATTATTGGTTTTTTATGGATTTTCTAGTCTCTAATTCATTTATTTCTGCTTTGATCTTTATTATGTCCTTCCTCTTATCAATTATGGGTTGAGTTTGTTCTTATTTGTCTAGTTCCTTGAGATACAATGTTAGTTTTTTTATTTAAGATATTTCTTCTTTTTGATATAGGTGTTTATTGCTATAAACTCTCTTAGAATTGCTTTTCCTGTATCCCATAGGTTTTAGTATGTTGTTTCCATTTTTGTTTGTTTCAAGAAACTTTGTAATTTCCTTTTTAATTTCTTCATTGACCATTGGTTATTCAGGAGCATGTTGTTTGATTTCCATGTATATGTAAAGTTTCTGAAGTTCCTCCTACTATTGATTTCTAGTTTTATGCCATTATGGTCAGAAAAGATACTTGATATGACTTCAATCTTCTTAAATTTGCTAAGACTTGCTTTTTGGCCTAATATATCATGTATTCTGGAAATGTTCCATGTGCAGATGAGAAGAATGTGTATTCTGCAGCTGTTGGATGGCATGTAAATGTTTATTAGGTCCATTTTGCCTAGAGTGCAGTTTAAATCTGACATTTCTTTGTTGATTTTCTGTCTGAATGATCTGTCCACTGTTGAAAGTGGAATGTTGAAGTCTCACACTATTATTGTATTGCAGTCTCTCTCTCTCTTTAGATCTATTAATATTTGTTTTATATATTTAGGTGCTCTGAGGTTGGGTGTATGTATACCTATAATTGTTATATCTTCTTGATGAATTGACTCTTTTATCATTATATCATGACCTTGTCTCTTTTTATAGTTTTTGACTTAGTCTATTTTCTCTAAGTATAGCTACTTCTATCTCTTTTGGTTTCCATTTCCAAATATCTTTCCATCCTTTCAGTTTCATTCTATGAGTTGTTAAACATGAAATGAGTCTTTTGAAGGCAACACATAGCTGAGCCTTGATTTTTAATCCATTCAGCCACTCTATGTCTTTTAGTTAGAGAATTTAGTCTATTCATATCCATTTTTACTATTGATAGGTAACGACTTATTATTGCCATGTTGTTACTTGTTTTCTGGTTGTTTTGCAACTATACTCTTCCTTTCTTCCTTTTGTTACTGTCTTCCTTTGTGGCTAAGTGATTTTCTCTAGTAGTATGTTCTAATTTCTTGCTTTTTATTATATTTTTAGTGTATATATTATAGGTTTTTGTTGGTGGTTACTATGAGGCTTACCAAAAATATCATATTATAAAACATCTTTTTAAGCTGTTAATAACTTAACTTTGAGCATAAAAAATCCTCTTCCCTTTAAAATGTTTTAAGGTGTATGTTTGTGGTTTTCTTTTGCATTTCACTAACGACAGGTGAGGCTTATCATCTACGCATGTTCGACTATTCATATTGCCATTCCTATGAATTGCCTGTTTATATGCTCTGCTCATTAGATTCTCTTTCTGATTAGTAAAAGTACTTTATATATTCTCCATTGAACTCTGTTATTTGCATTGCAGATATCCTTTACTCTGGGGTCTGACTTTTTATTCTATTTATGGTAATTTTCAATGTACAGAAGTGGTCAATATTAACATTTTTCTAATGTATCAGTCTTTTCCTTGATGTTTTGTATTGTCTGTTTCTTTTCAACTGTTTATTGGGGTATAATTAAAATAAATAGTACATATTTATAAAGTGTTTCATGAGTTTTGACACACTAATCATATGTATATACTAGTGAAACCACCACCACAATTAATATAATGAACATGTTTATTACCCTTAAAAGTTTCTTTATTCACATTTGTAATCCATCTTTCTCACTTTTTCCTGTTCTTGAAGTCCCAGGCAATAACTGATCTCCTTTCTTTCTTACATATCCCTACTGATTTTTAGTCTACCTACTCTATCAGTTATTGAGAGAAGGGTACTGATTTCTTCTTTGTGAATTTGTCTATTCACCCATAGAATTCTATTAGTTTTTGCTTCATATAACTCTCCTATTAGGTACATACATGTTTAGGATTATTAAATTGTTTGGTGAAGTGATCCTTTTATCATTACATAATTGACCCTCTTTATACATGCTAAAATTTTTATCTTCTTTCTTTTGATAAATAATATTTTACATATTTATGGGGTACATGGGAGCATTTGTTATATGTATAGAATGTATAATGACCAAGTCAGACAAGGTAGAGGAGTATTCATGACCTTGAGTATTTATTATTTGTCTTTTTTTTTTTTTTTTTTTAAGAGATGAGGTCTCACTCTGTCACCCAGGCTGGAGTGCAGTGGCATGCTCATAGCTCACTGCAGCCTCAAACTCCTGGGCTCAAGCAATCTTCCCACCTCAGGCTCCAAAGTAGCTGGGGCACAATGGTTATTTTGATGACATTAATTCTTCTAATCCATTAGTATGGAATGTCTTTCCGATTTTAGGGGTCTCTTCAATTTCTTTCATCAGTGTTTTATAGTTTTCTTGATAGACATCTTTCACTTCTTTCGTTAAATTTGATTCCTAGGTATTTTATATTCTTTGCACCTATTTCTAATGGGATTACTTTCTTGATTTCTTTTGCATATTGTTCACCGTTGGTGTATATAAATGCTACTGTTTTTGCAACTTTACTGAATTGATTTAGCAGTTCTAATAGTTTTTTGGTGAAGTCTTTTGAGTTTTTTTAAGTATAAGATCATGTTGTCTGTGACCAATGCTAATTTGACTTGTTCCTTTTCAATCTGGATGTCTTTTATTAATATTTCTTTCTGTTTTCTAATGGCTCTGGCCAGGACTTTTGGTATTATGCTAGAATAGAAGTGGAGAAAGGTGGGCATCCTTGTCTTATTCCAGATCTTAGAGGACAGCCTTTCAGTTTTTCCCCATTCAGTATGATGTTAGCTGTGGGTGTGTCATATATTTCCTTTGTTATTTTGAGGTAAGTTCCTTCAATTCCTGGTTTGTTGAAAATTTTTATTATGAAGGGATATTTAATTTTATCAATGCTTTTTCTGCATCTATTGAGATGATCATAGGATTTTTGTCCTTCATTCTGTTTATGTAATGTATCACATGATTGATTTGCTTATATTGAACCATATTTGCATCCCAAGGATAAATCCCACTTGGTCATGGTGTATGATCCTTTTAATGTGTTCTTGAATTTCGTGTGCTAGTATTTTATTGAGGATTTTTGCAACTATATTCATCAGAGATATTGGCTTGTAGTTTTCTTTTCTTCTTGTGTCTTTTGTCTGGCTTTGGTTAGGGTTATGCTGGCCTCATATAATCAGTTAGTCACTGATCCTTCTTATTTTCTTTGGATGAGTTCAAGAAGGATTGGTATCAATTCCTCTTTGAATGTTTGTTGGAATTCACCTATGAAGCCATCTGGTTCTAGGCTTTTCCTTTCAGGGGAGGCATTTGATTACTGATTCAAACTTCTTACTTGCTATTGGTCAATCAATACTTGTTAAATGAATATATGAGAAGTCTATTAGAAAATGAAGCTACATACAAAGAAGAAGAATATAATTTCTTATTATTTCTACATTCAAAGAGTTAACATTTTGGTATACTCCTTTCTAGTTGCTTTCCATGTATTTTCCACATGGGTAAAATACAAAAGATAGAGGAACACATTAAACAATATCTTAGGGATGCGATCAGTAAAATCCAGGATGTGGGAAATTCTATAATACCAATGATCTACATTCTTCTAAAAATAAACAGTGTCTAGTTTAGTTTCCTAAAAAGCAGAAAATTGGTGTGGGAGGACTGAGAAAAGTGAAACAGGTCAGTAGGAGGGAAAGCCAAGTCAAGGGTGTGTTATTAAATTGACTTCCACTGTAGACAACCAGGGCTTGATTCCTCTTGGGCCATCTGAAAAACCATGTAGTTCGTATATCAGAATTGATCATCGAAGACAGTGGAGAAAAGAGTATTTATGCACCAATTCCCAGCAAAGAGTATTAAATCCTTTGCACCTCCAAATGTGTGCATGTGCCAATCTGGTTGAATATACTCCTACGGGTGTCCCTTGCTATAGCAGTAGAGATGCCCTAAAGCAGGAAGCAACAGATGCACAGTGTAGCTGAGGTTTCATCCTGTCAGGTTATATCTCTGTGCCACAGCAACCACCTTAGCACAAGGTGGGCTGAGAAACACGAGATAAGGCATAAAATGTGTTTTGCATAAATGGCAAGAAAAAAGCATAAAAGAGATAGAAAAAAGTCTCTAAAGACTTAAGAGACATATCAATCAAATGCAATGTGGAGGCTGATTTAAACAAACCAACTGTAAAAAATATTTTTTAGATAGAGAAATTTGAGCAGCGCCTAGATATTTGCTATTAAGAAATGATTGCCATTTTTATTTTAATTAATTAATTCATTCATTCATTTAGAAACGGGGTCTTGCTTTGTCACCCAGGCTGGATTGCAGTGGTGTGATCATGGCTCACTGCAGCCCCAAGCTCCTAGGCTCAAGTGATCCTCCCACTTCAGCCTCCTGAGTAGCTGGGACTACAGGCTCACCTGGTTAATTTTTTTTCATTTTATTACAGAGAAGGTCTCACTACATTGCCCAGGCTGGTCTCAAACTACTGGCCTCATGCAATCCTCCTGCCTCAGCCTTTGGAGTAGCTGGGATTACAGGTATGAGCCACCATGCCCTGATGGTTATTTTTTTTTAATATGCTGTTTTTAAATTATTATTGTTGTTGTTTTCAAAGTTTTAAATCCTCATATTTTAGAGACACATATAGAAGTATTTACAAATTATATGATATGATGTCTTGAATTGGCTTTAAAACAATTTGAAGTGAGGAGAGGAAGTAAGAGAGGTTATAGATGAAATAAGACTGGCTATGTGTTACAATTGTTGAGGCTAAGTGATCAGTACATATGGATTGATTAAATTATTTCTTTCTATTTTTTATGTTTGAAAATTTCCACAACCAAAAAATTTAAATATTCAGCAAATTTCATACATTTTGGAGCGGTAATGGTTCGACTCAGAATCTTTATTTGTCCTAGAGGTGTATGAATGTTAATGTGGACAAAACATTATAAACTCTGCTTAGAAAATGTTCTTATCCAGCTCCATTCTGCATTCCCCATTTTATATTATTTCACATATTACATCTTTATATGTTATGTGCACATTGTCATATATAATTATTGTTTTATAAATGTGTTTAATCTAGGAAACAAAAAGAGGAGTTACAAACAAAACGTAAAACAATATTGGCTTTTATACTTACCTATGAAGTTACCTTTACTGGTGTTTAATATTTTTTATTTCTTTGTATGGCTTTGAGTTACTGTCCAGTATTCTTTGGATGTCTTTTATTCAAACTTATACATGATCTCTAGAAAGCATACCTTAAACTTCCACATTGAGCTAAGTGCCTCTTCTTTATATTACTAAACGATTTCTACATAACATTCTTTTACAAATCACCACATTCCTGAAATTACCTGTTACTGTCTTTATCTCCCTCAGTAAGTTGCATGTATAATGCATTGCCTTCAGGAACATTCTCATTAGGGGCAATGAATCTCAGTCAAAAGGACACAGTATCCTCAGCCCCTTACCCTGGTTAAGGACTGCCACATTAAACTGTAGGCTCTTCTACTGTATTCCCAAAGTCTAGCACAATGCCTGACATTCAGTAGTTCAGTGAATACAATTATCACATGGACCTGTAATATTAGGTAATACATAGAAAGAAACAAAGTAGTCAACGACAAAATAAATACCACAGTCTTATTTTTCACTTTAGCAACTTACGTTCTGGTTGTTTTTCATTGGGTGTTATAGATCGCACAAAATCTTGTGGAGTCATAAACACTTCTGCTTCACCAGGCTCATTGATTATTTTCAAGGTGGCAAAATATCGGAAGATTTTGTCCGGTGTGGAGTAGGCTCGAATCCTATTCTCATATTCCATCACCTAAAGTTTGAAATTTAGAAAGTGTTAACTATATTAAGCAATGCTCCTATGCTAATATAATCCCATCATCAACGCTCATCAATTCCCATACATTTCTCATTTTATTTGCAGGGAAATTTTATCTTTTTTCTATAATTTTATTTTTAAATATTACAAATAAACTTGAATTTCAAAAATTTTTAAATCTCTTTCTTGCAAAATACCATTCATACTCCAGTTGAGGCAATGTTTATACAACTTTTGTTTAGAACTTCTTGGGGAAGAATTTTCTAATTTCTTAAATCATTGAAGGCTAGCAAAATTGAAAAATGGCGTAAGAGATTTCAAAAGATCTCAGTAACAGAGTACAATGCCACATATACAGTACCCTATAGGTTCTTAAATACCAAGTTTTTAAAATAGAATGATTTTACAGCTCTTACTTCTATACAATTTCCTGATTCCTACACCAAACAAATTTGACACTTTATAGGTTTGAAAAGTTAGCAGGCCTTCAAAGACAGAGTACATTAAATAACAGCATAGCAAAATAAAATTACATATCATGGAAATTCAATTGTTAACAGTCTGAAGCAATAGACTTTTACTTTTGACTATAAAATCGAGCAAACTGCCAGAGATCCTTTATACATGGCAAATTAAGAAGGGAGAAGAGCTGGGGTGCGCACACAAGCAAATGTTTGAATAGCAACAAAATTAACTATGACATACATTTTACTAGAAGTTTGTCATGTTAACATGACAGCTCATTCTCTTATGTGGCATACAAGCCCTCATTCCATACATGAAACATACAAAATACTATACCAATCACATAATATTTTGGTGAAAAAATTTCTCTCCTACCTGAATTTTATATGTTGAGTCAGCCAACAATAAATAGTATCTTACAAATAACTGGATAGAAAATATGTCAAGGCAATGAAACCTAAAAACCCATTAATTCAATGTCTATAAAGCAATTCACTAATATTAAGAAAAATAGTAATGTTTTAAATTTGAAACTTTAACACAGCAATTATTGTAACTGTCAGTCCTGGCTAGATGTCACTTCAAGGTCACTGGCAGCAGCTGTTTAACATTGGTCTTAATTCCACTACCACATGTGCTTTTAGCATCTGAGAAAAGACTGCTAATTTCTAACTACACATGACAGGAATCTTTTCAATGCTTACTTGCATTAAAATCTAAGTAGATTTCAGAGGAGACTATATCAAAAGATTGAGCATGTGGCAAACACACTAAGGAGCTTTTGAACCTCTTTCAGCTTCCAACCTAGCTACAAGTTTTAAATCAAAGGTATTTTTATTACATTACAACAGTCTGCTGGGAAATAATGGTGAAAGAAAAAATACCCTTCTTTAGTCCATCTGTATTCTTGTTCTTCCTCTGAAAAACAACAAAAAAGAAAGAAAAAAAATTCTGGAATAAAGCTGAAACTACTATCAAAGAGGACTCTGTGAACTAAAAAGTTAAGATAATCATATATAAGGTAAAGGTAGAAAGATAAGAACTTAAAAGTCAAAAATTTTAAGAGTGAAGCTCAGATTCTTTGTCATAAGAGTCACTAAATTATATGCTGAATATTATTAAATTAATCACAATTTGGGCCACTGTATTATGTACATTTTGCTTTATTATTAATATAAATCAATGGTTTTATTAATATATAGCCACAAAATTTTATTTTGAAATAATAGGTTAAGGAAAGTGATGGACTTAATGTACTCCCACATTGGTAGAATTAAGTATAGACATATTGCATAGTATATATTTTGCTTTTTTTCACTTAGCATTGTACCTTGAAGATCATTCCATATCAACTAATATGGAGCTGCCTCCTTTTAACTGGTTGTGTTAAAGGGAACACTAACAAACTATTACATAAAGAGTCAGAATATAGCATCCAAGATAACAAAGGCTTAGAAGCAGAGATATATAGAAAACTGTTGGAGGATTTTGGGCTGTCTAGCCTACAGAAAAGATTTACTAAGGAAATTATGATAGTTTATCATTTACAAAATTTTCTTGAGCATCATTATATTAAGACACTTGTCTTCACTAAAACTGCCAAGCTTCACTGGATCAAAATTCAGGCATTATTTTTCCTATATGAACTGTACCAAAGAACAGTCAAATAGTACTTCTTTTAGTAGATGAGGGATAGATAGATGAGGGATAGTGTCTCTACATAAGAATATTCTGATTAATAAATTTAAAAGATTTGATAAAATTAGAATATCACCCTTTTGTAACCCTAATGGATTAATAGATCTAGGTAGGGAAAGTTAATAGCTGCTAATATCACAAGAAAAGCAACTAGACATTAGGTGCCTCATGACACAAGAACATAATACTACCTCTAATCTTGCCACAGGGATCAAACCTGAGTCCAAGCCTCACAATCCAGCTGCCAATATTCAGGTGATACAGAGAACTGAGGAACATATCCTGAATTGCACTGAGAATATGCATCAGGAAAGTGTAGACCATAGGAAACTTTATAGGCTAAATTGTCTGGGTTCTGTCATCTGTAGACAAAGAGATTTAAAAGAGATATCATCAAAACAAAATAGGCAAGATTAAACTATGTACAGGGATGAACATTTGAATGATAAAACTATTAATATAAAGAACAAAAAGAAAATATTATTACAAAAATTAGTTTAGTGGTTTCCTATATCTATGTTTTATTTTATAGTGAAACAATTATTTTGTAAAAATTCAGACATTCTATGGGATGCTAAACAGCAGAACTAGACTCATGAATAAATGTTACAGATGAGATCTTGGCCTAATAAGGAAGAACTTCTAATAGTTAAGAGTATTCCAAAATGAAGAAGAGAGTTCCTGAGCATAGAAGGTATGCTTCCATTTGCAAATGGAAGATAAATAAGCACATGAAGTTCAGTGCTATGATTATCTCACCTAAGAAAAAGGAGCTGTGAGGATCATTTAAAAACCTTGTATTTTCTGAGGAAATAAATTTACTAAATATTTATAGATAAATTATGATACTTAGGACTTCAAGTAATCTGTGATACAGAGAAAACAAAATTGGTCAATTGATAATTGTTGAAGCTGGGTGATGAGTATATAGCTTTATTATACTGTTCTATCATTGTATATATGTGTCTGAAAATTTCCATAATAAAAAGCTTAAAAACCGTAAAAAAAACCCTTGTATTTAACAAATGTTGTCAACTTTTAGTTTATCATTATTTAACTTTACATCACAAAACAATGCAAAAAGCAGATAAACCAATAAAAAGTAAGCCCTTGCTCTGGAGATGGGTTTTAGGAATGAAAAGTACTTTTTTTCTTTTGAAACGGGGTTTTACTCTGTCACCCAGGCTGGAGTGGAGTGCTGCAATCATAGCACACTTCATCCTCAGACTCCTAGGCTCAAGTGATCCTCCTTCCTCAGCCTCCCCAGTAAGTAGGACTACAGGAACGCGCCACCACACCTAGTTAATTTTTGAATATTTTTCATAGAGATGAGGTCTCGCTGTGTTGCCCAGGTTGGTCTCAAACTGCTGGCCTCAAGTGACCCTCCCACCTTGGCCTCCCAAAGTGCTGGGATTACAGGTGTGAACCACCATGCCTGGCCAAAAAGTACATTTTTGTAACTATACAAAAAATTTGGGGAAAGAAAAAAATCAATCTTTCCTGACTGTGATTTGACAACTTTAAGTGGTATAGACCAGTGATGAATGACATTCATCCTCCATTTTTAATGGCAGAAGCAAAGAGGAAAGAATATAAAAATGATAAGTCTACCCAAGTTGGTACTATTGACTGTGATGAGTACCTTGTTTAACTCAGATGGTGCTTTGAAACTCTACTCCTTGGTTTCTCCCTTGAATAAGCTACTGATCTGTGGGTCCAGGTGCAGTTAAAAAATGGTCCAAGAGGATTACTTACACTGCTCCCATCAACAACCACATCCTCCCATAGGAGTATCTATCTTTATTTACATGGTTTTTTTCTTTAGAGACGGTCTCACTCTGTCGCCCAAGGTGGAGTACAGTGGTGCGATCATAGCTCACTGCAGAGCTCTGGGACTCAAGCAATTCTCCTGCCTTAGCCTCCCAAGTAGATGTGACCACATGGAACCACGGGCACACACCACCATGCCCAGCTAATTTAAAAAATTTTTTGTAGAGGTGAGGTCTCATTATGTTGCCAGGGTCTCAAACTTCTGGCCTCAAGCAATCCTCCTGTCTCTACCTCTCAAAGTGCTGGGATTACAGGCATGAGCCACCATGCCCAGCCAGGTGTATCTATCTTTTGACCATGGGTAAAAGATTAGATTAGATGAGCAACTGGTGCCTCTACTTGCTTTTTAGTCCATATTATCACAGGCCTCTGATTCAAAAGCCTATATGTTTTAAAACTTTGATTCAGTTGGTTTAGATGAGCGGGGAGGATGGGGGAGGAATAAGCTCTTTCTATTGTTAAAAGGGACCTATTTTCTCTTGGTCCTGATACCAGTTCTATGGCTTAACATTGGTATAATGCCCAAGGAAAACTAAGAATATAATGTCTTGAGCCTACTTGAATGCAAGTGACAGTGAATCCCTATGGGCTCTGATGTCAGAAATAATGCATAGGCATGGAATGAATGCAAACTGGGGCCAAAGCTGGAAAAGGTAACAGGCAGAAAGGTTTTGTAAATATGTTATGTGGCTGGCACATTTTCTCTCAAGAGGTGACTTATACTCTAATCCAAGCGTCCTCAAACTATGGCCTGTGGTGTTTTTGCCCGTTTGTTTTTTTACTTCAAAATAAGATATGTGCAGTGTGCATAGGAATTTGTTCATAGTTTTTTTAAAACTATAGTCCGGCCCTCCAACGGTCTGAGGGACAGTGAACTGGCCCCCTGTTTAAAAAGTTTGAGGACCCCTGCTCTAATCTGTACCTCAATGGTTGTCTTCCATGTAAAAACTCCCTCTCTTTTTGCTCTAGTCAATTTTTGACCATTCATAATAATGACCATCTGTCATAGAATGGCCTCTTAAAGCTGTGTGCAATTCCAAGTTCTATGATACTAATCTCACTGGGTAAAAAGTAATCAATTTTTGGCAGTAAAATTAATAATAAACAACAAAAGTTCCCATATTAGCATTCTAAATTTCACTCAAAATAAGTCCTAACATTATTAAAGACTATATTTTTTCATTCAGAGTGTTTTATTGATAGAAAAGCATATCTATGAAAATTTCTTCTCCTACATATTTTGCTGAAAAGTCTCTGTGGTCTTGATTCTTGGCCTTTCTTTTAAAGCAAACATACAAGTTAGGGTAGGTCAAAAGGCCGTTATAAATATACATCAAAATACAATGGCTCAAATAAAATGAAAATGTACTTTCATTAAAATACAATCTACAGTGCATGTTCCCAGTTAGCAGGAAGCCATAAATCCCTTCAGGTACTCAAGGCAGCCAACATATGGCTTCCAAGTTCTAGTTTCAGCATTTTTTCTCAGGAAAGGGAGAAAGAGCATTGAAAAACCCTGTGGGAGGCTTTATGAGCCAGAAGTGGCTTCAATTACTCCCATTCAGTGGACAACTAGCAATCTCCACTACAATGGATAAAGGGAACAATAAGGGCTCAAGATCACATTTAGAAATCCTAAGATCACTGAAATGGCATGACATTAATTGACCTAGTGTACACTGTGAGCAAAGTATTGTAACCAAACGATGTTATACAGTAGAAGGATCAAGTGTTTTAGAGTTAGATTTATATTTTACTTCTGCCTCTGTGAGTAATCAGCTATATGATTTTAGACAAGCTACTTAATTGCTTACATATAAGTGTGTATATACACACACATACATATATACATACATATATATGCATGCATATAAGTATACTGTGCCTGGCACACAGAAAATGCTCGATAGTTTCCTTCACTTTTTCTATTAATTCTGTAATTTGTTGGTTTCCTTCCCCTTTTCTATTCATTCTGTCATCTGTATAATAAGTAAACTGAGTCGGGTGTCCAGTCACCTGACTACTTTCCTTACTATTTTCTTTGGCATATATAGCATATTTTATATCTTTTAATATTCATGTTTTCCTATTAATCAATTTAAAATTATTTACAACTTACAGAACCAATTAATTTGGCTTTTTAAAATGAAGACGCCACTAAACACATCCTCAAGCAACTGCGCAACTGACAGCTCAGAAACAACTGAGAAACAACTCAGTGTGGGCAAAGCTAACAGAAATATAAAAATAGCAAACCAGGAGATATTTATTGAGCAAGAGTCTAAGAAGCAGCAACACTTTCTGTAAACGGGTCTCATAATTCAAAGAGCAATTTTATATCTGAAAAGTACAGAAATGACAGTGAGACTTCAGATTAAGTTAGAATTTTCTGTTTTGAGTTTCCATGCTTTAAAAATATAAATATTATTAGTAAATTATAAAATGGGAAAATTAAAAACGCATAACCAGTTCAAAACCAGACACTCATCTCTGTGGATCAGAGACTACATGGAAACATAATGTGGTAGAAAGAAATAAAGTTGTAGGCTTGCTGGGCTCCAGTCTGAAAACAGGCAAAACAGATCACAGATTCATGGTACAAGGAGCCATTGCTTAAAACTGGAAGCTAGCACAGGGCATCTCTTGAGCATGAAAGGAGGGTGAAGAAGTTTTAGCCTGCTGCTACCTAGAGAAAATGTTCATATAAAACTCTACACCTATGGCATCAAGTGGAATCATCTACAGCTTTGCCCCTTATTCTTTGCCAAACTGCTGTTGGGCTCAGTGACTGGATCTTCAACACAATGAGAAGCACAGAGTTATAAATATAAAGTCTAGTTCTGACCAAAAATGCCTAGCAGGTGAGAGAGAACAGCCACAGAACTACTGGATAGAAAAAAAGTAAGCATAAAACAAACAAAACAAAAAGCCCTATAAGCTCCCATATAAAATGAGAATGCACAAAACAAAATTCCAAAATACTTAGGAAAAAAAGACAAGGTAAGTACAAAATCAGTAAGTAGGAGATGGATTCACATCTGACAAAAGAAAATAATGAGGCAACCTAAAAATGACTCTTAAGGGGAAAGATTTATACTATCTGAAGAGAAACCAGAGTATTTAAAAAATGACTTTAAAAAAGTATGTTTAGAATCCTGAAAGACTCAAAGGAGTAAAAACACACACACACATAGGCATGCAAAGAAACTATAAAATAAAAACACAAGGTCGGGCGTGGTAGCTCATGCCTGTAATTCTAGCATTGTGGGAGGCTGAGGCTGGAGGATTGCTTGAGGCCAGGAATTTAAGATCAGCCTGAACAACACAGCAAGACCTTGTCTCTATAAACAATTTTTTAAAAATTAGCTGGGTGTGGTGGTGCATGCCTGTTATCCCAGCTACTCAGAAGGCTGAGGGAGGAGAATGGTTTGAGCCCAGGAGTTTGATGGTGCAGTGAGCTATGATGACGCCACTGCACTGTAGCCCAAGTAACAGAGCGAGACCCTGTCTCAAAAAAAAAAAAAAAGAAAAGAAAAAGGAAAAAAATTAGAAATCCTGGAAATTTAAAGTATTATCATTAAAATTTAAGAAATTTTCAAAATGGTATAAATTCCAGAATACATGAAAAGAGAGAGAAAGAATGAACTGGAAAATAATAATTCAAGAATTAATCCTTAATGTAGCATAAAGAACTAATGAGAAAAAAAATCTGAAAGAGTAGTTATATTAAATACAGGATAGGTTGTGAGGATTCAATATACACTTAACAGGAATTCCAAAAGAAAAAACCAAAGGGAATGGAAGCAAATCAATATTGAAGCAATGTGGGAGAATTCTGCAGAAATGAAGAAGTTTCAGAAGGGACAATGAAACAAAATAAAATAAAAATGTAAAGAGAACCAAAACAAATGAAAAACAAAATAAATTAGAAAAGTAGGCACAGATTAGCAATAATAGTGTGCCATGAACTAAGTGGTATGATTGACCCAACTCTTTCCACCTGAGGATTTTTTTTAATTTAAAATGAAACACACGAAACAACCACGTCATGTACAGGAATGATAAACAGCAAATTTAAGACACTGGTTTACCTCTGAAGAGGACAGGAGAGAAATGGGATTAAGGAGGAGAATATAAACAATGTATTTTTATATTTATTTCTTTTTTAAAAAAAAATGAAGTAAATATAGCAAAATATTAAAACTTGATAAAATTGAGTGGTATATACATGAATGTTCATTATGTTTTTCCTTATTTTTTCTGTGACTATTTGAAATATTATATAAAAATCAAGTGTACATAAAAGAACAAAAGCAAAATGTTTAAAGGAAAAGTGAAGATGTGGAGGATAGCATGACCCTACCAGAAAGACCACAGGACCCTACCGGAAATGAAAGAAAATGAACGGGGAAGTAGCAAGAGAAAAATACATGATCAAAAATGTAGTTTAAGGAGAACTTGGCGTGGTGCCACCATTTCTTCTGCCTTCGGTCTCTGCACCTCTCGCTGAGCTTCCAACAGTGCATGTTGGGACAGAGCATCCAGAGGTTCACAACCTCTGGGGTCTGTAGGAGCCACTGAAAGTATGGCCCAAGGAAGAATGTGCCATTTTTAGTAGAAAACAAGGGGTGGTTACTAATTATGATCATTTAGTACTTTGGATCAGGATTTGCTGCACATTTCTTTATAGTATGACGCCAAATGCTTAAGAAATAAGAATGTTTTAATTTATCCATGAAATAGATAGGAAGAGTGTTTCAAGAGGTGCAGCAGACTCTTTGAAAAATGGATCAAACTCTTGAACTCATATATATACTAGGTATGTCTTTAATAAAAGTATGACATAAAAATGTGGCTTATATTTTTTAAATTATAGAAGAGGAATCCTTAATATGCCCATAGACTATATGAAAGAATGAATAGACAAAGAATGACTGAAAAACAGGAGACAAAATAAGCGATGAAATAGGTTTTTGGGGATATATGCACAATGATTATCCTTGAATAAGGAAAAGACATCTCTTCCTCTGAGACTTCAGTGAAAGAAATAAGAATTATTTCAGACATAGACTAGATAGGTTTTATAGCTACAAGCGTTAGAAATTAAGTAAATCACACTGATAGCTTTAATTTTTTCTGTAAAGTATGAGACATGGTCATCTGCTAAGCAGAAGGCAGGAGTAGAAAATGGAAGTAGGTTCAAAAATAAATGTTGATTTGGCTCATTTTTAGCTCTACTTTGTAAAATGGAAAGTATGACTTGTAAATGAAATTGCTAGCACAAGATAAAGTTAAGCCTCCTTTGAATTCGCTCAGGACAAAAGAATAAATAAATGTATCCTTATAGAAAAGCTAGGACATTTGGCGATGAACTTATGATACATAACTTTTTTCAAATTCCTCTTGATAAGAAATGGATTTGGGGAGTAGGAAAACATATTTAATAATGTCATCTAAACAGATGAACCAGAATAAAGATCCAAATTTCCCAAAGGAACTCTTCCTGCAACACACACAAAACATAAACAACATAAAAATAAATTATCTTGTGCATTATTAGCTATACTTTAGCAATTTAAGGCAACTCCCTGAATTTTAACCTTAACATGCAAAAATGTATAAGAAATTCATCCTTTTGATTGTTCATCACTCATGTCTGCTGAACTCAAATGCCTAATATCATAGTATTATTAAAGTAGAATTAAAACTTTTCTTAGGAAAAACTACATAACAGCAGGTTGTGTTAATTATGTAAACTTTTGACAGTCATTTGAAGTTTGTGTTATCCTCAAAGTTACTTGGTTGTATGTTTCCAAAGAGATTTTATTCTCCCTTTACAACTTGACACCATAAATCAGAAATACCAAAAAGACCCAACTTATATGATAACATATAAGGAAGATCCAGAAAACAAGAAAACAAAATCATCTTAGGCAGTTGAATTAAAAGAAGAAAGAATATGCTAATCTTGGTTAAGATTCTAGATTCTTTTACCTACTCCATTTAACTTCACACTGCAAGAGTACTTTTGGCTTAAAGCATGATGGAAAATAACAAAGAGGTGAATAACTTGGAAGTGAATGTGAACCATCTGAAATACAAGACAAAAAGATTGAACTTCATTATTCTACTTTGGGATATAGTTCTGATTTACTTATAAGATTGTATTACATACTTTTCTGTCTCTGAATCCAGAACGTTTCTTCTTTTTCTCTTCTGGAGGAGGCTCAAGATCTGCAGCTTTTTTTTCATGGTTATAAACTTCCCCTTCATCTTTATTCTTCCCTTTATCATCAATTTCAGTCTTTAGATTGTTTATACCTGGTGGAGATTCTGCATGGGCTCTAGATATGCAAAAAAAGAAATCTGGATTAATCATGAAGGTTCATCTCATATTAACCAAATAAGCAAACATATACAGCTTAGCAGGAACAACAGCAATGAAATTTGTCAAAAATTCTACATGAAGAAGTTCCTCAAAGAATTAAAAAAGGAACCACTATATGACCTAGCAACCCCATCTCTGGGTACATATCCAAAAGAACAGAAAGCAGGGTCTCAACGAGATATTTGCACAGCCACGTTCATAGCAGCATTGGTCACAATAGCTAAACCATGGAAGACACATGGAAGCAACCCCAATGTCTACTGGCAGATGAATGGATAAACAAAATGATATGCAATATAATGGAATATTATTCAGCCTTTAAAAAGAAAGAAATCCTGTCACATGCTACATGGTTGAATCTTGAGGACATTATGCTAAGTAAAAAAAAAAGCCAGTCACAAAAACACAAATATTGTATGATACCACTTATATGAGTTACCTAGAGTAGTTAAATTCATAGAAATAGAAGGTAGAATAGTCTCTACCAGGGGTAGAGGGAAGGGGAAACAAGGAAGTTTCTTGAATGGGTACAGAGTTTCAGTTTTGCAACATGAAAAGGTTCTGGAGATCTGTTTCACAATGATGTGAATATACTTAACATTACTGAACTGTATACTTCAAAATGGTTGAAATGGTAAATTTTATGTTATGTGTCTTTTACCACAATAAAAAAGTACATAAAGAAGAAATAGGGGTCCAAAACAATAAAAAACAAGTATTCAAATAAAAACATACATGTAAAAAAAAATTCTACACAAAGACAGGTCTGCTAGGCTTTCTAGGTTCATTCAATTATCAGCAGCAAGCAAAAACCAAATGTTCCACAGAAGCCCTTCTTGCTGATTAGAGATTAAAATTGACAGTCTATTCTATGAAGATTTTCACAACATCCTTAGCCAAGGTAATGTAACTATTCCTTCAAATTCCTACACCATTTAGTGTTTGAACTACAACATATAATTTAGTGTTCTGTATGGTTAAAGTGTGTTTTCTTACAATCTACTTGCTCTTCAACAAGTAGGTGGAATCAAATGACATTGTTGTTTTTATAGACCCAAACTATCAAATAGAAGCAATAATATGGTTCAACCTAACACATAAGGTCATTAACAAGAAACTAGACATTGTATTGTTTTTCTTTTAAGGTCTCCAAGTGCCTAACCCAGTGCTTTACATAAACAAAGTATACGCTGTATCTGTGACAGATTAAGGAACACCAATAGAAGTCCTCAGCTACGGAAACAAGAAAGGGAGTTGGAAAAAATTATACTGGGATTAAAGTACTGCAATATGAGAAAATTCTTAATGTATTCATTTTACATAGCTATTTGGAGAAGATATATCAAGTTATTTTATTTACCTGCAAATATTTTCTAAACACTAACAATGACAAAAAAATTATTTGAATTTGTAAGCAAAAACAATCATTGATTTTTTTAAAACACTAAAGTCTAAAAAGAAACAAATTTTTAAGAAGCAACAAGAAACTACCACATTAACTTAAGCTTCTTTCAAACATGATTCAAAAGCAAACTGTTGACCTTAGTTCAAATTTCTTTTCACCTTTGACCAAGTGATGTACTAGATCACATCACACTGCTTTGTTTCCCTCTGAAGAGCCTCCTGTAACTAAAAGATGATGGGCTGATAAAGCAGAGACCCAAGCTATTTATCCACGGAGGCATAGAGACAGCATTTGTTCAATCCATCCTTCAAGTGCTATCACAGCTACACTAGTTGCTAAAGTTTAAATATGAAGATGGTCCCTGTCCTTAAAAAGTTCACAATTAGTAGGAAAAACAGACAAGTAAACCAATAAAGGAATAGGTAAGAAAAAAACCTGCTGGAAAAGGTGATTCATGAGCTGCTTTCTAAAAAACCTAACATGTTATTAAAGGAAAAGATTTATCTATTCAAAACCATCTGGTATAAAAGAAACTCCTAAACACATTGCCTTTAATCAGTTCAATTAGTTAACCAGCATTCATAATCTCTTCTTAACAACTTGCAGGCTAATGTTGCCGACATGCTGAATGTTCATGTGTAGTAGACTAGTTGCTCTCTATTCATGCAACTCTTCCCACCTTAGAAAATGCATGCTTACAAGAGTTAATTTGCTTTTTCCCAAAATTATTCCTGATAATTGAAGCCATTACTCTAATTAATAAAATAATTAAATATTACAGCACTTATAAAATACAATGATGTAAAAAAAGAAGACTTTTGCTTCCAGCCACAACTGAGTGTACTGGATTTGATTTCCCACAGGGAAAAAATATAAAAAAATTGAACACAATATATCAAACAATCATTTTCAGACACTGCACAATAGAAAGCAACTCTGTAAGAAAAGTGTAGCCTATAATTGCCTAGAATTTCTGTCTAGAGACATATTCCAGACCATGAACAGGATCCCAAGCAAAACACAGTGGTTTTGCTAAATTGAGGTGACAGTGATCTAAGTTTGGAGAAGCGGAGGTATCTGGAATTAGTGAGACAGATGGCTTAAGAGGAAGAAGTCACAAAGAGAAAGAGCTCCAAGAATCTACATGGAGTGCCCTTGAGTACTGATATAACACTAAGCAGTGCATTCTCAGGATGAAACTATTCAAGACAGTTACCAAGGAGCTGCAGGCCAAGTAATTTCCAGAGTTCACAAGCAGGAAATGTCCAAGTTCTGACAAGTCAGAGTAAAGCAATCTCACTGAACACCCACAGCATTTAGTAACATCCCTAAAGGGTCATGCTATATTACTAGGGCTAAATTGGCCTTAGAGCAAAGGGTACTCTAGACTATGCAATCAATCAATCAATCAATCAATAAATAGTTTTTAAACAAGCTTTAGAAGATTAAGCGGGTACTCCAGTAAATTAACTGCCTGCCAAAAGAAAAATCAACATTTGTAAAGACAAATGACAAAATCCAAACACTTAACAATATGACATTCATAATTTTAAAAGTTTGATATAAAAATTATTAGACATCAGCAAGATGATTCTAGCCCTTGTTCCCCCACAGAAACAACAGATTTAACAGAGCAGTAAGGACCAAAATACCTTTATAAGACTTCCAGAATCCAGTTAAGAAGTTGCAGTACTCCAAGCAAGCACATAGCTGAGAACTGCCATATTGAAAATAGTAAGAAAAGCAATTTCACTTTAGCCACATTAACATCCCCTCCAAATGGGCACAGCTCAGCACTAAGGGAGACCACCCTAACTAGGGACTTCTGGGGGTAGGAGGTAGGTGGGAGGTGTTACTGGATAGGCTTAGCAGATAAGATACTGCAGAAAAAAAGATGAGTGGCCTTGAAGACACAGCTACAAAAACTACCAAAACCGAATACAGGGAGAAAAAGGCTGAATAAAACATAAGCAGAACCTTGGTGACATGTGGAACAATGTAAGATGGTCTAGCACATGAGTGAATAAAGTTCAGGGATGTACGGAGGAATGAAGGTCAGAAAATTTTAATGAAGAAATAATGGGCAAAAATTGTTCAAATTTCATGAAAATGATAACAGCTCTAAGAAAATCAATAAACCCCAAACAGTGTAAACACAAAGTAAATTGTTCCAAAATACATCATAATCAAATTGTTGAAAACCGGTGATAAAGAAAAGCCATAAAAGCCAAATTTTAGCTCATACAGAAAAACAAAGATAAGAATTATCATAGACTTTTTTTTTTTTTTTTTGAGACAGAGTCTCACTTTGTTGCCCAGGCTAGAGTGAGTGCCATGGCGTCAGCCTAGCTCACAGCAACCTCAATCTCCTGGGCTCAAGCGATCCTACTGCCTCAGCCTCCCGAGTAGCTGGGACTACAGGCATGCGCCACCATGCCCGGCTAATTTTTTCTGTATATATTTTTAGTTGGTCAATTAATTTCTTTCTATTTTTAGTAGAGACGGGGTCTCGCTCAGGCTGGTTTCGAACTCTTGACCTTGAGCGATCCGCCCGCCTCAGCCTCTCAGAGTGCTATCATAGACTTTTCATAAGAAAGCTGATGGTATGATCCAGCAATTCCACTTCTGGTTATATATCCCCCAAAAATGAGAGTAGGAACTCAAAGAGTTATTTGTGCATCAATATTCATAGCAGTATTAATAACAGCCAAAAGGTGGACACAACCCAACTGTTTGTTAACAGATGAATGGATAAACAAAATGTGGCATAAGCATACAATGGAATATGATTCAGCCTTAAAAATGAAATTCTGATACATACTATAACATGGATGAATCTTAAAAACATTACACTAAGTAAAATAACCCAGACCGAAAAGGACAAATTCTGTATAATTCCATTTATGTAAGTGCCTAAAATAGCTAAATTCATAGAAATAGAAAGCAGAATACCAGGAGATGGAGGGAGAGGGGACTGAGGAGTTATTGTTTAACAATTACAGAGTTTAAGTTTGAAATGATGAACAATGATGAACAGATGGATGGTGCTGATGGTTTTACCAAATGTGCAGTGCCATTGAACTTACACATGATTAAAATGCTAAGTTTATGTTATATATATTTTAACACAACTTTTAAAAGAATACTTGAATATAAGGAGGGTACCACACTGGGAAAAAAAAAAAAAAAGACCTTAAGACAATTGAATGGTGCCCTAAAGTACTAAAAAAAAAAAAAAATCAACCTAGAATTCTATATCCAGTGAAAATATCCTTCAAAAGTGATGGCAAAATAAAGATATTTTCAGACAAAAGCTAACAGAATCCATCACCAGCATACAAACACTCCTAGAAATATTAAAGGAAGTACTTTTGGCTGAAGAAGAATGATACTAGATAGAAGCTTGGACCAATACAAAGGAATGAAGAGTACCAGAAATGGTAAACTTGTGGGTAAATGTAACAGACTTTTTTCTCTTTTTAGAATTTCTTTAAAATACAACTGACTGTTTAAACAAAAGTAGCAACAATAATAACATATTATGAAGTTTAGCAGTGGTACCCAACCTTCTTAGCACCAGGGACAGGTTTCATGGAAGACAATTTTTCCACAGACACTGGGGTGGGAAGGGTGGGGGGCGCGGAGCTCAGGGGGTAATGTGAGCACGGGGAGCGGCTGTAAATACAAACACTGGCCTGCTGCTCACCTCCTGCTGTGTGGCCCCCACCCCCACCCCCTAAGTTTCACGGAACACAATTTTTTCCACGGATGGGGGAAAGGGGAACAGCAACAGAGCTCTGCAGGCTGGTCCCTAATAGTACGTGGCCTGGGGGTTGGGGACCACAGGTTTATAGCATAGATATAAAATACCCAATAATAGCACAAAGAACAGAAGAAGGAAAACAAAAGTCTAATATTGTAAAGTTCTTACATATATGGGAAGTGATATAATATTATTTGAAGGTATATTATGATAAATTCAAGACATATGCTATAAATTCTAGAGCAGAGGTTGGCAAAATATTATCCACAGGTCAAATCCAGCCTCCCACCAGTTTTTGTACAGCCCTTAAGCTAAGAATGATTTCTACAATTTTAAATGGTTAGAAAGAATCAAAAGAAGAAAAATATTTTATGATACATGAAAATCACATGCCCATAAAGTTTTCATGAAACATAGCTATGCTCATCCATTTATGTATTATCGGTAGCTGCTTTGAGCTACAACAGTAGCAGTGGCTGAGCCTGTATAATATGCAACATCTAAAATATTAGATGGCAGCTCTATCAGCAGGTGTGAAAACATTATACTTTTTGTGAAATACCTTTTACTTGTATTAAAAATGCAACTTTTATTTGGGTGCAGGATTGCTATAAGAAAGGCATACCTATAGACTCTAATATGATTTGAGAAAAAGCAAAGTCATTATATGACAACTTAAAGCTAAAGGAAGGTAAAGGATCTGAAGCTGGAGATTATTATGCCTGGAAAGTATGGTTTAATAATTTTAGAAAGAAATATGCCTTAAAAAATGTCAAGATAGCAGATGCAGCAACTTCTGCTGACCAAGAGGCAGCAGACAAGTTCCCAGACACCATTCAGAAAATCACTGAGGAGAAAGGATGTATGCCCAAACAGGTTTTTCATGCAGATAAAAGTGCCCTATTTGGGGGGGGGGGGTGCCACAAAGGATAATTACTGGTAAGGAAGAGAAGCGAGCACCAAGATTTAAGGCAGGAAAGGACAGGCTAATTCTACTGTTTTGTGCAAATACAGTAGGGTTTATGATCAGGACTGCCCTTATTTATAAAGCTGCTAACCTTGGAGCCTTGAAGAGAAGAGATAAATACCAGCTGCCAACCTTTAGGTTGTAAAAAAAAGACGGCCTGGACAACGAGAATACTTTTTCTGGATTGGTTACATCGATTCTTTGTCTCTGAAGTCAAGAAGTACCTTGCCAGTAAGGGACTGCCTTTTAAAATTCTTTTGATATTGGACAATGCCTCTGGCCACCCAGAATTCCATGAGTTCAACACTGAAGTCACAGAAGTGGTTTACTTGCCCCCAAATACAGCATTTCTAATTCAGCCTCTAGATCAGAGGGTATAAGGACCTTTTTGTTGTTGTTAAAAGACAGGGTCTCACTCCATTGCCTAGGCTGGAATGCAGTGGCACAATCATAGCTCACTATAACCTTGAACTCCTGGGCTCAAGGGATCCTCTGGACTCAGCCTCCAGAATAACTAGGATTATAGGTACACACCACTATGCTCAGCCAATTCTTTTAATTTTTTTGTAGAGAAGCAGTCTCATTATGTTGCCCAGGCTGGTCTCAAAGTCCTCCTGGCTTCAAGCAATCCTCACATCTTGGCCTCCCAAAACACTGGGATTATAAGCATGAGCCACTGTGCCTGGCCCCATACAGATCTTTAAGGCTCATTACACATAGTACTCTAAGGAAAGGATCATCAATGCTATGGAAAAGAACCCTTACAAAGAAGGGTTCATGAAGACCTTCATGAAGGTCCGGAAGGGTTACCATTGAAGATGCCATCATTGTTATAGAAAAAATTGTGAAAGCCATCAAGCCTGAAACCATCAATCACTACTGGAGAAAACTGTGCCCAGATGTGCTCATGACATCACAGGATTTACAACACAACCAATCAAAAAAATCATGAAAAAGACTTGATGGAGATGAGTGCTTTCAATTCAGCGCCTGACAACAGGAAGAAGACAGAAGAAGCAATGCCAGAAAACAAAGTGGCATTATACAATCTGGCAGAAGGGTTCCAATACTCAATATCACTTTTGACTTCTTTCACACCATGAACCCTTTTATGATATGGGCACTGAAACTAAAGCAAATAGTGGAAGATGGATTGGTACCATATAGAAATGAAAAAGGGAAAAAGTCAGACTTTATATATTTCCATAAAGTTATATCAAGTATGCCTGCCTCCCCTGCCTCCCTTGTCATCTCTTCCACCTCTGCCACTCTTGAGATAGCAGGACCACCACCTCCTTCCTCCTCAACCTACTCAACGTGAAGACAATGAGGGTGAAGACCTTTATGATGATCTACTTCCACTTAATGAATAGGAAATATACCTTTTCTTCCTTATGATTTTCTTAATAACATTTTATTTCTCTAGGTTACTTTATTGTACAACTATAGTATATAATCCATACGACATGCAAAATATGTGTTAATTGACTATTTATAAGTAAGGCTTCCAGTAAACAGTAGGCTAGTGGCAGTTAAGTTTTGGGGGAATCATAGGTTATACATGGATTTTTGGCTGCATGGGGTTTCAGCATTCCTAACTCCCATGTTTTTCAAGGGTGAACTGTACAAATATAGGACACACTAGCAAATAACAGGAAAATACACATTTATTTCAAATGCACACAGAACTTTCATCATGATATAAAACATTTGGGGACATAAGACAATCTCAATAAACTTAAGAGAAAGGAAATCATATAAAGTATGTTCTCTGACTGCAATGGAATTAGACTAGAAATAAAAACCAAAGCTATTCGGAAAATCATCGAATATTTAAAAATTTAGCAACAGATTTTCAAATAACTAATGAGTGAAATAAAATTCACAAGAGAAGCTAGGAAATAATTTGAACTGAGTGAAAATAAAAACAAACTAAAATAACTAAAGCACTGTCTAGAGGAAAATTTAAAGGACTAAATGTCTATATTAGAAAAAGAGAAAGGTCTCAAATCAATGATAAAAGACTCCATCCTAAGACTAAGACACTAGTGATAGAAAAGCAAAGCCCACTGTAAGCAAGATAACAATAATAAAGCTAACAGCATATGTCAATGAAATAGAGAAAAATCAATGAAACCAAAAGCTGGTTCCTTAGAAAGATCAATACAATTCATAAGTCTCTTCACATAATGAAAAGAAAGAAACGAGAGCAGATACAAATCACCAATATCATTAGCTCTCTGAAGTATCAAAACTTTCATTTAGGAAATAGGAAATGCATATTAAGAGTTTACCCAAGTTCACCTAGCCAGGGTTTGAATCCAGGTAGTCAGACTCCAAACCCTGAATCCTTCCTACTATATCTACGTATCTTTATAGAGATTGGGGAAGTAAAAACAAAGTGAAAACAAAATTAAAAATGTGACAAATGGTGTTTCACTAACAGTACTTTAATGTGATTTCCAAGGATTATATTTACACCAATTTTATATTTACACCAGAGACTTAAGAAGTCCATTTAGATAGTATACCTGGTCTTACATATACCTAATTGTCTAACTCAGAACACATTCGCTTGTTGCCTGCAAACATTCCAAATTATATACTTTGTTAATTATCTATATATTTTAAAACTGTCTATAATAACACACATTATAAATGTATAATTTTGCAGTTGTGAACTGTGTTGCTATAAACATTCGAGTGCAGGTGGGTTTGGTTTTGTTTTTTGTTTTTTGTTTTTGTTTTTTAGAGAACGTCTCTTTTTCCTTTGGGTAAATACCCAGTAGTGGATCAAATGGTAGGTCTACTTTTAGTTCTTTGAGGTATCTCTATATTACTTTCCATAGAGGTTGTACTAGTTTGCAGTCTCACCAGCAGTGTATGAGTGTTCCTATCTCTCTGCATCCACACCAACATCTGTTGTTTGGGACTTTTTGATAAAAGCCATTCTCACTGGAGTTAAGTGATATTAATATCTTGCTGTGGTTTTGATTTGCATTTCCCTGATGATTAGAGATGTTGAGCATTTTTTCAAATGTTGACTGGCCATTAGTCTGTCTTCTTTTGAAAAGTTTCTGTTCATGTCTTTTGCCCACTTTTTAATGGGGTTGTTTGATTTTTTTCTTACTGATTTGTTGAGTTCTTTATAGATCCTAGTTATCAACCCTTTATCGGATGTATATCATGCAAATATTTTCTCCCATTCTGCAGGTTGTCTATTCACTCTAATGATTGTTTCCTTGGCTGTGCAGAAGCTTTTTAATTTGATCAGGTCCCATTTATTTATTTTTATTGTTGCTATGATTGTTTTTGGGGTCTTCTTCATAAATTCTTTGCCTAGGCTGACATCTGTAAGAGTTTTTCCAACATTTTCTACTAGACTACTTATGGTTTTCTTAGAATACTTAGGTTTAAGTCATATCAATACAGTGGAATATTATTTGACCATAAAAAGGAAGTACTGATTCATCCTACAACATGGATGAATCTTGAAAACATTATACTAAATGAATGAAGCCAGTCAAAAAGACTATATGTCATATTATTCCAATTATACAAAATGCCCAGAAAGAGCAAATCTGTAGACAGAAGTAGATGAGTGGTTGCTTGGGGCTGGTAAATGGGGAAAATGGGAGGTAACTACTATAAGGGCATGGGGTTTCTTTAACGGGTGACGACATTTTCTGGAATTAGATAGTGGTTATGGTTGCACACTTTGTGAAAATACTAAAACCACCCCCCAAAAAACCCACTGAATTGTACACTTTAAATTGGTAAGTTGTAGGGTATGTGAATTAAATCTAAATAATGCTATTATAAAAGAGAATAAATTTAGCAATGTATGTACAACATCTATACACTGAAAAACCACAAAACACTGCTGAAATTTCAAAAGACTCAAATAAATAAAGAAGTATATACAGTGTTCCTGATTGAAAGGCTCATTATTAAGATGTTGATTCTCCCCAACTTGATATATATATTTAATACAATTCTGTTCAAAGTCCCAGCAGGTTCCTCTGTAGAAATTAATAGGCTGAGCACAAATTTTATACATAAATGTAAGGACCTAAAACAGGCGTCCTCAAACTATGGCCCACGGGCCACATGCGGCCCGCCAAGGACATTT
>VBSM01003143.1:44575260-44590932 GCA_008086735.1 Cheirogaleus medius
GGCCTCCCAGAGTGCTAGGATTACAGGCGTGAGCCACCACGCCCGGCCTAAACAAAAAGTTCTTGAAGGAGTATTTCATTCTATGACTGTTCTACAATTTAAATATTTGACAATACAGTTAGGTTGTAAAAGAAAAAAAATGTTTTTCTATGCTCACAGCAATTCTGATACTAAATGTGTATGTTTTATCCACACCAACAACCAATTCTCTCACTCTCTGGACACCAACTGGGTATCCAATGACTCAATTAAATTGTGACACTAACTACCTGGTGTAAGTGAAGATCTGACAGGTTAAAGGGCTCAGTCACAGAAGACTGCACCACTTCAAATGCCAACTAAAAACCCAGGCCTCCCATGCTTCTGACTGACAAGCTATAAATTGGGGGTTAGCAGGACCCCTTCTCAGGTTCGATAATTTGCTAAAATGGTTCACAGAATTCAGAAAAAGTTTACTTCCTGTTACCAGTTTATTATAAAGGATACAACTAAGGAATAGCCAAATGGGAGAGATGCTGAATGGAAGAAAGCCAAGATGTGACAAAGGGCACAAAGCTTCCATGCCCTCTCAAAGCACACCACTCCCAGTACCTCCATGTGTTCATCAACCCAGAAGCTCTCTGAACCCCTTCATTTAGGACTTTTATGGAGGGTTCATTACATGGATGTGATTAAATTATTGGCCATTAGTAATTGAGCTCAATCTCCAGCCCCTCTCCCTTCCCTGGAGGTAGGGGATGGGGAGGCTAAAAGTTCCAACCTTCCAATCACATGGTTGGTTCCTCTGGCAACTGGCCCCCATCCTCTAAGAGTGACCTCAGTAGCAGAAACTCAGGTATTATAGAAAAGGGCTCATCATGAATAAAGAAAGACATTCCTCTCAAACCCACCACTCAGAAGATTCCCAGGCTTTAAGGGGCTCTGTGTAGGAACCCGGGGGCAGAGACCAAATGTATTTTTCTTATGGTGGTTTCCATACTTTGCTATTACAAACATGGCTACAGAAACTTTTCCCCATATGCATTTATTTTTATTCATTTTTATTCAAGTATATCTATGGGACAGATATCTGGAAGGGAAATTGCTAGGTTAAAAGAGGTGTGAACATCCTTAAATTTGACTGATGTTGCCAAATTATCCTTTAATACTGACATTCCAATTTACTCCCACCAGCAATGTATGAGAGTACTCCTTTTCCTATATTAGATTCAGGGTGAGCACCCCTAATCCAAAAATCTGAAATGCTCCAAAATCTGAAACATTCTGAACACCAACATGATGCTACAAGTGGAAAATTCCATATCCAACACATTCTTTTTTTTCACTGTTTTAATGGAATGTCATATTTTTTACTATTAAGTACCTATATGTGAATAAGTATTAGAAGATGATTGCTTATCGGTAGCATCTAGATTCAGAGTCAGGAATGATGGTTATGCCAAACAACCACAGATCATCCACATGGGTGGTGTAGGGAGAAAGCACCCCTGGTCTCTCAAAGGTTTGCTAAAAAATCACTGACATGAGGCAGACTGATTAATAAAAGACATAGAAATTTATTTAATGTGTATACACAGGAGTCTTCAGAATGAAGACCCAAAGATACAGGGGAAAGTGCTTAGGTTTACCAAAGTATGGACAGCCATGTAGAAATATAATTGGACAAAAAGGGTATGATCTAATGCTAATAGGCTGAGTGGGGAAACCCAGCAAGGCCTCTGCGAGCACGTATTTCTTCCTTCTAGGTGTAGGGTAGGGCCCTCTCTTCAATGGGGTCTTACGAACTAAAGTCAAACAAAGTAGGTTAGATAATTTTTTCATGGCCAGTTTTTACAGGGAATAATTTTAGGTTTTATGGCTGGCTTTCAGGAAAAGGAGTTCTGGTTCAGGGAAAAATGGGACTAAGAAGCAGGAGGATAGGAGAAGGTCAGAGAAAAATTTTGCCTCTGAGGCCTTCATTTTGGGGCACTATTTTCTGAGCCCCAGCAGGGGCTGTGATACTCATGATACAAAGGTGACACCTTTGCTTTCTAATGGTTCAATGTACAAAAAATTTGTTTCGTGCACTAAATTATTTGAAATATTGTATAAAATTATGTACAGGCTATACGTATAAAGTGTGTATGAAACATAAATGAATTTCAAGTTTAGACTTGGGTCCCATCCCTTCCTAAGATATCTCATTATGTATATGCAAATATTCCAAAATCCAAAATCCAAAAGGCTTCTGGTGCCAAGCATTTCAGATAAGGGATACTCAACCTGTATTATCAATCTTTTCCGTTTATGTAATAGGTAAAAAAATGATACCTAATTTGTATATTCCCTATAATAAATGAGTTTGATAATCTTTATTTTTCAAGAGTTCATCACTGTTTTTCTGAGAGCTATTAGAATATTAAGTTATATTTATTTTATTTTGTTTCAGTCTATTCCCAGCCCTGAGGCTTCATCTTTTCTTCACTATAACAAGAAGGGCATACTTTTCACCTACGTTTGTTTTAGACACAAAATAATGTTTAGGTATGGATGTAATACCCACTATTCCATCCAATGTTATTTCTGAGTGGAATGTTATGTTTATTAAACAACCCCACCCCCAGTCCACACCCTAAAAAAAGCTAAAACTTTCAACTTGAATCATTTCAATACTTTTCTGATTCAATCTGAGCTCCACCAGTGCTGACTGGGAAGATTTTTTTCCCATCTAAGCTTTTGTTTTCTAATGACTAATTATACTTTCAAAATACTTGAATAGATTATCCATTCATTTCATTACTGAAAAGGATGATTTAATCTAAATAGCAACAAAGTTCTCAAAAATATCCCACAAGTTTCATTTCCAAACTACTGGAGAAAAAGATTACACATCATTCTGCCATATTTACCTTTTAAAACAGGAAAAAAGGAAAAAAATAGACAAGTGAAAATCTGAATGAATTGTAATGGTAAACAAGATGTTAAACTCTATACAAAAAATTACAGTATGCCCAATTCAACTGAGGTATAGTGACATAATTACCTCGGTGTTTCACAACACAGATGAATGTACTTTTTCTTAACCTATTTTATTAAAGCTGCAACCTAGAACAACTTATTACATAGGGAGTAATGCAAACATAAACAAGTGCATTTATTTCACTAATATTTACAATGCTGCTTCTTTGTAAAGATTGTGTGTCATCCCCAAAACATGTACAATCTTTGAAAATAATAATTGCCATGAATACAGAAGAATAGTGAAAAAAATGAGCATCTGCTATGGCTGTATTTAAGATTTATGGGATTTATAAGAGCCGATTTGAGGCGCTTCAGATTAGTCAGCCAAGTTTTTCCATGTGAAGACGATAAGGATTATTGTAATTAACGTATTTCCATAATTGACTTCATATTCACAATTTATATACCTACTTAAGCTCTTAGTTTAAAGCTTAGTAAACTAGGCTTATGTATCTAATGAAAGCTGAAACATGAGTCCTGTGCAAAGGCACAAAGCCTAACACAATGCTTTGCACACTAAACACATTCAAATGTTTGTTTATTTAAATACAAAGATAGTAAGTTGAATAATGCTAAACCATTTAAAATATGACTGTATAATAAATAATAGGCTTGGGTCTGGAAATGAGGATAGTTAAGTTTCTGGCTTGGTTTCATCACTGTTTCTAATAGGTTGGTGCAAAAGTAATTGCCGTTTCAGACCATGAGTTTTAAATCATTATAACTAGGCTCAAACAGATCTTCATTAATCAAAATAGGAGCCACTACAATCAACACATTTTTGCCATCGAGAAATAAGTTTGTTTATTCCTGTAGTGTAAAAATCCAAGCCTTGGGATTCCACAAACTCTTGGAAAGCATTTTCTGCATCCTGCTGATTGTGGAAGTAATTTTCCTGCAAAAAGTTGTCAAGATGCTTGAAGAAAGTGGCAGTCATTTGGCGAGAGGTCAGGTAAATATGGCAGATGAGGCAAAACTTCATAGTCCAATTCGCTCAACTTTTGAAGTGTTGGTTGTGTGATGTGAGGTCAGGCGTTGTAGTGGAGAATTGGGTCCTTTCTGTTGACCAATGCCAGCTTGCCAGCTGCAGGTGCTGCAGTTTTCAGTGCATCTCATCGATTTGCTGAGCATACTTCTCAGATGTAATGGTTTCACCGGGATTTAGAAAGTTGTAGTGGATCAGACTGGCAGCAGACCACCAAACAGTGACCATGACCTTTTTTTGGTGCAACTTTGGCTTTGGGAAATGCTTTGGAGCTTCTTCTCAGTCAACCACTGAGCTGGTCATCACTGGCTGTTGTATAAAATCTACTTTTCCATGCACAACACAATTGGATCAAGAAATGGTTAATTGTTGTGTACAATAAAAGACTTCAACATGACAATTTTTTTGATTTTCAGTTGCTCATGAGGCACCCACTTATTGAGTTTTTCACCTTTCCAATTTGCTTCAAATGCCAAACAACTATAGAATGATCAATGTCGAGTTCTTCGGCAACTTTTCCTGTAGATGTAAAAGGATCAGCTTCTATGATTGCTCTCAATGGGTCGTTGTCAACTTCCAATGGCCAGCCACTGTGCTCCTCATCTTCAAGGCTCTCGTCTCTTTTGCAAAACTTCTTGAACCACCACTGCCACTGTTTGTTTGTTAGCAGTTCCTGGACCAAATGCATTGTTGATATTGCAAGTTGTCTCTGCTGCTTTATGACCCATTTTGAACTCAGTAAGAAAATCACTCAAATTTGCTTTTTGTCTAACATCATTTCCATAGTCTAAAATAAATATAAACAGCAAGTAATAAGTCATTAGCAACAAAACATAAGGTGATAAATGCACATTAAAATGATATATAACATAACCACATTCGAGAATGTATTCCAACGTTAAACAACAAATTTCAACCATGCTAAAACCGCAATTACTTTTGCACCAACTAATAGATGCATGTCTTAGACATGTAACATAACAAACACTATTATTTTCGATACTATTCCTAGGACCAGACCTTCTTAAGGTTCAATTGAAATCCCACCTCATCCATAAAAGATATATAAAATCGTTGCCACTCTTGATTTCGTCCTCTCAATTCCCATAGAACTAATATTTTTTACCACTATTACAGTGCCTTGCTTATTAAGTCATTTTTATTTTATATATATATATATATACATATATATACATACCTGCCAACTTGCCAAGGAGACTGCAAACCTAAAGAGATAAAGTATGTTCCAGGCTTCTTGGTATTTCCATGTCAATTAAAGCATCTGAAATTATCATCAATAGTAATAACAAGTATTACTTGTTCAAGTAGAACAGAGTAGAAACCTTAGGTTCTCATTCAAGCTCTACTATTGGCCAATATGGACCAGTAAAAGCCTTCTTCACTCTGAGATTGTATTCTGGAAGATGCAGGGCACTGGTGGTACTTATTTCTAACTCTTTTCTGGCTTTAAGAGTTTATATCAGAAAAACAAAATATAAAAGTATTTTGTACATTTTGGAGGAATAAGGCTATCCTGAATTAAAGAGATAACATCATATATTAGTCTCATTGTTTAAGCAAATTTCACATAATTAAAATGTCCAATTGTCATTATCTCATTCAAGTCATTAGCTATTCATTGAGCAAGGTATTGTGAAGGTACTGCAAGAGGCACAAAGATAAGCAAGACGTAGTCTCTGTCTACAAACACCTTATAATTTGGCACTGGAGATAAAACAACTATTCAGATAAACATAATGCAAGGCAAGAAAAAAGGTAAGGGCTATAAGAACATATTAACAGGGATTTAATTACAGTAAGCTGGGAAGTGAAAGGGGCTCAAGAAAGTCTTCAAAGAAAATTTAGTTAGGGTAGAAAAAAGCTAAGCATTCTTTACAAAAGAGTTTGGCTGAATGTGTCATCTTAGCGGTCTCTTTCATTTTATTACTAGATAATAACATAGGCATCTGAAGACTGGGATAAGCTACTGGAAATATAATCTTTACTGCAAAACTATGATACCACTCAAAACATAACACTATACTAGACTTTAATTATGTCAAATAATTTTAAAAATACCTCCACAGATGTCTTTTAGATGAAACAAATCAGATTGAAAGTTCTGCATTGAAGACACTAGGATGACTGCCAAAATATAGTAGAGATTAATGTTTGTGTCCAGAAAAGATACATTTTCATGGCTCAAAGTGATATTACTGACAGAATAAATGAGGAAAGCTCATACTTCAGCTAAGCATGTTCAGAGAAGAGACTATTTTCCAACAGCAGAGAAAAGAGCTATTTTAAATGATCTGGATGAGAATATAAAGTTAATTTAAGTCACACAAATCTCTACAGTATAAAATGATAATTGTAGAAACAAGAATCATCTTGACATAGAACTTTTGTACATATTCTTATTGAATGAGGATTCTATCAAAAAGCAAGTCAACATTCTATGGTATTTCACCTATGGATACTCTACGAAACTATCCTGTATCTATCAAGAACCTTCATGGTTCACTTCCTTCACACACACATACACACACACACACACACACACACACACTCCACAGAGCCTTTTTATTGCAATAATAAAACCTGAAACTTACATCTGGTGAAGGAAGAAGCAGCAGAGGGTGAAAATTTCCCCTTCCAAATAACTGCACAAAAAAACAAAGTGTAGAAAAGAAAAACAAATCAACCAAAGAAAAATCAACCAAAGAAATAGTCTATTTAAAGCAAAAACAGCAGGAGCAGTAGTTCATGCTTGTAATTCTAGCACTCTGGGAAGCTGAGGCAGAAGGATCACCTGAGGTCAGGAGTTCAAGATCAGCCTGAGCAAGAGTGAGACCCTGTCTCTACAAAAAATAGAAAAATTAGCCAGGTGTGTTGGCACACACCTGCAGTCTCAGCTACGTGGGAGGCTAAGGCAGGAGGATCATTGGAGCCCAAGAGCTGGAGGTTGCTGTGGCTATGATGATGCCACTGTACTCTACCCAGAAGGCCCAGTTCAAAGTAATAGAGAGACTCTTGTCTCAAAAAAAAAAAAAAAAAAAAAAAAAAAAAAAAAGAATGAAGAAGAGAACTAGCAATAGGGGCCTGAGATTAATAGAAAAACACCACAAGTAAAAGTAAATCCACACTAACTCTGAAAATATTTTTTTAAGAAAATGTCTGGATAGATCAGAGCAAAGGCTATAAGGGAAGGAACTTAAAAAGTACATGTGATTTGAAAAGGCTGTCTTTATAACTTGCAATTCTGAGAGGAGAAAAATAACCTAAACAAGATTATTGGTAAGATATACCTTATGGATATATGCCAAGCATACACACTGGTAATACAAAATACACCCTTTTCTCAAGTGCCCACAGAACATTAACAAAAGTAGATTATATATTAGGCTCAGGAAAACATAAAAGTAGAAATATTACAAACAACACTTTCTGAAAACAATATGACTAGAAATTAATAACAAAAGGTCCTACCACATAGAAATAAAAAAAATGATTAATAACAAGAGGAAGAGAAAATATAAACTGAAAATAAATAATTTATTATTTGTGTTGTTGATGCATAATAGATGTATATAGTTTCAGTGTACACTGATGATTTAATACATTTATACAATTTGTAAAGATCAAATAAATGTATTTGGGATTTCCATTACCTTGATATTTGTCTTTTCTTTATGCTAGGACCATTCCAAATCTTCCCTTCCAGTTATTTTGAAATATGCAATAGATTATTGTAAACTACAGTCACCCTACTGATTTGTCTAACACTAGGTTTTATTTCTACTATCAAACCATATATTTGTACCCATTGATCAATTTCTCTTCCTCCTCCTTATCCCCTTACCCCTTCCTGGTGTCTGGTAACCACCAATCTACTCTCTATCTTCGTGAGATCCACCTTTTTTTAGCTTCCACATATGAGGGAGAACATGCGCTATTTGTCTTTTTGTGCTTGGTTTATTTCACTTAATGTAATGACCTCCAGTTCCATATAAGTTGCTGCAAATGACAGGATTTCATTCTTTTTATGCCTGAATAATATTCCATTTTGTATATATACATTTTCTTTACTCATGCATCCATTGAGGGGCACTTGGTTTGATTCCATATTTTGGGCATTGTGAATAGTGCTGCAATAAATCTGGGAGTACAGATGTCTTTTTTATATATTGATTTCCTTTCTTTTGTATACATACCCACGAGCAGAATTGCTGGATCATATGGTAGTTCTATTTGTAGTTTTTGTAAAGAAGCTTCATACTGTTCGTAGTGGCTGTATCAATTTACATTCCCACCGAAAGTGTACAAGGGTTCCCCTTTCTCTGCATCCTCTCCAGCAACCATTATTGCCTGTCTTTTGGATAAAAGCCATTTTAACTGGGGTGAGATGATATCTCGTTATACTTTTGATCTGCATTTCTCTGATGATTAGTGATGTAGAGCATTTTTTCACACACCTGTTGGTCATCTGTATGTCTTCTTTTGAGAAATATCTATTCTGATCTTTTGCCCAGTTTTAATTGGATTATTTGCTTTTTGCTATTGAGTTGTTTGAACTCCTTATATATTCTCATTATTAATCCCTTGCCAGATGGGTAGTTTGCAAATATTTCCTCCTACTAAGTGGGTTCTCTCTTCACTCTGTCGATTTGTTTCCTTTGCTGGGCAGAAGCTTTTCAGATTGATGCAATTCCATCTGTCCATTTTTACTTTGGTTGTTTGTGCTTTTGAGCTCTTACACAAAAAATCTTTTTCCAGACCAATGTCCTAGAGCATTTCCTCAATGTTTTCTTCAAGTAGTTTCATAGTTTCAGGTCTTAGATATAAGCCTTTAATCCATTTTGATTTTTGAAACATTTATTTTAATAATGATAATGAAGACACTAATTACCAGAATGCACTGGAAACATTTAAGTTTCAAGGAAAACTTCAAGGAACAGTTATCAAGGAAAAATGCACAAAACTTAACACTTCTACCAGTAAAACTGAAAGAATGAAAATAAATAAATTTAAATTCCCGGCTCAAAAGAGCATAAAAGAAACAACAAAGTAAACTAAAAGGAGCATAAGGAAAATAATAAAAGCCCAAATAAATGAGATCAAGAAGACAAAAGCAATACACCTAATTAATAAATTAAAATCCTGTTTCAAGAAAAATTAACAAAATAAACCATTAGCTAACTCAATCAAGAAAAAGAAGTGAGAGGACAAAGCACAAATAACCTCTGAAACAGAAGAAAGTTTAAATATCATGAGACTACTTTGCTGACCTCTATGCAAATGAATTTTTTCTCTGTATT
This sequence comes from Cheirogaleus medius, assembly GCA_008086735.1. Lineage (NCBI taxonomy): Eukaryota > Metazoa > Chordata > Mammalia > Primates > Cheirogaleidae > Cheirogaleus > Cheirogaleus medius. The sequence goes on from VBSM01003143.1 coordinate 44,584,564, forward strand.
TTTTTAATTCAAAATATTAAGGGGGTACAAATGTTTTTGTTACATGGATACCTTGTATAATGCTTAAGTTGGGGCTTTTAGTGTGCCAATCACCTGAATAGTGTTCATTATACCTGATAGGTAGGTTTTTACCCCTCCCACCTTCCCCTGCTTCTTGATTTCCAATGACATTTACATCTCTTTGTGCCTGTGTTTGCCCACTGATTAGCTCCCAATTATTATAGAGTACATGTAGTGTTTGTTTTTCCATTCCTGAGATACTTCACTTAAGGATAAGTTCCAGTTCCATCCAAATTGCTATAAAAGACATTATATAATTCCTTTTTATGGCTGAGTAGTACTCCATGGTGTGTGTGTGTGTGTGTGTGTGTGTGTATACACACCATATTTGCTTAGTCCACTTATGAACTGATGGGCACCTAGGCTGATTCCACATCTTTGCCATTGTGAATTGTGCTGCAATGAACATTTGAGTGCAGGTGTCTTTTTGATAAAATGACTTCTTTTCCTTTGGGTGGATACCTAGCAGTGGGATTGCTGGGTCAAATGGTAAGTCTACATTTATTTCTTTGAGGAATCTCCATACTGTATTCCATAGAGGTTGTACTAATTGGCAGTCCCAGCAACAGTGTATAAGCATTCATTTATCTATGCATTCATGCTGGCATCTATTGTTTTTTGACTTTTAATTATGCCCATTCTTATCGGGGTAAGGTGATATCTCATTGTGGTTTTAATTTGCATTTCCCTGATGATTAAGTGACGTTGAGCATGTCTTCATGTTTGTTGGCCATTTGTCTATCTCCTTTTGAAAAACTTCTGTTCATGTCTTTTGCTTACTTTGTAATGGGGTTGTTTGTCTTTTTCTTGCTGATTTGTTTTGAGTTCTTTGTAGATTCTGAATATTAGCACTTTATCAGATGTATTGTTTGTGAATATTTTCTCCCATTCTGTAGGTTGTCTATTTACTCTGTTGGCAAATGAATATTAAAACTTAGGTAAAGAAGAAATTACCTAAGGAAACAAAGATGACCAAAATTGACCTCATTAGAGTTAGCTTAAACAGTCATTACAGACGTACCCTGATAAAAAAAGCACAAGGCCCAAATGGTTTCATATGGGAATTCTAACAAACTTTCAAAGACAAAACAGTCCCAAAAGCATTCAAAATGAAGCAAGACTTCCTAATTCCTTCTATAAATCAAATATAACATTGATACTTAACCCTAATAAATATATAACAAAAAGAGAAAAAAACTACATAGCAAGATCACTCATGAACACTTGCAAAAATAGGAAATAAAATATCAGCAAACAGAATCTAACACTAAAATTTAAAAATAATAAACCATAACAAAGCAGGATGTATTCCAGGAATGCATAGTTTCTTCAAAATCAGAAATACTGTCAACAATGTATACCACATTAATAGATTTAAGGGGAAAAAAATCATATGATCATCTCCATAAATGCTGAAAAAGATTTCAAAATTCAATACTCCCTCATTCAACAAATGGTGCAAGAACAATTGCATAGCCATGTGCAAACAATGAACCTTGATCCTGACCACACACCATATGTAAAAATTTACTTGAAATAAATCATAGACCTAAATATAAAACCTAAAATTATAAAACTTAGAAGAAAATCTTAGTAACCTCATATTTGGCAAACATTTCTTGACTATTATACAAGAACAAATGAAAAAAATAAGCAAACTATAAAAGAAAAAGGTATTAAACTGGATTATATCAAAATTCAAATCTTCTGCTCTTAAAAGATGTTGTTATGAAATAATGTCAGCCATAGGGGAAAAAATCTGCAAAACATATATCTGATAAACTATTTTTTGAAGATATGTAAAGAACTTTTACAACTTAACCGATTTTTTTAAATGGACAAAAGGTTTAAACAGACACTTGCTTTTATAAAAGGCAGTCATCAGTGAAATGCAAATTAAAACCAAAATGAGATGCCAATACACACTCATTTGAAAGGCAAAAATTTAGAAATCTGAACAAACCAAGTGTCGGCAAGACTGCAGAGCAACTGGGACACTCATACAGTGCTGGTGGGAAGATATGCACGACCACTTAGAAAACAGTTTGGCAGCTCCTCAAAATGTTGAACAGTTAGCATATGACTCAGTCATTCTAACTTTAATTACCCGAGAAAAATGAACATGTGTTCCCATAAAAACTTGTACACTATTGTTCTCAGCAGCTTTATTTATAAGAGTGGAAAAATGGAAACAATCCAAAGGATCACCAGTACATGAATGGATAAACAAATTGTGGCACATCCATACAATATAATACTATCCAACAATAAAAAGGAATAAATTATTGATACACACAAAGCATGGAAATATTTCAAAATAGTTCTGCTGAGCAAAAGGAGGAGACAAAAAATACATACATGATGATTCCTTTTATATAAAATCTTAGGAAATGCCAATGATAATGACAGAAAGCAAAACAGTGGTGTCTTAGGGGTAGAGGCAAAGGAATGGACTGCAAAGGAGTACAAGGAAACTTTATGGCGTGATGAAAATGTTCATCTCGATCATGAAGATGGTTTCATGTATGTATGAACAAATTTGTCAAAACTCACCAAACTGTACGTTAAAATGTGCACTTCATTGTGTGGAAATTATTCCAAAGTAAAGCTGCTTTTTAAAATCATTACTCAGGCTAGGCACAGTGGCATGCCTATAATCCCAGCTGCTCAAGAGGCTGAGGCAGGACAGCAATTTACAAAAATAAAGGTGTTCTTGTCCTCCTCTCTCTGCCTTGTCCTGCCTGAAGCTAGGTGCCTTTACAACAATGCTTGCTTATCAGTCAGAGACAATAGCACCAGAGGATCTAGCAACAAACTACTCTTCCCATAAATTTACCTTCCCACATTTCCTGGTTTTTGGAAGCCAGAAGATGCTCTTTTCTTTGTATTGTCACTAGACAGAATAAGCCACTGCCTTGAGAGAAAAATACTTTTAAAATGAGGCTTCTCCTGAGTGATGGGTACAGCATGGGTCAATAAACTTCTGCTAGTTTTTCTTTTGTTAATCTGGCTTTTGTTTTGGAGAGCATCTCAACTAAAAACCTTTGAGGGAAAGAAAAAATTATATTTTCTCCTCTACAATGAATAATTTGGTCTTAAAGCCAATATCTTCTTTAATGGGGAAATATCAGAGACATTCCCACTGAGAAAAGGAATAATGCAAGAATGCCCACTATTCCACCACTGTTCAACAGAGTCCAATAGGAATTGGTTCGTATAAACAAGAAAATGCAATTAGATATAAGAACTGGTAGAGAAAATGTAGAACTATTTCTATTTGAAAATGATATGATAGTATACCTGGAAAGTGCAGTTTCCCAAATCATGGCACTATCAGCATTTAAGGGAGTGGGGGCTGTCCTGTGCATCGTAAGATGTTTAGTGGCCTCTCTGGCTTTTACACTCTAGATGCCGGCAGCACAATCCCCACTCAGTTATGACAACCAAAAATGTCTTTAGGTATTAACAAATGTCCCTGGGGGATAAAATCAGCTCAAGTTGAAAACAAATTCCTTTGAGAATTAATTACAAAACTAACTCAATACCAACATCCAGTAAAGTGACAGATCATGAAATTAACATATAGAAATCAATAGCCTTCATACACAAAAACAATAGCCCATTAAAGGACATAATGGTAGCCCAAACCTCAATTAGAATAGCAACAAAGAAGATTAAGCAGTTCTGAAGACTCAAATGGAGTCTTTCCATTTGACTTAGAAAAGGCAATCCAACATTATAAATGTAACCATTCTCACTAATTAATTTATATATTTAATATTGTTTCAACAAAAATAACAATATGCTTTATTTCTTATGGAGTTAGACAAGTTTATATAAAAAACAAACATGGAAAAATAGCCAGAAAAATACTAAAAAAGAAAAACTTAGAAATATGGAGAAGGGGAATAGGTGTATAAAATATTAAAACATATGATAAGGCTATTATAATTAAGAGCAGGGAATTCTGATATTTATGAATACAAAAATAGATCAGTGGAATTGCACAGAAAGACCAGAAACAGACTCAAATACATAGGGAAATTTGATAAATGTTAAAACCATAGGAGCAAAGATAGACTTGTAAAAATAACTCATATATTTCAGAAAAAAACTAAAAGCTACTGCTACTGTAATTATGGTATATTAACTCCACATTTTATTTTCTACATAATTTAAGAGACTAATGCACTTTAAAGAATTATTAGTTTATGGTTTTGAGCACATAACATATAAACATACAATTCTGTGACATCAGCAACAGAAAGGGGTGGGGATAGAGCTGTTAAAGGAGCAGGGTTTGTGTATGTTATTGAAGTTAAGCTATTATAAATTCAAATTAGAGTATTATATCTTTAGGATGTTAAATGTAATCTCTATGGCAATCACAAAGAAAATAGCTATAGAATATATACAAAAGGAATGAGAAAGGAATTTAAATGTTTCATTAAAAAAATCAGTTAAACACAAAACAGTAATGTAGGAAATGAGGGACAAAAACCTATTATAAGGCATATAGCCAGGACTGGTGGTAAATGCCTCTAGTTCAATCTACTTGGGTGGCTGAGGCAGGGGGATTACTTGAGCTCAAGAACTCGAGGCCAGCCTGGACAACATAGTAAGGCCCTATCTCAAAAACAACAATGACAACAAAAAAAACCTATAAGGAATATAGAAAATAAATAGAAAAATGACAGAAATAAGTCTCTCATTATCAGTAATTACTTTAAACGTAAATGGATTAAGCTCTCCAATCAAAAGACAAAGACTGGCAAAATGGATTTTAAAAAATGACCCACCTATACACTGTCTACAAGAAACTCACTATAGAGCCAAAGACACAAGTAGGTTTAACAGGAAAGGATAGAAAAAGACATTGTATGCAAAGAGTAACCAAAAGAGAGCAGGGGTGGCTATACTAACCAAACATATAGACTTTAAATCAAAAAAGGTTACAAGAGACAATGAAACACATTATATAGTAATAAAAGTTTCAATACAGAAGGAAGATAAAACAATTGTAAACATTTACCTACCTAATGACAGACCAGCAAAATATGAACAAAAACTGACAGAAATGAAGAGAGAAACAAACAGTTCTATAATAATAGCTAGAAACGCAAAACCCCACTTCTCAACAATGTACAGAACAACCAAACAGAAGATAAGTGAGGAAACAAAAGACTTAACACAATAAACCAACTAGATCTAATGGACAAATACAGAACACTCTACCCAACAAGAGCATATATATTCTTCTCAAGGGTGCATGCAACATTTTCCAGAATAAGCCATGAGTTGGGCCACAAATTAGGTCTCAGTAGAATTTAAAAGACAGATAACCTACAAATTATCTTCTCTGACCACAATGGGATAAACTTGGAAATCAGTAACAAAAGTAAAACTGGAAAATTTTGAAAATTAACAACACACTCTTAACCAATGAATCAAAGAAGAAATCAGAAAGTACTTAGAGGTGAATGAAACAAGACACAACATAACAAAACTTATGGGATGCAGCAAAAGCAGTGCTAACCAGGAATCTATAGCTGCAAATGCTTAGTTAAAAAAACAAGAAAGATCTCAAATCAACAACGTAACTTTACAACTTAAGGAAGTAGAAAAAGAAAAGCAAACTAAATCCAACGCTAGCAGAAGGAAGGAAATAATAAAGATTACAGCAGAGATGAATAAAAAATAGCAAAGAAAAATAGAGAATATCAATGAAACCAAAAGTTGGTTCTTTGAAGAGATAAAAAAATAAAACATCTTTAGCTAGATGGACTAAGAAAAAAAGAGAAGACTTAAATTACTAAAATCAGAAATGAAAATGAGAACATTAATACAGATTCTACAGAAATAAAAATAAGAGAAATAAGAGAGTACTATGAACAAGTGTAGACCAACAAATCAGATAACCTAGATGACATGGATAAACTCCTAATAACTCCTAATACCATGACTAAATCATGAAAAAAAAAATAGAAAATCTGAACAGACCTCTAACTAATAAGGACATTAAATCTGTAATCAAAACTCTCCCAAGAAAGAAAAGCCCTGGTCGAAATGGCTTCATTGGTGAATTCTACCAAACATTTAAAGAACTAACACCAATTCTTCTAAAACTTTTTCAGAAGAGTGAAGAGGAGGAAACACTGCCTAACTCATTCATTATCTTGATATCAAAGCCAGACAAAGATACTACGAGAAAACTACAGACCAATATTCCTTATGAACATTGATACAAAACTCCTCAACGAGGCCGGGCGCGGTGGCTCACGCCTGTAATCCTAGCTCTCTGGGAGGCCG